>SJYO01052794.1:8786329-8986110 GCA_006410555.1 Capra ibex
AAAAAACACCGTAGAAACAGTCCAAAACCATAATCCCACTACCACCGGAGTATCTTACTCAAACCTTCAAATGGAAGGAGATGTTAAAAGACCTTCTCAAACTTATCCTATTCACAATCGAGAAGGAATTTAAAAACCATCTTAAGTCGACACTTCGGGAGACCCGGAACCGAAAACAAACGACCTTCTAAAGACTAATGTCAAAGTTAAAGGCACGAACACTACCCAGACAATTCTAAAAGATAAAGAAGGACCAAGTCAAAACCTTTTAACATGAAAAGATTCTTAAACAGGTAAAGAAGGTGCAACAGGTAAAATAACCGTATGTTGACGACTATCATCAGAGAATACTAGGAAACATAAAGACACAACAGACAACACTAGAGAGGTAAAAGTAAAGATTAAAATAACTAAACTAAAAAGAGGGAAACAAAGAACTACTCAGACCGATTACCAAACAGTTAAAATAAATAGGAAAGTTTCTTGGTCGAAAACCGAAACAAATAAAAACGATACCAGAGAAAACAAAGAAAACGTAAATAAAGACGGGATTAAAAATTCTAAAGAAAGGAAGATGATTGGTACCCCAAGAGGTAAAGAAGGAAAAGATTAATGAAATCCACATCTCAATCCAATATATAAACTGAAAAGAGAACAAAGAACTCCATACGGACATAACGATACTTGAAAGGAGAATCGCGACGAAAATATCACAGGGTGTCCAAAACCCAACAACACAAAAGTAAAAGTAAGCAAAGATACGTATAAAACTAAAGAAAAAAATAAAGAAGACACTAAACAACCAATAAGTCTTCGCACAACAAGTCGGAGGTATACAACCTTAAAACTTATCAAAAAGAGGATATTAACTCTAGATTAGAATTATGTAATACCAGTCTTTTCTACGAACCTTACTAAAGTTAAAAAAAAATTAAATGGTTCCGATCTAAATACCGGGTCCTACACTAGATAGGACCTCTTCCAAGGCACTCGTGAACTGTTTTTCCACTTTAAGTAACAAACCCCCACTTTACAGGATATCTATAGTTAATCCAGATTGACCAGATAACATAGTAAATTTCAAACACAAAGAAACAATCAAAAGACAAGTCAACTAGATAGGTATCTAGACTCACCCCATAATTTCAGAGGGTTATAATAACACAATAACAATTAAAGGGGAAAGTATGAACAATCGTATACAGAATGTATAACACCACGAGGATACAACCCATGTATATATAAATATTAACAATATAGAAGAGGAACCTAACTAGGAAACTAGTAATACATCACAGGAAGAAACAGAGAAAAGTGTCGGAAACAAAATTTTAGACAAAATAGACTATACTCATAACGATGAGGACGAAAGAAAACTAGAGATAAACACGCCCTGTAGAAAAAGGTCGGGAAGTGAAAGTCAGACATACACAGGGAACCAAACTCCACCCAGAGAATATCTCTTGTTATATCCCCAGAACAAAAACATAGGTAAGTCGGTCGGAAACAGAAAACCAACCCCGTAAGTTGGGTAAATGCAATTTCCATTAATAACTATTCATACTAGGGTAACGGTAAATGAAATAACAAAACCCAAGCCCAAATACGTGGGAAAAACACAAAGGACAGATCTCTTATGGGAAATCGTAAGCAACCTCTCGACCAAACCAACACGACTTAAAAGAGTCAAAAACGAACAGACATTTCGAAAACTAAAGAGGAAATATGAACTTACTCTAGGAACGACCCTTGTCATTAGACCCGACATCCAATAAAAGAAAGTAGTGAAATTCATACAGAACGGTAAGGGAGGACCGGACTTCACAAAGATAACTTTCTAGTCGACAATAGGAATACCCTTAGGGGAACACACAATAAACAACAAAAAGGGAACGACGAAAATTATAAACAAGAAACACAAACTAGAAACAATTAAACTAATTATACACAGAACCCCACAAAGCGGAACCCAAATAGGACAAACCCTGAGACCCAAAGAACCTGAACCCACTAATAAAGGAAGGGGTAAAATCCCCTCAAAAGTTGATAATAGAGGAGTTCATAAAAGAGTACCAGAAAGAAAAACAGAAGAAGAAGACCCTGAGGATATTTAAGTTTACAACCTCACAAAGGATAACAGGACCTCCAGAGACTCTAACAGGAGTAAAGAAAATTAAGTAAAAAGAAAAAAGGAGAGACTAAGTAAATAAAGATGGTAAGATAGAAGATGAAGTGATCAGAATAGAAGACGGAGGTAATAAGATGATGAACAACGGGGGTCTCGCAAAAAAATAGAGTAAATAACGTAATAAGTAATATATAACTGAGAAAAAATAAAGAAGATCCAGGAACAACTTGGAAAGAACGTAGAAGAGTTAGGAACAGAGGTCCGATAAATAGACACTAAGGTAAAAGTAAAGTTCTAAAACCTAGTAAGAGTGATAGTAATAAGTCTTAAGAAATAGTCCATCTAAAGGATAGAGAAGGAGAAAACAAACCAAACCACCCGTAAATAGGACAAGGAAATGGACGGCCCATAAGGACAGAGAAGTAGAACAAGTATAACGACACAAACCCCACCGGAAAGACATAAGACCGTCAAACACCTAAAGAGAAATAACACCTCAAAAGAGTGACACCCACCCCAACACGTCCACCGAATAGTTCCAAAGAACCAATCCCTTCGAACACAGCCACGAGACCACCCACCTCGACCTAAAGAAGAGAGACCTCACGTTACTTCACAGGTCATTACTCAATACTCTACTGTTACCAAAACCTCATTGAAACCCGTCGGACATATAACGTCGAGTCCTGACACAAGTACACAACGACCTCTTAAACGTACCATACAGAACGAGACCTTGAACAACCGGGAACCCACCACGAACCAAAGTCACATCCATACCTCCACAAACTACTCGAGGACAGCTAATTACAAGGGACCTCAGTCAAGAGACTACAAGAGTCCTAAACCTGAATTCGGAGGACGAAGACCAAAAGTCAGAATAAAAATGTCATCAGAGTTCTGAAGAGGAAGATATGTCGTGTTAACTATTTGACAGATCCAATATCTATTTTTCAAAGAGGTGTCACTCCCTGTGAGTCTCTCCAAGTGTCTCAATGTCCCTCTTCTCTTCTTCTTTCTCCCTCAATCTCCACTGGACTGACTCTACTCCACCCTAGGTTTCTCCTCTCTCGTTCGATCGGTCATTAGTGAAAGAATACACGAGAGGTGTCAGACCTGGTGAGTCTCTACAAGTACCTCAATATGTCTCTTCTCTTCTCCCTCCTTCCTCTGTCTCCACCGGTCCTCCTATTTTCCCCCCTTACTTTTCCTCTGTCTAGGTCGGCCATTAGTCAAGGGATTCACAAGAGGTGGTAGACCTTGTGTGTCTCTAAGTGTCTCAACCCATCTCTTCTCTTCCCCCTCCCTCCTCTGTCTCCGCTGGACCACCTCTTTTTCTTCTCAGGTTTCCTCCTCTCTCGTCAGTTCGGTCATTTTTACCCATGACTTCTAACCTAAAAACTTCCATGTTTTAATTATTGTTTATGGTTTTACGTTTCTAATTTTTAGATCTTATCTCCAACTTCAAAGTTTTTATGTTATAATTTCTTTTCTTCTTCTTATTTTTCGTTTCAGTGTTCTTAATAATATATATATATATATATATATATATACTTCAAAGGAAATTTTTATCCCAGAAAAAAAATTTCATTGTCATCCAATATTTTTACTTTTAATTTCCTCATTATCTCCTGAATTTTAAAAAAAAATTCAAAATGTTTTTTCTTCTTTTTCTTTTCTTATTTTTTTTTTTCTTACTAGTATTTTTATCATTTCTATATCGATCCTGAAAGAGACCACAACAACGCCCGTGACACCCCAGTCAAGTAAAAACCTATCAAGGACCCAGACCCAATATAAAGAGTTCTAGATATCCGGGGAAGGATACATCAGCCATGATTGCTGTCCCAAAATTAGATAACGTGGACACTGAAGGTTCCGTCGAGGGAGACAAAATCGGAGAAGACAAACGACCAGAGAAGTCACAGACTAAAGACAGGACTGTGTTCTCCCCCACCACCACCTGTGAAGAAAATCCGAGTGAACAAGTCAGAGTGACACCCCTCCCTCCCTGCGACATTTGTTTATTGTGACCACACACGAGCGTCACTGAGTCGGTGTGCCCCGGACGGGGGCGAGTGCCGTGTGTGTCGAGTCCGAGATCCAACGAGACGGTCCTTGGCAGACTCCGGTCGGGACCCGACGTGCGTGGAGGGGCCAGATTCGGCGAGTCCGAGTCCGTGAGTCAACCAGGAGTCTCCACGTCTGAGCTAACCCGGACACAAAACACGGGAAGGATCCAGGCTCATCGAGTCCACAAACCGCTCGTACCAACGACGTTGAATAGCGGAGAGGGCAGGGACGACGAGTCAAAAGACCCACATGTTGACCGCGTGGAAGAGTCCGTCTACTACTGACAGGTCTTGGGGTTCTTCAGAGTCAATCGTTTCTTCGGACAAACGTCAAACCATCAATTACAGAGAGACCCCGACGATAACGGGACAAGGCCGGGAAGGCCGGGACCGACGTACAGTGGCCTCCCCCTACCAGACGTTAACCGATTAAGACAAGACAGGAGACAAGACACGTGCCAGGACCACCACAGAATACAATCTCGAAAAGAGAACCATCGATAGTGTGTCAGACCAAACGATCGGGTTCAATCAAGCGAGACCAATGGGAGCCACGTAAGCCCGGAATTTTTCGTTACGTCGGGCGTGGAGGGACGGGTCGGGGGTGAACGATCATCAACTACGTCCGTAGACGCGACGACCCCCTCAATGGCAACCCGAGCAGTAGATACCCAAAATTAATAAATAAATAAAAAGGAGGGACAATACGACGGGAGACACGAAGGTTCCGAGGGGTGTCTGAGTCGTCACTCTCACAAAGACCACAAACCTTTGAAGAGAGAAAAATTCTGAGGGAAGGGTCCTGCCTCGAAGGAGGGATGGAGAAAACAGAGAGAAAAACAGAAAATATAAAAAAGGATGGAGAAAAGTTTCTGTTACTCGACGAAAAGACCCACGGACTACAGGAGACGGTCGTAAGTCTTCAACAAAACACTTTAAATGAGTCACAACTTTACAAGAAAACTACTTAAACACCCCCTCTTGACCAGAGGGGTAGGATAAGGAGGTGGTAGAATCCTGGGGTTATATAATGAAAAATTAGAGTCTGTAGTATCATAATTAAAAATCTTCGAGTTAAACAAAAAAGTTTATATAGAAAGTAAAGAGATTATTTGTACCCTCTCCCTCCTTCATGACACAATGGATGTTGTCTATGTTGGTGACGTTGATAAGGTTTTGTTGTTTGGTCCACCGGTTTACCTTTCTTCCTATGTGTCGTTGAAGTTACTTCTTGAACGTATTTCTATAAAGTATAAATATGACTTTAGAAAGAGGACGACTTTAGTACTGTAGAATTCGTTTCTCACCACAAAGGAGAGTGTGGTGTCATAAAGAGTTTGAAAGAGTTACTATTCTTATAGAACCTCATAAACAATTTTGTCTAAGGATGTGAAGTTGACTCAGAATGACTTAGTCATAAAGGACCCCTTCTTTAACCCATTAGAGATCTGAACTGTTCATGAGAGTAGTAGTACCTTCAAACCCTTTGTCATACATACCTCTACGTTCTGGTCTGCGGAGATTTAACAAAGAAAGTATCTTGGTCTAGTCCTCGATCCTAAAGACTTGTTTTATTTGTCTTTACATCTGATCCATTGTTGATGTACCTCTTCCGCTACCGTGGGGTGAGGTCAGGAGAACGGACCTTTTAGGGTACCTGACTCCTCGGACCACCCGACGTCAGGTACCCCAGTGATTCTCAGCCTGTGTTGACTCGCTCAAGTGAAAGTGAAAAGGGAAAGTATGTAACCTCTTCCTTTACCGTTGGGTGAGGTCACAAGAACGGACCTCTTAGGGTCCCTTCCCCCTCGGACCACCCGACGGCAGAGACCCCAACGTGTCTCAGCCTGTGCTGACTTCGGTGAATCGTCATCGTCGTCGTTGTTGATGTATGAGATCTTTCCGAAGGATACGGGTATTAATGGATTTCAAATTTTTTTTTTTTTTTTTGAAAGAGAAAGTTAGTACCAAAATTGAAATTTTCAACATCAATTAATTCGTGTTCATGGTTAATGAAAACGATCATGTCACCTGACAACTGTAAATTGAAAGGACTAAGATTGTTAAACACTCACCGAGACTTGTAGATAGTAAACTTTACTGGGTAAACACTCAAATTCCCTGTTGACAATCTTGTAGTACGGAGACATTTAACATTTATCACTCACCTGAATCAACTGGTGACGTGTGACAAAAGGTAATCATTAATTCTAAGTCATTAAGTACACTCAATTTGCTTTTTCAAGAAGGGGGGTGGGTTAGGAAAGAGGGTTCTTTACGTTGACGATTGCGACCAAATCTTCGTTACTCTTCTCTAATTTCCTTATTATTGAAGACCCTAAGACACCACCGAGTAACCATTTCTTAGGTGGACGGTCACGTCCTCTACACCCAAGTTAGGGGTCGGTCCATTCTAAGGTGTACGGGTACCTCACTGATTCGAACTCGTGGAGTTGGTGACTTGAACACGAGATCTAGGACCCTTGGTGTTGGTGACTTCGGACGTGTGGGATCTCGGACACGGGGTGTTGTTCTCTTCGGTGGTGTTACTCATTGGGGATGTGGTGTTACTTCTCATCAGGGACGAGTGGTTTTGATCTCTTTTCGGGTTCGTCGTCGTTTCTGGGTCGTGTCGGTTTTTATTTGTTTATTTATCTTTAACAAAAATTTGTAAATTGTTTTTTATTATTTTTATTCGAAATACCTTTTTGGTTGTACCACCTTAAACTTTTACACCCAGTAAATATTTAATTACAGATCCCACTATAAGAGATCCTACCCTCTGAAATAGTATTAATATAAAATTTTACAATATCTTACTCTTTGAAGATTTACGTTGATCCGTTGAATTTTTTTTAGTAAAAGACAACTAAAATTTAGTGACGAAACAAATTGGAAAAAAGGGGAATCTTAAGTAATCTTATTAAACAAGTTGACTTGGTCCTGAAGACGTGTAGTTCTGATTCCATAAGAGTATTTGTTTGTATCGACGTCGGGAAGAGTTCACAGTAGTAAGAGTCCACAGGTCTTTGAGAAAGAAGACGGTCCCCGAAAGTAAAAGGTTGACTCTTGTGACGATCTTATGGTCACTGTAAGTTTTTGAGAAGGATTCGTTGATTTAGAGAGAACCTAAAGAGTAATTTTTAAATGTGTTCATTTACTGGAACCCGCTCAGTAAAGTGAAGAGATTCTATGTCACAAAATAGGTACTTTCTTACCCTTCTTCCCTCTTTTCTTTACCTGATCTTGTGTCAATGATTCTATCCCGTTAATAAAATATAAATATAAATTTTCGTGATTTCGGTCTCACTTTATGGAACATAAAATTATGATCTAAGAGGTAAGTGCCAGATTCTTAGAAATCCTTTAAAGGAATTAGAAAGATTCGGAGATAAAGGAAATTTTCTCTAATAGGATCACAGACGTTCTGTTCTAACAACATTTCTTAATTTACTCAATTAACCACATTTTGTTAATCGTATTATGGATCTGGTACTAATCGGAAGTTAGTGACAATGGAGAATATAATTGTATACTGTTACTTAACGTCATGATTATTTCCATCATTACCGCCATCATCGTTCGACAACTCTCAAATCGATTTGATGAAGTGTCATAGCGACGGAACCATGGGTAAGATAGACCAATTCACCAGACTTCCCTGGAAGTTGACTGTGATCGGTAGAGTCCCTTCGTGTACGGGATCTATCGTTAGACGTCTCGGTGTTCGTTTACATGCAACGACTATACGGAAAAGGTCACAGGGATACAAGTGGGGAAACTATTATGGGGGTATACACGTATGAGTCAACGAGTCAGTACAGACTGAGAAACACTGAGGTACCTAGACATCGGGTGGTCCGAGGAAACAGATACTTTAAAGGGTCCGTTCTTATGATCTCACCCAACGGTAAAGGAAGAGGTCCCCTAGAAAGGGTGCGTCCCTAGTTTGGAGGTAGAGAACGTAGAAGATGTAACCCTCCGTCCAAGAAATGGTGACGAAGTGGACCCTTTGGGGTCGTGGGGTACCACGAATGGTTTTAGGAAGAGAAAACCAAATATAACTGGTTTATACGGGAATGGGGTTTTCTCGTCAAGAAACACATGGAGTAAAAAACTCCACGTAGAGTAACAAGAGGTAGTTTCTGGTTCTTCTCGAGGACTCTATATTTGACACCATGTCCATCCATCAGTAAATTCAAACAACTAAACCCAGGTTGTAATATTCGAGGAATTAAAGAATGGTCGAGACAGACAATTATGTTAAATGTCGGTAAATTTTTTACTTTGATAATAGAGATCGTCCATCTAATTATCTGTCGTTTAGTAAATCAGACCACGAATACGTTTACAAAAACAGAAGGAGACCTGTCTCACTGTTCCTCCCGCCCGCCACTGTCTCTCGAACAAAACTACTATTAAGCTGACTGAGACATCTAGTAGTATCAGGAGTTTGGACTGAGTGTTTAAAATTTTAACATTAGTATTTAGTGGGTTTAGGTCCCGTTAGTAGGGGAGGAACGAAAGAAGGAAACGAGTAATATGTTTCCACAAAAACGTCGTACTGTTAGTGGTAGGTCATAGGTCTTTGGGACACTACCCAAGGAAACCTTTAGAAGGTCCTTTTCTAATAGAGGAACACCATTTTTCTTTTTTTATTTTTAAGTTGTTAAGATGAGACTGATTGACTGAAGGTCCTAGTACAATGGGACCAAACGTTATTTCTATACCTACATGACTGAACCTCCGTCCTCTTTACACCGAAGGTCCGATTCGTAAATTTTCACCGGAGGACAAATATAAAGAACTTCGTCCCCTATCTATCCGAGATCCAATAATCTGTAAATATCGATCAGAGAACAAATATGAAACTCTACCTTTATTGTTGTCTTTGTCCCATTTATAGACCTGAAACAGAGGACACCTGTGAACCGCTACTGTGATTACCGTTCCCGTCTCTCCCCTATTTCAACAAACACATTTTCTAGTTCTCCAGTGTATAAAGGGTAGAAACCCCGGTCCTTCTGGAAGTGACGTGTACGTGTCTTTGCGAAGAATCTCCAGTTTTTCCCTCCCCTACGATCCGGTATTATTTCACAGGATTGAGGGGGTTTCCGGGAACTTGACTTTAGGTAGAAACGACTTCCTACGCGTGTGTGCATCCTTACCAGAACTTTGTTTAGTCGGCACCCCAGTTTCGTTTTGTTAACCGGTCTCCTTTCGTTTCTGGACCTTTTGATGGTCGAATACTTACTAAGTTCGAAGGGGTTTCTGTACTTACAGAGAGGTCCGAGTGGGTACTCAGACGGGTGTACCTGTGGAATGAAAGGAGAGATGAAAGGTAGAGGAACAGTCTTAAAAAAAAAAAAAGTTCCGTCTTTTCTTGACCCAGGATCTAAGATCGGTGTCCGGGAGTACCAAATCACCAATCCTGAACCACGAGAGTGGCGGGAAGGGAAGTCCCTTGTTTCCAGAACGAAGTTCGACGACAAGTAACGTTCGATGATGAGAGACGACACACAGACCTTAGTTGAAGTGACTCGTTGAGGGATGACGAAAATGGACGTAAAAATTCTCCTTTTTTATTCGTCCAAACATCGTATAAAAGGTGTCACAGTCAATTACTATAGTGGACGGACCAAGCGTAACAAGAAAGTGATTTCTTAATTTCCCTACCTCTCTCTTATCGTCTAAACCTCGATCTGATCGACGTAGGTGTTTGACGGACATCTACGAATAATTGACACACTGGAATTCGTTTCACTAATTGGAAAATTTTACCTTTACGGGGACGATCCACGGTGTAAGGTAGGTAGTCGTTAAGGGCAGGAAGGATTACAGAGGTTTTATGTAGAGTTGAGATAAAGGAAAAAGGATAGAAGTGTTGGTGGTGAGGCCACGTCGGGAGGTAGCGGAAAAATGACCAAAGAGAATCGTCAAGGGTGAGACCAGAGGGTGAAGGAGAGGATTTGAAGATTCTAGGTTAAAGATGTGTTTCACTAGAAGATTAGGACGTGGGTCAAGGTTACACATCCCCTAAAAGTGGTGGTATGGTGGTTAGTCAAGAGGTTGTGGTCGACTTATATGATGTTAAGTTGAGTTAAGACTGTGATAGATGGACTTATGTCACAGTCTAGGGTGTCCAATTCCTGAGTGAGAATGTTCTGACTGAGGGGTGGGGCTCTCCAGTTAGTCATCAAGTCCAACAAGGGAGTGGAAGACCAGTTTACTAATATGTCTGACCGTCAAGGGTACTGAAGGAGGAACCCAACTAATTAAAAGATTTCGTCAAGTGTCTTGAGACTCTTCGTACAATGAATGATCTAGTGAATAAATAATATTTTCCTATATTGAGTCCTTGTCGGTCTACCTCCTCTACGGATTCCGTTTCATACACCCTACCTCGTGTCAAAGGTTCGGGAGAGGTCCCCTGTGAGTGGGGTTTTACGGTTACAGAGGACGTTTAATATTCGAGAGATTTGGGCCAGGAAAACCCCAAAATACCTTCGAAGTAAAGTATCTGCGTCAACTAATTTAGTAACCGATAATCATTAACTTGAGGTAGAGGTTGAGGTCAACTTGAGGAAAGGTAGGGGGTCTCCAGACCCTCCCTGACTTTCAAGGTTGAGAGATTAGTAAACCAACCAAAGTCACTCCTGATCAGTAGTGGGAATCCAAGTCAGGTTTACAGAAGAGTGATTGTATTGTTTTCTATCGAACTAGAGAGAGTGGGGAATCATTTAAGTTTACCAAAATCCTCAAGACGACGACGACGACGATTCAGTGAAGTCACAGGCTGAGACACGCTGGGGTGTCTGTCCGAGGGGACAGGGATCCTAAGAGGTACGTTCTTGTGACCTCACCCAACGGTAAAGGAAGAAGTTTCGTACTTTCACTTTTCACTTTCACTTCAGCGAGTCAACACAGGCTGAGAATCGCTGGGGTACCTGACGTCGGAAGGTCCGAGGAGGTAGGTACCCTAAAAGGTCCGTTCTCATGACCTCACCCCATGGTAACGGAAGAGGAATCCTAGAGACATGGAGGGTTTTACCCTACTTCTGATTTATGTATAAAAAATAATACATAGTGTTATAGTGTCTAGAATTTTGTTTAGTCTAGTATAAAGAGGGGACTTATTTTAATGAAAATCGATGAGTAGAGGTTTTGTAGAATGGTACTAAAGACTCAGAGACGAAGTAGACCGGGGACGGATGGAGAGTCTGAAGTAAAAGAGGAAGGAAGACGAAGGTAGTGTGGTCAGAGTAGAGACAATAGTTTTTGTCTTCGTGTTCAGAAAAACTGGAGGTACGGAAACTTGGTCGACCACCCAGACGCACCTTACGAAAGAGGTCTGGAATCTACTGACAAGGAAAGATAGGGGGTGTGATGAGTCCTATTTACAACAAGATGTGATAAATGTTATCGGTCCCGTACCTTTGTTGTATTCACAGGTAGTTGTCCACTTACTACTTCTACACCGTGCATACATATTACCTCATAGTGAGTCGGTATTTTTCCTTACTTTAATCCAGTAAACATCTCTCTACACCTACCTCGATCCCAGACAATACGTCTCACTACATTCAGTCTTCCTCTTTTTGTTTATAACATATAATTACGTACATACACCTTAGACCTTCTTACTTGGATAAACGTCCCTTCTTTATCACTACGTCTACATCTCTTACCTACACACCTCTTGTGCCCCCCCGTTCATCCCCTCCCACCCTACTTAACCCTCTAAGTCTAACCGTATATATGTGATGGTACACATTTTACCTATCGTTCACCCTTCGACGCATATCGTGTTCCTCGAGTCAAACCACGAGACACTACTGGATCTACCTACCCTATTCCCCCGGGTACCTTACCATCCCTCCAGGTTCTCCGTCCCCTATACACATATGTATGCCGACTAAGTGAAGGAACATGTCGTCTTTGATTGTGTTGTCACATTTCGAAGTTATTTAAGATTTGTGAAGTTATTTTTATTTGTTACAGTGGACACGTATCATAAAAAAGTATAGTTAGACAACTAAGGAGAGTGTCTTACATAGTGTTTAAAGTTTATAGACAAATAACAACAGACTGAGAGGGTGATTTGTATGTACAGTACCCCCGTCCCTAGTTCGTACACAATCAATGTCTACATAGATGATACATACATCGAATGATCCGTCCCAGGATTTACCGGGGGTTCTAAGAACAAGAGACCCTATGTTCCGGACATATTAGGGAAGGGTACTTAGATCCGTCCAGAATTCTGATACTACCCGGTAGTGAGAGTATTCCAATGTATATACCCTTACTCCTTCTGTGAAACATCTCTGTTATTTTTAGGGATTAGTCATCAATTAGTTTTCCCTCTAGTAGGGTCCATCTGACTGGAAGTTAGTTCGCTCAGGAATTTACTACGGTCTCTACTCTTCGTCGTCATCAACGAACAGATCACAGATTCTCCAGTCGAAGGTAGACCATTCTTTCCTCTGTTACACCGTTCCTAAACTCCAACCGGAGACCCCCGACATTCACTAGGGGCCGATTGTCGATCGTTTCGTCTGAAGGCGGTATGTTGGTGTTTTTTTACTCAAGACAGTAGTTGGTCATTCGAACCTTCTCGTGTCGTTCGTAGTCTACTCTGACTTCGGGGTCCCCTGTGGATCTAAAGTCGATCTACTCTGAGACTCGTCTCCTATCTCGATTCGGGTCTAGTGACTAGATGTCCTTCACTCTTTATTGTTCACACAAACAAATTCGGTGATTCAAACACCATTGAAGACTTCATCGATATCTTTCGACTATGGTTATCGTTTCAAACGGACCGTGTGTCGTCCGGACGTCAGTAATGATGACTTACTTACTTATAGGTTAAAACGAAAATTTACGAAGTACTTTAATCTCACATATAAATCTGTACCGTTTCTTCCTTTTATACTCCTTTACTCGTACCTCTCCCCTTCTACATTTTCCTTTCCTTCTTTAGTTTGTACCTGTTTACGAGGTAACAATGAGGTTCCTACTCGCGACAGGACTGTAGACTCGTATATATTGGGTACTGAATAGACGGGGTTACAGGTCCTAACAAACCTCTTCCTTTACTACCCCTTCATCTGCACCTTTCTACCTAAAGACGAGTGACATTTAGCTTCTCCTAACATAAGGCTTCTTGATTTGTTTTCTCTAAGTTATTAAGATTAGTTCCCATCTTTCTTCCGTTTAGAGTAAGGACCCTAAAGGTCTTTCAGTTTGTGTTGTCTTTGGGAGTTCAGTTATGTGTTTCGTCTTCGTAGAGTCTCCCAAAGACAAACAAAACGAAACAAAGAAGGAGAAAGGGTCTCCTTTCCTTTGGATAATAGGTGTGGAATTAATGTCGTCGTTCGTCATGGAGGATTCTACATGGTTCGACGAGTGTCTCCAAAGTGTCACAGGGTCGGACACACTGACCTTCCCATTGACGTCGTTCCAGCCCTCTGTAACTAAAAAGAGGGTCCAAGACATGAGGACCGGACACTCTGGTTGTTCAGGGACGTGAAGACCTAGGGCCTTCACCATTTTCCCCCTGTTATTAAGTATGATAGGTAGTGAGTCCCTAATCGTATTCCCAGTGTATTTATGTCTCTACCACAGACCTCGACACGTTTACACGTTGAATAGTTTTCGGTCGGTGTATCTCCTTAGTCGTTTGACAAATGACCGTCTCTAGAACAGAAGGAAAAAAAAAAAAAAACAGAAGACGAATCGTCGGTTATTTCTCGAGATCGGGGGTCTTTAGTAGTTAGAAGGTTCCGATAACAACTTCCTGACTTTGGTCGTCAGGAGAGTCCCCAGAGTGTGTAATTCTTCTACGTGTCGTCGATAACAAAATGGTTGTCCCGTGACCCTAGGTATCCGACAAAAGGTCTGATCTAAATAAAGATAAAGACTACGATTTAAACTGAACAATAGATGTGTTGTTTATAACGACTCGTGGAAGAGTTACGGACCGACATGTGTAATCCGTTTCGTATCGGTTACTTTGTTTAGGGAGTGGAAGTACTTCCGACGTCACAGGAGATTTCTATTAGAAACGGATGGTGTAAGGAGGAGTCGAATTTGGGTGGATGTATGTGGAGATTTAGAAAATTAGTATGGTGACACAACTCTGTGGAGGAAGTACTCCTGAAGGGAGTCAGATCGTCGACCTTCAACGGGAGTCTTATAGGTACGTACGTTTAGCTCCGTCCTCGAGTAGTACTCCACAGAACGATATACATAAAGAGATAAAGTTCGTCGAAATTCCATTTCTACCGTGAAACTAGAAGACCCATAGTGTGTGTGGAAACATATTGTAGAGTGGGATTCCAGTACTGACGGGTAGTCACAATCACCAAGAGATGTACACAGAGTATATTAAACGAAAACTCTATCTATCTGTCTGTATAGATGTGTCTCTCTCTGTAATTCAGATGTTTATGAAAATGAAAATTTTCATGGATGCTCTCAGTTTATCTATCTCAGTCTTTCATGTGAGTATCTACAGTCCCCGGTCCCTATTCCCTTCCCATCCCCCCACTCCTTCCTTTCCCATCTCACACCCCACCCCCCGACCCCTGAATCACCCAAATTGCCTCTGTCTCAAAGTCGAATCTTTTCATTTTGTAAGTGCTCTAATACCTACTACCACTTTCAATGTACTTTGTCACACTTATATGAATCACGGTGACTTTACATGTGACTGTATACCAATTTTATCACACGAAATATAATACACTGAAAGTTGTTTTTCATTTAACGTTGTATAAATTCCAATAAGAATATTAGTATCATGGGACTGAGTTCAGTGAAACTCACGAGAGAACTTACCCTCTCGTTCTCTACCTCAGTAGTGAACCCCTGATCATTAGTACAAACTGAACTTCTGTAGGTACCCTCAGACAGTGTCTGTACTGGCAATGGGTACTAAACTTAACATATTAGTTTGTTTGTTTTATTTGTTTATACCTCATAACTAAAAATTCTGTAAAAAATTTCTAAAATATTCATTATGTTCCTATACACATATATACACACACAATGTATATATATATTATTTTACTCATCTCTCATTTTTAGAGGAGGAGGATTTGACTGACAGGTATCGATTGACGACGATTATTCAAACGTGCACCGGAAGGTCTAAAAAGTGATATGTTATTCAGGGGATGTATACTTGTTCAAGATAAGGTTCTCGTTCAAGTAATCAGGTTAAACAAGTATTCAGGCTGTTTCAATCGGATCCATGGGTTGATTGTGTTAGTCGATATGTCACAACATGACATTATCTAAATACTATGAAAAGTGTGTTTATTATATAATTTTTTGTTTGTGTTTTTATTTCTTTTATAAAAATTAGAATGTTATGTTATGGAACTTTTCATGTTATGTTGTCGACCGTGTCGACCTCCTTCCTCTCCTCCACGTTCTACCATCTCCTCTTCCTAGGAGTAGATATCCTCTACTTCTCTCTCGACGTCAAAGTGAGTAAGGACCGTAACTATCTTATGTACAAACGTAGAAACTTTCAAGTGTTGAACTACCGAACATGCATCCTTTAAATGATATGGTAATATAAGTAACAATATAAGGTAACGAATCAGTGTGAAATTTCAAGACGGGTTTAGATATATTCCGGTTGTCATAAGGTGATATACCTACTTGATAGTAAATAAGTCGGTTAGGAGAAACCAACCTATGAATTCCAATAAAGGTTAAAAAATAATTGTGTTTGTTCCGATATTACTTGTAAGATTATACGTCCCAAAGACTTTGTTACACTGTTAAAAACCTCCCGTCTAAGGAACATGACCTGTTATAGAGTTAAACTTCACATAGAGGAAAAACTGGACTACTATGTTGAAACCCCGATTAAAAATTGTCTAACAGTAGAGTCGTAACAGATCACGTGGGAGGGAAGTTGGGGATAAGAAGATGTTATCGAAATTTTCGTAACTTCTCCGTCTTCTTTTCACAAACCCACTACGAAAGTCCTCCGTATCACTGTAGATAACGTAAGTCACTGGTTCCTTAACCCCGTTAGTAACCTAGATGGTTTCTGTCTCTTAGTTTCAAGTTACTAATCTGAAGGGACCGCCAGGTCACCAATTCTTAGGTGGACGGTTACGTCCCCTGTCCCCAACTAAGGATCGGACCTTTCTAGGGTGTACGACATCCCGTTGGTTTGACCGCGTGGTGTCGATGACTTTGGGTGTGAGGTGTCGGTACGAGGTGTTGTTCTCTTCGGTGGTGTTACTCTTCGGACCCGTGGTGTTAATCTCTCATCGGAGAGGAACGACGAACTTTCTCTTTCGGGTACACACCGTTACTTCTGAGTCACGACGGTTTTTATTTATTTGGAGTTACTAATCTGTATCGTCGGGTAGTATGTGTCGGGTAGTATGTGCTTCAGACTACATCCCTGTGAAGCGATCAAACTGTCTAAACCTCAGACGAACAGACTTTCAGTCTTTAACTATATATTTGTCATACTCTGACCTTTCAGAGAATGACCAGGAGGAGGTGACAGGTGGTAGAAATAGAGTCTGGGTCGGTCACTATGAAAACCTAGGCTATGTGGTATAAGAGGTTTGGAAAACCTAATGTAAGAGGAATGTCCGAGGTTCACCCGATATTTGTACCTTCCTCTTATGTCCTTCTGTTTAGAAAGTAAAGGAAAGTACGTTTCTGGAGGTTCAACCCGTCTTAAGTTTCTTGAAGGGGTCAAAGAGGTAGGGACGATGTTCACGTCCTTTGTCACGAAGTCTTGTCTAGACACAAGTAATTTGGTGAGTGACTTTCACTGAGATATTTTATGTTACCTTCCGAAGATACTTCGGTCCTATAAGAATCTTGTGGTGAACCGACTCGAATCTCTCCCTTACTAGTTGGTGTTTTGACAGTAGTCAAAAGTCGTACTTCGTTATCTATTTCCTCCGAGGATAACGTAGTCTTAGACGACCGGATGGTTCTCTTAGTTTTATTCTTAAACGTCTCAACTTTAAGGAAGACGTCATATTTCGGTGGGTACCCCAGATCGAGTTACCAATATCTGACTCATGATAGTTTAGACTCTATACTACGACTTAGTCAAGTTCCTTCAGAGAAATTAAGGGTTCGTACCTACGAGGTTTAGTTTTATCTCTTTATCTGTTTAGGGTGTGAGTTGAGGATTGAAGAGTGGCCTCAACTGACTCATCGTCGAGTATACCCTTTTATTTAACTGAGTAGTTTGTTGATCCCCTTTTTGTTGTCAGATGTTACAGTTTGACTGGGTATTAGTAGAAAGGGTGGTGAAGGAGGTTCTACCATCAGATCAGATAAATTTTATCTATTTTATCTATGTTTTATCTATTTTCAATGTTTTATCTATGTTTTATCTATTTTATAATTGGAAGTAGGTGACGTCCATTCGTCACTTCTCCCTCTAAATTATCACAATGTGTCCTTCACCGTGTCACCCCTTAGGAAAAATCGACCCTGTGTGACTTTTACTAGAAAGGACGGATGTTTCTTATCTTTACTTTTAGAGAGGAGGAAGGTGGTTTTAAGTTCTTCTTATGTCTCCGTCGTCATCCACTCTGTGTCTTATAACGTATCTTTATCTCTTCAATAAAGACCTATTAACCGTCGTCTGTTCAACGTCTCGTGTACCCTCCTTCCTAGAGGTATCGTTGCGTCAACTACTACCGAGGTATAAATTTGATTTACAACTTCGAAATGTGAACGTCTCTGACTCCTAAAGGACATTAAAGACCATTATTCAAAAGAGATTGAGTCCCTTCGTTCGCAAGGTCTTCTCCTGACGTATTTCGTTCTTCTTGCACTCTATACGTCTTTTATTAAGTACCTAGAATCTCCAAATTATCTTCTTTTTTAGGTCTGGTTTACTCTTATCTCAGTGACTGGTTTAGAAAGTCCTTAAGGATCAATCCTGGTTAACCTATACTTAATGTTCAAAATAACATGTAACAAAAATTAAAGAATATATACTAATATAAACACAATTCACATGTTATTTTAATATGTATATAAGACATCATGGTAAATAAAGGAAAGTCACTCATGACGAAAAGGAAATATCTCCAAACACAATATCTCCCTATCCTGGGTAGAGTAAGTTCTAAACCGCAGATACCATCCGAGTGCAACTATCGTGGGGACAATCTTAAGAAATATTCTGTTTCGAATCTGACAGACACTCAGCTGTTGTAAGAGGAAGGTAGTGTTTTCATGTAGTCCCTGTTGGAACAAGAAGTACAAATAAAACTAGATGAGAGGTGACAAACTTTTATACTAACACTTTAACTCCGTATTATGAGTAGAACTACGGGACAGCCAAGTAGAGGATAAGCAAAGAGAAGTTTCTGGCTCCTTTAGTTTTCAACCGATCACACTGGAGGTCCTTAGGTAAGATTGCGGTGCGCACTGTGGGTCACTGTGACGGACGGGGAAACAGGGTGACCGGTACGGTAAAGATGATTAGTTACGAATCAATTTGTTCAATCCAATCAATTCCTAGGTTATTTTGTTTGAGACAGAAAATCGCGTGTCAGAATTTGAATGATAACGGGTTTCATGATTGTCAAAATTGCTCTCTTCTTTCAGTAATCGGTTTCTTTAAGCCTGTAGTCATTTGACAATCCCAGAAAAACCAGTTATATTTACCTATAATGTCCATAAGTCTGTTAATTTATCGTTACGAAAATTTTTAGACTGGGACAAGAATACGAATTAAAAGATGGTGGACTATTTTGTTACCTTTGATGGGGATTGTGTTCTTTCTTTTAAGAATTTCGTAAATAATAAGAAACATAATAAACTGGGTCTTAAAGGTGATAACCAATAAGTATGATTCAGTAGGTTTTATACTTTTCTAAAAATCGTAACAATTAGTGTCACGGTAAAATTATCGATTTTTAGTCTTTATTAAATTTACAGGTCATTATCCTCTCACTAATTCATTTAATACTATGTAAGTGAATACTACTCTATTATGAAATTTTATAATTAGAAACACGAAAGAAAAGACACGAGGTAATATGTACTGGGAAGAGGATCAATTAGTCTCCGTAAGTTTCCTTTAACCCTAACAATAGTACTCTTACCTGTCTTTCTTTATTCGGTATAGGTCAAATTGAAGGTTTTTTTCGGAACTATTAGTGTATCTTACCAGAAACCCCTTTCAACTGACTACTTCAAATACGTTGTTATTAACCGACCTTTCTTTTCCCATCCGTTAGTACGGAGAGTAGAAACAAGGACTAACCCGTTTCCCTATTCTGTACAAGAACCTCCCATCTACATCGGATTCTGATCCTTTCCTTCCTACCTGGGGTCCCCTAGTGTACTTCTCTACCGTCGTAGTACTTTGTCGGGGTTATTGGGGTAATCTCCTTCGAGCATAACCCCGACTACGACTCTCAGGTCACTAGTCAGGAGTCACAAGAGTATTCACAAAAGGGTGTCATCGGTGGACGTCTAGAGGTCATCATAAGACCTTTTTCTTAATGGTGGATACGGGAACTCAAAAACTTCTAGAGGTTTGATGTGGTACACCTGATTGTGGAAAGTCCTGTGAGTACTCGGGACATTGACATCTTAGGAGATACATGTCTCTGGTTACCCTTCTATGGTTCCTTTCGAGATCGTGATTGTCTCACCCGGACCTCCTATGACTTTAGGTAGTTGGAGAAATGTGTGTGTTACTATTGTCGTTGATGACGGTTACTTATGGACGATTCGTGTTAAATATTCATAGTTTAAGGTTGTCAGGAAAGACACTCCGTCTATGAGAATAATCGGGTAAAATGTCTACTCCTTTGGTTTCCCTTCTCTACCAGTCAAAGAACGGGTACTGGTGTGTCGATTATTGACCACCTAAACCCTAAGTTTAAATTCTATCATACCGGGACCTCGGTATACTTTTACCACATGTTGAAGGGTACCTGACGGTAATTTTTATTACAAAGATCTACATACATTTGGTTTAATAATATGATATATACAATGTGAATATATCGTGACATACAGTTAATATGGAGTTATTTTGACCTCCCCTTTCTTCGATTTCTTTTATTACAAAGATGGTTCAAATATTGTTGTGTCTCCTTCAAATACAATAATAGAAGTCACTTAACTGGTCTTAAGTTATTATGCGATGTTACACTATATGTAGCTTTTTTCGTTTGTGGTTTTGTAATTATTTACTGATACCTGTCATCCACTTAATACTCGATAAAGAACAAATAAAAAGACATAGCGTTTAAAAGAGATATTACTCGTACTTAATATAAGTTTGAACTTCTTGTCTGAGGGAAAATCATGAAGAACTTGAAAAGGTCGTACGTATAGGTGTGTGCGTGCAAAAACTCAATATTTGAGGTTAAGAAACTTCTATATATAAAACCGTTATCAGTCTCTTCGGCGTCCCGTGTAAAGTTTGGTCTCCTTACGTTTTCATGAAATTGTGAGACGTCTTTTTCGTCTCTTATCGTTAATACGATTTAAATAGAAGAGGTACTGAAACTATCCTTCCTGTCCCAGTGGTTATTACCTCTACTCCAGTCGTTCTCAACAGTGTAGGCTCGTCGGCATTGTAGACAGATGTAAGAATATCGAACCCTACCAGAACTATTTGGTTGTAAGTGTTTATCTTGTCTTTCTTAAGTCGGAGTTTCAAGGGTAAAAGTGAGAAATACACTACAGAAACCTATTTACGTATACGAACCAAAAGTGAACCCATTTAAACAGTTAGTACAGGAAATACCTAACACGAAAAATCCGGAACAAATTCTTTAGAAGGACATAGAATTCAAGTACTTTTGTAGGTATTTGTAAGAGAAGACTTTTCGAAAGATCCCTTAAGACACCACCCAGGTCACCAATCCTGAGGTGTAAAAGTGACGACTCCCACGTCAAAGTCAGGACCAGCCCCTTGATTCTAGGACGTCCGGTACATTCTAGTTGTTTTCATTTATTTATTTATTTATTAAAAGGATCAAAAGGGAACATGTAAACCTACAAATTATTTAAACAATAAGTATAAACACATGTTACACTCCATCCCTAGGTTAGTGTACAAGAAGGTATATTTGTTGTTTTCAGAGTCGTTGTAATTACTTTTGTAGGTGAAAAAGAGGTGACTATACGTTTTGGTGAAGATAGGACACCCGAGAAGTAAAACAAGATAGCTAGAGAAACAGATATCGATACGGTTATAGTACGACTGAAACAATGACATCTAAATATCATTCAAAACTCAATACTTCCGTCGTAATTTTGAACTTTTCTTCATAGTACGACTCTTGATGTATCACTTAAGTTATACCTTGAGGTCATAGGTTCTTTATGTGTTTTTTTATGGGGTTTTATTTTGACCACCTATAAACACGGGGTAACAATCTCAACCACACAGAACACAAACAAATAAACATCAAAAATGAGGATAGGATGGGGATGGTGCGTTTACACCTTGATTATACCTAAGTACCTAAACGGTATATGGTCCAAGTGACCCTATTTTTATCTTTTACTCTCTTGACTTCTATTTGTCGTGAGAACCCGTTTTGTTGTCTTAATTCAATGATAGTTCCGAAGTTAGACTGTAACAGGTTCTGTGCTCTCTTAAGGACCGTCACAATTGTAGATCTACAAGTCTTAAGATTATCCAAACTAATCTGATTAAATCCGTACACCTCTTTAATGAAATAGTGGTCATAATACCTCTGACGGTTCGGTGAGAGTTCCGACCGTACGAGACTTAAACCGTGGTATCGTCTATTTTATAGAGGGACCTAGAAGAAGAACAACGATAAGTGGTTCGTCGTGATGTACGGGGACGAAGATTATCTGTCTCGGATCTTACCAGATAATTAAATTCTTTACCTCTCGGTTTCAATAAAAAGTTTGTACATGTAAGTGGAGGTTCAACGTAAGTTTATTCCGAACTCACTTGTTAATTGTTTACTGTAGAAATCTGGGACGACAACCACGAAAAGAGGCCATATGAACTGAAAGTATACCATTGTGGTTCCAGTGAGGATTAAGGTATTAACTTTGTAAAACTGATAACGTACTTATCAGTTTTGTGAAAGAGAATAGTTTCAAACGGGGATGTACTGATTCTCCGTTACGTGTCGGTGTCGTCGCCATTTAATTCGAGGACCTCTGAGTGATCCGTTACTGGATTCTTGTTTCGCCAATATGTACTCGAGTGACACGGAACAAATGGAGAGCGTGAAACTTCATAAACTCATAAAGGAACCAAAACAAGACCCCTTAAACGACCTTTTCTCGACCAATCCGGAATTTTTGTTAACAAAGAAAGAAAAAAAAAAAAAAATTCCTAAATTTTTAAGAATAAATAATAAAAGTAGATAAACAAAGTAAAAAATTTAACTTCATATCAACTAAGTGTTATATCAATTAAAGTCTACATGTCGTATCATGAAGTCATAAAACATCTAATATGACGTAATATCTATTAATGTTTTATATCCCACTTTAAGGGATACGATATGTAATTTAAAAACAACGAGTAGAAAAATTACATATCATCATCATACACAAACAATTAAGGTGTGAGGATTAAACAGAGAGGAAGAGAGGAGAGGGTGAACTATTTGTATTTAAACAAAAGGTATAGACATAGAAAGACGAAACATATATCTAAGTAAACATAGTTAAAAGTCGAAGGTGTGTGTCCACTATGTCTTAAACCGAAACAGACTGTGAAAAATGATTCGTGTTATAAGAGATTCAGATGGATTTATTTCTCCAATTCTTAAACGCTTGAGTTTACATGAGTATTGTTGAATAGAAAGTGTTGTATAAGTGTACCCCCTTAAATCATGCCTAATAAGTTAATAAGTATGTTTTATGTTTATACTTCTCTAAATAAGTGATGAGATATTACTTGACCAGACCCGGAGAGAGGTCTTTTGAAGGTACACCTCCACTACAAGTCTCGGAGTCTGGTAGGTAGTGTGAATGATGAATAGGTCGATCGGTAAACCAGATGTCTTTTCCTATTCTTACAAGATTGTTCGTAGCTCCGTTTAACCAGTGATATGAGTAAAGGTAGTAATGGAAGACAAGTCCAGTCACGTCACGTCAGCGAGTCAGCACAGGCTGATAAACGCTGGGGCACCTATCGTTGTGTGGTCCTAAGGGACAGGAAGTGGTTGAGGGTCTTGAACGAGTTTGAGTACAGTCAATACGGTAGGTTGGTAGAGTAGGAGACAGTAGGGGGAGAGGAGGACGGAACTTAGAAAGGGTCGTAGTCCCAGAAAAGGTTATTCAGTCAAGAAACGTAGTCCACCGGTTTCATAACCTCGAAGTCGAAGTCGTAACCAGAAAGGTTACTTATAAGTCCTAACTAAAGGAAATCCTACCCAACGAACCTAGAGGAACAACAGGTTCCCTGAGAGTTCTCAGAAGAGGTTGTGATGTCAAGTTTTTGTAGTTAAGAAACCACGAGTCAAAAGAAATATCAGGTCGAGAGTGTAGGTATGTACTGAGGACCTTTTTGGTAGTGAAATTGATCCACCTGGAAACAACCGTTTCATTTCAGAGACGAAAAGTTATACGATAGATCCAACCAGTATTGAAAAGAAGGTTCCTCATTCGCAGAAAATTAAAGTACCGACGTCGGTGGTAGACGTCACTAAAACCTCGGGGGGGGCTTTATCAGACAGTGACAAAGGTAACAAAGGGGTAGATAAACGGTACTTTACTGACCTGACCTACGGTACTAGAATCAAAAGACTTACAACTCAAAATTCGGTTGAAAAAGTGAGAGGAGAAAGTGAAAGTAGTTCTCCGAAAAATCAAGGAGAAGTGAAAGACGGTATTCCCACCACAGTAGACGTATAGACACCAATAACTATAAAGAGGACCGTTAGAACTAAGGTCAAACACGAAGTAGGTCGGACCGTAAAGTGTACTCCATGAGACGTATCTACAATTTATTCTTCCCACTGTTATATGTCGGAACTGCACGAGGAGAGGACTAAACCTTGGTCAGACAACAAGGTACAGACCGAGATTGACAACGAAGAACTGGACGTAAGTCTAAAGAGTCCTCCGTCTAGTCCACCAGACCATAAGGGTAGAGAACTTCTTGAAAGGTGTCAAACAAAACTAAGTGTGTCAGTTACAGAAACCACATCAGTTATTTCGTCTTCATCTACAAAAAGACCTTGAGAGAACGAGAAAACTACTGGGTTGTCTACAACCTAAAAACTAGAGAGCAAGGAAACGGAAAAGATTTAGGTTGAACTTGTAGACCTTAAAGTGCCAAGTGTATGACAATTCAATCGTTCAGAGTTTGAAACCAGTTTCAAATTAAAATTCCGTCAGACTTTGAAACAATATTATTGTCAGTCTTGTCGTTCTCGTCCTCGTCGTATTTGTCATTGTTATTATTACGAACTATATATGGATATAAGAAAGAAGACAATTAAATAGGTTACGTATCTAAACACAACAACTGAAGGTACAGATATGAAGATTGGTACTCAAGAGGGACCTTCGGGTCTGTACTAGTTGTCGAGGGTTGTATTGATAAATCTTCAGTTTGTTCGTAGAGATTGTATAAATTTTAGGTTATAGAAGAGAGGGGGGTTTTGGACACCGAGGAAATCGAAAGAAGTAGACACATTTAATATGGTAGTTGAAATTCTCGGTTTCAGATCTTCAGTATGAACTACGGAGAAAAAGACAGTAAGAAGAGTAATCATTCGAGACACCTACTAAGAAGGTTTTGTATAATCCTCAGTTGGGTGAAGACAAAGGAAAAGAAGGTGGGTTCGAGTTCAAGAGTAGTAAAGATCGAACCTAGTGGTCGTTATTCATGAATTGACCAGAAACAGGATTAGAATCCTGAAATGGTATAAGAATGTCTTGTCGGTCCTACTGGATAAAGTTTGTTTTGAATATATAAAAGTTTGTTTTGGGTAATAATAGAATTTTGTGACACTAACAAAAGTTTATGTTAATCTTATTTGGGGGTTTGGAAGTGAGACCGGACGTTCTAGAAGGTTGTCCTCAGGGACGTAAGAAGAGACATGAATCGTGGAAGGACGGGGGAGTGGTAAGAGGTTGGTGTGAACGAAAGAGAGAAAGAGTTTATGAGATTAGATTCGGAGTAAAGTTACGAGAACAGAAACGACAAGGGAGAAGGACCTTACAAGAAGGAGGTCTAGTGTGTTGATCGAAGGATAGGAAAGTCTAAAGTAAAGTTTATCATAGAAAACTCTTTTTGAGATTGAAAAACACGTTCAGTCATGGGTCGTTTCTTTCTTCTTTGGAAAGAAACATAAATTGAGTCTTCCTTAAAAATTTCAATTAAACATGACCCTATATCAACTAAATGTTACAACACAATCAAAAACGACATGTTATTTCACTTAGTCAATATATATACGTATATAGGTGAGAAAAATATCTAGATAAGGGTGTATCCATTAACGTCTTAATATATTATTGAGACATATAATTCATCTCAAGGGACACTATATTGTCCAAGAATAATCAATGGATAAAATACATATCAACACACATATACAGTCAAGGTTAGAGGGTTAAATAGGGAGGGGGCGAAAGAGGGAACCATTGGTATTCAAACAAAAGATGTAGACACTGAGATAAAGATTATGTCTTCCTTAAATTATATCTGTTAATCACTATGTACCCTACCTATCGGTAACTTCTGTTTGTTCCTTACTGTTCCGTTTCTAGACGTTGTCGTCCTTTTGATTCAGGTGGGTCCGGGTCTCTCGGTTTCCTTCTTTGACGTAATGGTCTCGGGTACTCGGTTTTAGTGGTTCACCTTCGACCTTCTTCGAAATCATTCTGGACGAGTCGTCTTCGGTCTCAGTGTTCTCTTTACGTCGGTGTGCTGCAGTAGTATCTCTCCACCCCTCTTCATGGTACCAAAGAGGGAAGGAGGTAGGGAGTTTAGAGGATGGTCACGCAGTTAACTACTTCAGGTAGACCTTGGGGTTTTGGTGTTCTCAAGCCCTTTGTGTAGACTGTCGGGGTACTTGTATGTCTAGTGTTGTCCCTTTACCTTTTCTACCTAGATTACAGTTTGTCGTATTTCAGTCACGTACTGGGGTAAAGTAGAAGGTTAGAGAGGGGAGGGTAAGTTAAAGCTAGTGGCATAGGACATATCAATAAAAGTATCATTAGTGATGATAGACCACCACCAAATAAGTATTCAGTACAGGTTGAACATACTGGGGTACCTGACATCGGACGGTCCGAGGAGACAGGTACATTAGATCTGAATAGAACTAATAAAGAAAGAAGTAAAAATGTTTAATCTTACATTGGTAGTATGAGGAACCCGAAGGGAGCATCGAGTCAGCAATTTCTTAGGTGGACGTTATATCCTCTGGACCCAAACTAAGGACCCAACCCTTTTAAGGGACCTCTTCCTTTACCTTTGGGTGAGGTCATAAGAACGGACCTCTTGGGTACCTGTCTCCTCGGACCGACCGATGTCAGGTACTTCAAGTTCTCAGCCTGTGTTTAATCGTTGATTTGGTGGTGATAGTATGAGGAACAAAGACATATGTAGAGACCATGGAACTCGTTAAGGGTTGAGTACTTTTCGTGAGTAATTTATAGATAAACTTTATATGACTTACTCCCTAACGATACAGGTTACGTGACCCGATTCCCGAAATGTACTTGATTGAGTAGTTTAGGAATCTTTTTGGAGTGTTAAGAAAGTAAGTATTCCTTAGACTCCGAATCCCCCTCGTAACACTTCGTAATGTAGAAGTGTTAATTACCTACCTAAGGTCGTCGGTCATCCGACAGTTGTCATGTTTGACGTTTAATCTTTACTGATAGGTATATATATTAGGTAGTTCCACAGTAACACGGTTGAATTTTTACATCAAAACGATTATTACTTATCAAATAAGTTGTGGAAGTGACTCGTCACAACCTATTTCATCAGTCGTAACGAGTAGTGAAGACAAAGAAGGTTTCTCTTTCACTTTCTTTTGTTTGGATCCAGTAACAGTTAAAGTTCCATGGTTTGTGGACTGGAATTGAAAGACTAGGAGTCTTTTGTCTCTCAAATAACTTCTGAATGTTATCATAAAAATAGAATTCGACCTGTGATATGTCATATTTTATAACACAGACTAACGACAGGACACGACAAGAAGTAACAAGTCAGTGTAGACTGAGAAACGTTCGGGGACCTGACATCGGACGGTTCGAGGAGACAGGTACCCTAAGCTGTCCGTTCTTATGACCTCATCCAACGGTACAGGAGAAGGTCCCCTAGCTTGGGTCCAAAGGACGAAACGTCCGTCTAATAAATTATAGATTCGGTTGAAGTTTATATCGAGACTCCCAATCGACAGAGAGCCACTCTATACAAATAGACTCGTTGTTCGTCTGTAGATTCGAGATAGACGTACTGAAGAATTTTTAGTTTGTCCTTAGTGTCTTGACGTAATTTAAACCCAGTTTACGAAATGTATACCGCAAACCGGTATCTCGTAGTCAGGAAGCCTTTCTTACTCTGTTTGTAAGGTCCCTCCAAGGTGAACCCTTTGGTGTGGTCGTCGAGATCGGGTGAGATCGTCGTATAACCTCTGATGTCACACACTTAATACCGATTTGTCCGACGGAGTCCCCTCTTCGGTTCTAAGACAGGTATCGAAAGTTTCGTCGAGAAGTAGAACATACTTACAGTCGACAAGTGAAACGTTTGTGTTGACCCGTCCTTGTAAAGGTCTAGAAACTGAGGTAATTCGTCACTGAATCTATATTACTAATTTAGAGATTTCTGTTTCTATGTCCCCTTTTCGTGGTAGTGGCAACTGAAACTCGATATAGATCTAGTCCGACCAAATAAAAATTCGGTACCTTAAAATAATCCGAAATGTAATTTCGTTATTTCTTTCAGACCTGGTTTCAAGTCTCTGGAAACCTACATCGGTATTACCTAAGGAACCTTTGGATACTTTATTCGAGACTTTAACTGAACCCTAAAGACGGTAAAAGTCTACTTTACTGTTCTCAAAGTCGGTTCCAGGAGATCGGTTTACTTGACTGACTTATAGGTAGTGACTAATCTGAGGTGTCCTAGTATGTCCTTTTTTGTACCAAGGGAGAGACTTACACCTATAAAGGTCCAGGAAACTAACCAAAAAACCCAACACAGAGAGTATCCTGTACTCTCGGGTACATAATCAAAATCAATGAATGGAAGATGAGACAAGGTTCATAAACTTCACCGAATCTCTGTATATGTGTCATGTCAATATGTCCTTATAAATCACTTTTTTAGTTCCAGTTATATGATACCATGTTATGTTATGAGATGTCGATAATTTTTACCGCTACGTCGAGAGACACGAAGTTATATGTTATGAGACATTCAAAGTAACGATTCTCTTCTCTTGTTCCACGTCTTTTGATTCGTGTCGTACGACATTTAACTAAATGTCTTTCATTCTCTTTTACGTACTTAGTATCTTTTGTTTGGAGACCGATGGTTTCCCCTGTCCCCTCCCCTCCCTATTTGATCCGTAACACCTAATGATCTATGTGTGACGTATACCCCCGAAGGGACACCGAGTCTGCCATTTCTTAGACGAAAGTTACGTCCTCTGGGTACAAACTAGGGATCCAGTCCTTCTATGGGACCTCTTCCCTTACCGATGGGTGACGTCATAAGAACGGACCTCTTAAGGTATCTGTCTTCCTGGATCTCCCGAGACCAGGTATCGCAGTGTTTTTAAGTCTGTACTGACTCACTGATTGTACGTGTGTATGATGATATATGTTGTATCTATTGGTTGTTCCTAGATGACATACGACGACGACGATGACGATTCAGCGAAGTCAGCACAGGCTGAGACACACTGGGGTCTCTACCGTCGGGTGATCCGGGGGGAGCAGGGACCCTAAGAGGTCCGTTCTTGTGACCTCACCCAACGGTAAAGGAAGAGGTTACTAGATGACATATCATTACCCTTTGATGTTACCTTTTCTTATACTTTATTTATATGTATGTATGTATATATATATATGTATATGTATGTATATATATACATACCACCCCCCTAGGAGACCACTTCCCGTACCGTTGGGTGAGGTCATAAGAACGGACCTCTTAGGGTACCTGTGTTCTGAGACCACCCGACGTCAGGTATCCCAGTATTTCTCAACCTGTGTTGACTTCGCTGAATCGTGTGTGTATACGTATATGCATTGAGTTAGTGAAACGACCTGTGGTCGTTGATTATGTCGTAACATTTAGTTGATATGAAGTTATTGATTTTTATGTACCTCTGATGAAAACTTTCGTATATGTTCTTTAAGTATTGTCGCCGACGGAGACCCCTTCTTTTAACCTCTGTAAAAATTTTCCTAACTTTATCACGGTAAACGTCTCTGTACCTATCTGGATCTCTGACAGTATGTCTTACTTCATTTAGTCTTTCTCTTTTTGTTTATAGTGTATTATGGTGAACATATACCTTACATCTTTTTACCATACCTACTTGAAGAAACGTTGTGTCTTTATCTCAATGTCTATGTCTTTTGTTTGAATACCTGTGGTTTTCCCCCTTCCACCCACCACCCTACTTAACTTTCTGGTCCGAATTGTATATATATGATAACTGTAATACAAATTTTATCTATTTAGATTACTCTTAGATGACATATCGTGTCTTTTGAGATACATCTCGAGACACCACTGGATTTACCCTTCCTTTGGATTTTTTCTCCCCTATATATATATATGTATATTGACTAAGTGAAACGAAATGCCATCTTTGATTACGTTGTAACATTTTGTTGATATGAGGTTATTTTGAAAATTTGTTATTTTTCATTTATTTCGTGAACACCACCTGTGAAAACTACGGGGTGCGTCTGACCAAAAGTGTCCAGTACAGGGTATCGATGATCCTTACGACTAACTACTACTGAGTGTCAACTAGGGACGACCAAGGGACCGGAGTTCCTCCTTAGTCAAGACTGTGTTGTGAACGAGGTCTCGAAAGGAACTCTAATCCGACTTCGATCTGAGGTAAACCCTGGGTGGAAACTATTTGAGAAAAGGGAAGGGAAAATAAGAGGAAGAGGACTCTCGAGAGAAACTTATTCAGTGAACGTGTTCTTAGAGACTTTACCGAAATAAAGACCCCTTAAATCGGTTTCTGTCATACTATCTTTCTTTTTAGTCCAACATGTTTTATGGTTCTTATATTTAAGTACATATACAACACAAGTGTAGTCTCCGTTGTTACTAAAAAAAGAAACTTTTATCTATACACGGGTGAGAATTTTTGGAAAGTACCCTGAAGGGACCAGGTCACCACTTCTTAGACGGAAAGTTACCTCTCCTGCACCCAAGTCAGGGACCAGTCCCTGCAATTCTAGGGTGTACGGGGTCCCGTTGGTTCGGGTTCTCGGTGTTGATGACTAGGACACACGCCGTTGTTCTCTCTTCGGAACTCGACGTCCTTCTAGGGAACACGACGTTGATTCTGGATTCTGTCGGTTTATTTATTTATCCACAGAAATTACAATTTTTTATTATTATTTTACATTCTATAATTCCAATTGAAAAAAAATTCGGAAAGTACTAAAAGGAAACAAGAGGTCTATTTCTGACTTAAAGAACCGTTCAAACTGTTCTCTGGGTCGTGTCGGACCGAAGGCGTGTGGGGTAGTTGGAGTCGAAGTGTGTCACGAGGAACAAGAAAGGTGTAGTCGGTGTGACCGGATTAAAACTCAAAGAAGAGGAGGGGTGTGGGGCAAGACGACATCCTGGAGACGAGTACGAAAAGGGACCTTACAAGAAGGGGGGTAAGAAACGGGTTAACTTAAGAGGAAGAAGACTGTAGGGGAGGTTGTAATGAAACTGGTCTTGTTTATGAGGATATGGTTCACGAGTATTAAGGTGACCAAATAAAAGGAAAAAAATTTTTTAATAACAAAACCGAAACGTCCCAGAAGTACAACGTGCACCCGAACGTCGTTCGCCCCCGATGAGAAGGAACTCCACGTGTCCGAAGACAACTACCCCGAAGAGAACGATATCTCGTGTTGAAGATCAGAAGTCGTCAACGTCAAGTTCCCGAGATCTCGTGTCCCAGTCGTCAGGACCACGTGTCCGTATCAGCGGGGCGCTGTACACCCCAGAAGGGATTAGTCCCTAACTTGGGTATATTCGATGTACCCGTCTACCTAAGAAATGGTGACCTGGTGTCTGAATAAAAGATATCATGTAGACTTTTAACGTTGACACTCCGAATAAATATATTAAGAAAGTAATTGACGGCGGATTTATAATCTTCGGGGACATCTTCGGTTATCACGAACCAAAGTGAGTAAGGGGAGACAGATCTCGGACCCTGTCACAAAGGGTGTAACGTTCACGAACTATTTACACACGACTTATTTGTCTAGAACCAATTTTACTTGGATTGGTCGACCTTAAGTTGCGATTTAAAGTGAGACCGGACGAATTTTAGGTTTGTTTTTTCCTTTTGGGTTGTCAAGAAATTAAAAGTGATATATATCTGTTTTATTTCGTGTAGTCAATAAGTACTCTGTAGAGACCATGACTTTGGTCTTTTTTACAAAGTGTGATACACGAGTAACTTGTTACTAAAAGTACCTTTGTAGAAGTTTTGGTAGGGGTGTTATCTACTTTATTAATTAAATTCGACCAACAAAAGAAGTAAGTGAGTCTTGTATAAATAATTCGTGGATAATACAAGGTCCGTGACACAATATGGGACCCCTCACCTTTGTTACCATTTATTTTCTCTATTTTTGAGGACGAAAGTACCTCGAATCGAAGAGTACTCTCTAAGTCTGTTTTAAAGTGTTTTGTGCCCTTATTTACGTTCATGACACTTCGTCAGTATTTTATTTACGTTCACGACACTTTGTCAGTATTTTATGTTACTATCTACTAAATGGGATCTGGTCCCCCAACGAACTGAAATCTAAACTTCCAACTTAACCGAACGGGACCCGTTTCTCTACTTCCACAACGGTCTTCCATGTTGGTTACTTTGACGGGGTACCTTATTTCGACAAAACCATTCAATCTTGGTGACACCGATTTTCCTCCCACCCCTCCTCCATCAGATCACCTTCTTCTCCGACTCCTCTATCTTTTCTCAGTCTGTTACCTGGTTAAAGAGAATTCTAGTTACTCCTCTATGACTTCCTAAAAATCGTTCACCTGCTCTGTTATTTGTCTTGTAGTTCACTTTACGGCTCGACCTACTTCGTGTTCGACCTTAGTTCTAACGACCCTCTTTATAGTTATTGGAGTCTATACGTCCACTATGGTGGGAATGTCGTCTTTCGCTTCCTCTAGATTTCTCGGAGAACTACTTTCACTTTCTCCTCTGAATTTTTCAACCGAATTTTAAGTTGTAAGTTTTTTGATTCTAATACTGTAGACCAGAGTAGTGAACTACCGTTTATCTACCCCTTTGTTACATTTGTCACTGTCCAAAATATAAAACCCCCGAGGTTTTAGTGACGTCTACCACTGACGTCGGTACTTTAATTTTCTACGAACGAGGAACCTTCTTTTCGATACTGGTTGGATCTGTCGTATAATTTTTCGTCTCTGTAATGAAACGGTTGTTTCCAGGTAGATCAGTTCCGATACCAAAAAGGTCACCAGTACATACCTACAACCTCAACCTGATATTTCTTTCGACTCACGACTTTTTGACCACGAAAACTTGACACTAAAACCTCTTCTGAGAACTCCCAGGGAACCTGACGTTTCTCTAGTTTGGTCAGTCAGGATTCCTTTAGTCAGGACCTATAAGTAACCTTCCTGACTACGACTTCGACTTTGAGGTTATGTTATCGGTGGACTATACTTTTTGACTGAGGAACCTTTTCTGGGACTACGACCCTTTCTAACTTTCATCCTCTTCTTCCTCTACTGTCTCCTACTCTACCGACCTACCGTAGTGACTGAGCTACGTGAACTCAAACTCGTTCGAGACCTTCAACCACTACTTGTCCCTTCAGAAGACACGACGTCAGGTACCCCAACGTTTCTAAACCTGTGGTGACTCGTTGACTTGACTTGACTCTATTAGTCTGAAAGTAAAACTTTTTTAGTGAACCGTAAATTCCCTCTTGTTTAATATACCTTAGGGGATCCACCGAGTCACCATTTCTTAGACAGACGGTCACGTCCTCTTTGGTCAAGATAGGGACCCACCCCTTCTAAAAGACCTCTTCCTTTACTGTTGGGTGAGATCATAAAAATAGACCCTTTAGGGTACCTGTCTTCTCGGACCACCCGATATCAGGAACCCCGTGTTTTCTCAACCTGTACTGAATCGCTGATTTGTCGTTGTTGTCTTTTATACCCTTCTAGTGACCCGACCTTCAATTCCAATCCATGACATTATTGCGTCTACTATTTAATTCCGTAAAAAAGGATATCATAACTGTCCTTATACCTTCCTTTCCTTGTATAATGATAAACTACTTAAACCTATAGTATCTTGGTTTTGTTAAAAGGGGTTTCCGTTTTCTTACACATGGTCCGTGTGTAAAGAGACTATTTAACCTAAGTTATTTAAAATCTCTTAGATTTTTGACCCAACCATTAGGAAAACTTTTCAAGTCGAGTCAAGTCTAGTCAGCGAGTCAGTACAGGCTGAGAAACACTGGGGTACTTAACGTCGTGTGGTCCGGAGGGACAGTTGGTGGTTGAGGGCCTCAAGTGGGTTTGGGTACAGGTAACTCAGCCACTACGGTAGGTCGGTAGAGTAGGAGACAACAGGGGAAGAGGAGGATGGGAGTTAGAAAGGGTCGTAGTCCCAGGAAAGTTTACTCAGTCGAGAAACGTAGTCCACCGGTTTAATAACCTCAAAGTCGAAGCTGTAGTCAGGAAGGTTACTTGTGGGTCCTGACTAGAGGAAATCCTACCTGACGAACCTNTCAAGTCGAGTCAAGTCTAGTCAGCGAGTCAGTACAGGCTGAGAAACACTGGGGTACTTAACGTCGTGTGGTCCGGAGGGACAGTTGGTGGTTGAGGGCCTCAAGTGGGTTTGGGTACAGGTAACTCAGCCGCTACGGTAGGTCGCTTGAGTAGGAGACAACAGGGGAAGAGGAGGACGGGAGTTAGAAAGGGTCGTAGTCCCAGGAAAGTTTACTCAGTCGAGAAGCGTAGTCCACCGGTTTAATAACCTCAAAGTCGAAGCTGTAGTCAGGAAGGTTACTTGTGGGTCCTGACTAGAGGAAATCCTACCTGACGAACCTAGAGGAACGTCAGGTTCTCTGAGAGTTCTCGGAAGAGGTTGTGGTGTCAAGTTTTCGTAGTTAAGAAACCGTGAGTCGAAAGAAGTGTCAGGTTGAGAGTGTAGGTATGTACTGGTGACCTTTTTGGTATCGGAACTGCTCTGCCTAGTAGTAACCGTTTCATTACACAGACGAAAAATTATACGATAGATCCAACCAGTATTGAAAGGAAGGTTCTTTATTCGCAGAAAATTAAAGTACCGACGTTAGTGGAAGACGTCACTAAAACCTTGAGTCTTTTATTTCAGTCAGTGAAAAGGTGACAAAGGGGTAGATAAAGGGTACTTCACTACCCTGGTCTCCGGTACTAAAATCAAAAGACTTACAACTCGAAATTCGGTTGAAAAAGTGAGAGAAGAAAGTGAAAGTAGTTCTCCGAGAAATCAAGAAAAAGTAAAAGATGGTATTACCACCACAGTAGACGTATAGACTCCAATAACGATAAAGAGGGCCGTTAGAACTAAGGTCGAACACGAAGTAGGTCGGGTCGCAAAGAGTACTATATGAGACGTATATTCAATTTATTCGTCCCACTGTTATATGTCGGAACTGTATGAGGAAAAGGATAAACCTTGGTCAGACAAGGTACAGGTCAGGATTGACAACGAAGGATTGGACGTATGTCCAAAGAGTCCTCCATCCAGTCCACCAGACCATAAAGGTAGAGAAAGTCTTAAAAGGTGTCAAATAACACTAGGTGTGTCAGATTCCGAAACCGTATCAGTTATTCCGTCTTTATCTACAAAAAGACCTTGAGAGAAGGAAAACGGTGCTAGGTCGTCTACAACCGTTAAACTAAAGACCAAGGAGACGGAAAAGATTTTGGTCGAACTTGTAGACCTTCAAGTGTCAAGTGCATGACGACTTCGGACCGAACCTCTTAAAATTCGTAATGATCGCACACTCTACTCACGTCAACAAGTCATCAAACTCGTAAGAAACCGTAACGGAAAGAAACCCTAACCTTACTTTTGACTGGAAAAGGTCAGGACACCGGTGACGACTCAAAAGGTTTAAACGACTGTATGACTCACGTCGTGAAAGTGTTGCAGTAGAAAGTCCTAAACTTCATCGAGTTGAATATAAGGTAGTGGAGGTGACCGAAACAAGTATCACTACGAAGGATTTCGGGTGAACTTTCACAGAGAAGTTTTTTTTTTTTTTCACGGAGTACTAACTCCTCCAGATGGCAAGTTAAAATTTGATAGGTGGTTCTTGACTCTAAACCATCGTTTACAGTTCTTGACTGTAGATGTCTCAGTCACCACTGTATGTCTCCAAGAGTGATATGACCTTTATTTACTACTTGTAGGAGGATGTTTTCAGTTTTTGGAACGACATATATAACGAAAATAAATATATTTCAATCCCGACATATAAGTACTCATTGATATATAATCCATAAGGTTTTTATATTTCTATCTAAAGACAAACAAACAAACAAAAAAAAACATAGAAACATTTAACGAGCCTAATTTTCTTGTAGAATTCCATAGCAAGTCAAGTCAAGACAGTGAAAAAGTACAGGCTGAGACGCTGGGGTACCCGACGTCGTACGGTCCGATGGGACAGGTAGTGGTTTCCACAACAATGTCTCTGTATGTTCAGTCTATCTTAGTAACTGTAGGTGACAGTTTCACTGGAAAAGTAGATTCAGACAAGGAACGTGGCATAATAGGTTTGATCATATTAAGGACAAGTCCACACGGAGTGAAATGTACCCGTCCTTCAAAATTTCGATCGAAAAAAAAATTTGTCCCTTTTACCATACATTTTATAATCAGACTAGTTAACCATTCTAGTTCCCAAATCTTCTCGTTCAAGTACATAAGTTAAGGACGCACCCGGTTAATCGAGGTTAAGTCTTCTATCCTAAAAGTCGAACTTCCTTAAAGTCTCCATTAGAACATGTTTGTATTTTAAAATGTCTACTCTTCTGACTCTGGGTTCCCCTATTTAAGAGGTTTAAATAGTTCGTCACGTCACTTTCTCGAAGAAAATTTTGGGTCGTTTTGGTCCGGTGAACGGGGGGTGTTGGGGAAGTTTTATTGGTGTATTGAAACGAGAATGTACTTATGTTTAATCAGGAGAATACGACTCATCGGTTGACTATTTATACGAAATACAAATACCAAATAAACTTTTATGTCTATAAGTCTGATTCAAATTCTTTTCCTCCTAAAAATGATTACATCATCCACTCATTATATAATTTTGTTTCTCTTCTCTTTAACTAGAGTCCCTTTACGATGTTAATCCCGTAGTGTTCTCACAAGTCGTCGTCTCCAGGGTCTTAACCAAGGGATCTTTAATGGTGACCTAAAAAGGTAAAGACCTAGAGTCTGGTTTTGATTTTAAAATCGGCTCTTACCACGAAGGTTGACATTACCAGGTCAAACATAGTCTGGTTTTCAAGGTTTTTCTTATTGAAATTTAGGCCCTTTAAAAAATTTTCTACAAGTTTCAGTGACTTTTAGGTGGTTCTGCCGGTGCTAGACTCCTTTGCGACCATAAGACATGTTTCAAAGGGGAACTTTGGAAACGGTTACACCTTTGTTTTTCCACTCTTCGATCCCTCTTTCACCACTGATCTCCCAATTTTTCTTACTCGTGGAGGAAGTCTTCAGAGTTCACCAATCCATTTTCATTCTAGGTACCGATGGTTTCATCTTTGAACTCCCCGGTTCCAGTACCTCTTCTACCTTCATTCGAAATGTAAATCGAAGACGTAAAGGGAAAGTCCTTGTACGTCTAAACATTGGTCCCTGACTCTTCGACTCTTCGGTTTCTCTTTTATATTTAATTTTAAAGTTTTCCGCTTCGTCTCAAATATCATCAAAGTGTTACTACCACTCTGTTTTTAACCTCAAGTCCTGATCGGTTTTTAATCTCCAAAACCATTTGTAGTTCCAAAACTAAACCCCGGGAATTCACAAGACAGGATTTCAATTCCTGTCTTACTTATATATGGTAGGGAATATTTGTGATTAAGTCGAAACATAATCTGTCTTAACGTATAATCTATTTCAATAGACGGAGATATAATTGACAGAAGGTTTTAGTTTTCGTACAGGAGAGATCTTCTACTTGTTGTAGTAGGTATCAAAGATATGACAAAGTAAGTAAATAGACCGTGTAGTTCTCTACTCTGTTGCACTTTTTGTCCGAAAATCTAGTAGTCTCTGAAATTTTACTAAAATTATATGAGCTCTTTTATCGTGTTACCTCCTAAATTGGTCTCTTGACATTAGATGTATTTAGTTTACCTTATGGAACTCGACTTTTTTATGTCTTTTACTTTCTCAAAAACTATACAGTTATCTATAAGATTGTAATCTAATCTGTGGTGTCTTTTAATCAGATAGATTGATATGTAGTTACCTTGTATGATTCTTACCTCGTGTTTCTTTTACTACCCTTTGAGTAAAAAATTTTTTGTGTTTTCTATGTTCTCTGAAGAACTATACGAGATTATAAATACATTAACCTACGGGTTATCCTCTCCACTCTCTCCGACCAACCTCCACCCTCTTACCCTCTTCATTGAAAACTTTTCTTAAAAGGTTTTTACAAATTTTGTAGTTTTGTGTCAAAGTCCTTTGATACTTTGAGTTCGTCCCTAAAATATATATAATATATATATATAATATATATTTTATATATATATCTCTCTCTCTCTGGATTTATGTAGTTTTATTTTGAAGATTTTAGGTTGCAATTACTATTTCAAACTTTCGTCTTTTTCCTTTTTCTTCGTAAATGGAAGTTTTCTCGTTATTCTTATTACCTACTAAAGAGTCATCATTGTTACCATAGGTCTTTTGTTACCTTTTTATAGAAATTCCATGATTTTTATTCAAAAGTAACTATTCTAAGACAAACCTGAAAGAAACTGGTTTATGGGTAGGGACACTTTACAAGTCGTAATACCTTATTTTAAAGGGTTTCCTTTGTCCTGACATTACTCATCTTCCCTATCCCTTCTCTATTCGTTCCTTTCGACTTTGTTCTTAATAGATACGTGACGAAATTAGGAGTACCGTCGAAAAACACCGTCTGTCTCTTTATCAAACGTGTTCCAGTATGTCACTCGACAGTTTTTACTTTGAGTTCAGGTCAAATTCAAAGTTAGGGTACTAAAATTGGATATAAGGGACGTCTTACGGAACATATCTTCCTTCCTTCAACCGTCAGTCCAGTAACCTCAGTTTGGACCGTCAGGACCCTGACAGCTACGACGTCAAATTAGTGGGTCAATAGGCTTCCCCTTAGCAAAATCGATAGGTCCTTTTCTCGTTAGTAAGAATCTCTATTTTTAGTTGTAAAGTATTTCTTCATCTTCACAAAGTGTGTATACATTTTGCGTATCAAATAGATAAAGGGTCGATTACACGTTTTTAATACGAAGAGTAGTCCCTAGATTGAGTTCCGTTCCCTGAGTACTGATAGGACGAATATTTGTTTTGTTTCCGTTGTGTGTGTAGTCGACTTATTGGGTTCATTTAATTTAAGTGAGGGTACTCTCTTTTTACTATTATTTATCACGTCGATATTACTCGAGTAAGTAGGTTAAGTCACCTGTTTGTGTGTTTCCTTACCTATCTCTACACATCGACTACTTTAACGAATTTGATAGTCATAAAAACCACTTAATGTAGGTACCGTTCTACTATATTTATGAGTCGATTCCCGAAGAGGACCTTGAAACGGTTACAAGTGAGAAGAAGAAATTACTAATTGTTCAGTGTCTCCCCAATAAAAGGGTTGGAAGGTTTAGTCTAAATTACTTGTATGTAATTTTCTCCTGTCGTGAAGTCTTTATCATATGTCCAGGAAGTCGTATTTGAGGTTCGGATGAACAGACCGTCTTCACTGAGTAAATCAAGGACTCACCACAAAAGAATAAAACTCGTAGGTAAAGTGGTAGGTTTTTGTGGGACAGTCTAGTCAGAATCTGTAACGGATAATTTTACAATTCAAGTGGACTATTTTATATTAATATCGTAAGGACTGTAAAAGTGTATCGTGTGTGTATGAAATTCGGTTAAAACGACCTCAATTCTAAAAAGGAGATCTACACTCTTACGTACTACTTCGATATTCCTTTATAGTAATGTAGTTTGAGATTGTATCAACTCTTGTACCCAGGTTTTATTTATTCTTTTGGTTTGGTCTTCTACATATTTCCCTTATTTACCCGTTTTTACCACCGTTTCCGGTTATTTTCTACCGCTCTCGAGTAGTTTAATACGTTAGTGTATTTCTAAATTTTGCCGTAGGTTTTAATTTTATTTATTTAAATACAATTTTTTTATTTAATTTTTTATGTTTCCGTAGGTTTTTTCCAAAGAATTTCTAAACAATTAGCCATTGAAAATCAGGGAACCTGACGTTCCTCTAGGTTGGTCAGGTAAGACTACCTCTAGTTGGGACCATAAAGAAACCTTCTTTACTACGATTTCGACTTTGAGGTCATGAAACCGGTGGAGTACACTTCTCAACTGAGTAACCTTTTCTGAAACTACGACCCTCCTTAACCTCCGTTCTCCTCTTCCCCTACTGTCTCCTACTCTATCGACCTACCGCAGTGACTGAGTTACTTGTACTCAGACTCACTTGAGGTCCTCAACCACTACCTGTCCCTCCGGACCGTACGAAACTAAGTACCCCAGCGTTTCTCAGCCTGTGCTGACTCACTGACTTGACCTGACTTGAAACTCAAATAACCCGTTACTAAAAAGTGGACCTTTCAAAAAAAATTAATGGTTATAAGTCTAGGGTAACATCGGGTAAACTCAGACTTAAAGATCTCGACCTTAGGTCCATAGTTATAAAAACCTTTCGATATGAGGGGATCAATAAGATCATACACTGGTAATAGTTATTAGTAATGTATGAATCATAAACTCTCACCAATCTAATAAGCCAATCGTACGAATATGTAGAAGAAATTCAGACGCAGACTTGGATCGATATAGTGTCCGTTGGTTCAGGAAATCTCCTTCACCCCACATCATATTCCTCTACAGGTATTCAAGAAACTATGAGGAGGTAATTTTACTGTCCCGGACCCTGAACGTACTACCAGGTGACTAATTCTTGGGTAGAACGTTACGTCCCAAGTGTCCAGAGATCACCTCCTTCATCCTAGGGTCTACGGAGTCCCGTTGATTCGAACACACGGCGTTGATAGTTTCGGACGTGGGACCTCGGGTGTACGGTGTTGATCTCAGGCTCGTGGTGTTACTTTCCAGGACGTACTACGTTGTTTCTAGGATGTACGGTGTTAATCCTGGGGTGTGTCGGTTTATTTATTTCCCATCCCGGATTGAGGGGAAGGAAACACACGCCCGATCCGAATCACTGACTAAAGATTCCTTGTCTTGCACCGTCTTTAGTGTCATACATTGTGGTTCTAGTCCAGGATTTTCTGTACCGTCGAAGGAGAAACGAGAGAACATCTGGTGAGTGAGACCCCCTTCAGTCAACGGTACGACATTCCTGCGAGTTCGATTGGACGTTTCTCCAGTACACCGTTCACTGACTCCGGGGGACGGTTGTCGTCACGTACTTGGTAGGGGGGTTCGGTCAGTTCGGAAGTCTAGTGGTGTAGGAGCCAGTGATAGAACTGAAGTCAGAGTATTTTCTGGGACTCAGTCTCAGTCTGTCGATTCTACGAGGATTTAAGGATCGGGTACCTTTAACACTCTAATATTTACAAGGCACAAAATTCAGTTCAAACCCCAATTAAAAGATGTATCTTTAACTATGTCCTCCGGTCAGAAGTTTATGTCTGTGGTATATTAATCTTAACAGGTAGTTAGACAGTGATTCCGTATCGAAATATGGACTGTAAACTATCTGTAAGTTATTTATAAACACCTTTTTTACTTTCTGACTATCTAAGTAGTGGAGAGTGAAAACTTTTTATTTTTATAAAGGGGAAAAGATTACATCGTGTCTCATGATCTTCAGAATAGATAGAACTTTATTAGTACTTCTAAAGTCAGATGTACCTCGGATTTCAAATTTTCTTAATCCGAGGTTCACTTGTCTTTACATAGGGTAATGATCTTTGTCGTATATAATACAGGACGAAGTCGAGTGGTCTTTTACGGAAGAACAATAAAAACGGGGAAACCCTTTAGAAGTTATGACACTTATAGTAACGGAACCAAAAAGTGAAACATTTAGTTACACTGAAAAGAACTGAGATTTTTCAGAATTAGGTTATAATTTGTTAGGTTAAAGGGATTTAGTGATTAATAGGTGTAAAGTAGTCATTACGACGTAAGAAGTGAAGGGGGTAACATTAGTCGAAAAGAGAAGGGTAGTTCAGAAACCTCTTATGAGGAGAGTAGGTGACGAGGTCTCCGTATACAGAAGAATGAACGGGGAAGGAACCTACCTCGACAAAGGGAGAAAGGGGTCTTCCTTCGTCGATCCGTAAGATTTCGACATCAAGGACTTAGAACTCTTTAAGTGATTTTTACATCATGGACTCGGAAGGAAAGTCTCCAGGATTACAACGTCTTAGTTCCTTCCCTAGGTTTAGGTATAAAAAATTTCTAGGATTTATTAACTTCTTTGGTAACGTAAATGGACAGGAACGCGAGAGTAATGGAATTTTCCCTACGTGAACGGTTTTTTAATTAGGGACAAAAATCGATTACAATTGTATTGAACGTACCTATCCCAAATAAGAGAGGACCCGGGTCTTGTAAGGTTTCTATTAAATTGTTTACCCCTTGTCCCACGTAAACGATTACATTGAGTTCCACTTATTAAAAAAAAATTTTCTTTAAGAAAATTGTATTACAGTGCATACGCTCGGTCCTCCTTCCGATAATACCGTCGACTTAACAGATCCTGACAGTAACGAGATGGGTTGGACCAGGTTTCGTTGGTAGTTGGAAGTTGGGTCTTAGTGTAGAGAAGTGAATAAGCCACCTTGGTTTACACTGACTCGTTGACTGTAGGATAAAAATTTATGTCTTATCTTCTCCGTCCTACCACTCCACTCCTCTCCCTCCTCACATTCTAGGACTTCTTGTCTCTCGATTTTCGCTCCTCAATCCAAGATATCATTGGTACTTCTATTTCGTGAACTTGCGTACACTCTAAAGTAGGGACAACTCTACGATCGCTGTTTGACCCGTCTTTCCTCCTAGGCGAAGGGTGTGTGTGGACAACAGTCACCGGAGACATATCAACCTTTATCTTGAACTGGACTTTTTCCAAAAACACCCAAACCAAACACACATACGTGCACAAAATGTAAGAAGACCTGATATATACATATTGACCATTTATACTTCTGATAAATTATTACGTGGTAGTGAGGGAAGGTGAGAATTTCCGAAACCAATATCCCAAAATACTTGTGGAATATCATGATTCTCCCTAAAGGACCACTGAATCACCATTTCTTAGGTAGACGTTACGTCCTCTGTACCCAAACTAGGGACCCAACCCTTCTAGGGGGTCTCTTTCTTTACCAATGGGTGAGGTCATAAGAACGGACCTTTTAAGGTACTTGTCTCCTCGGACCGTCCAATATCAAACACCCCAGTGTTTTTAGTCAGTACTGAATCGTTGATTTAGTGGTGGTATCCTGTTTCTCGTTAATTAATAGATAGTAATAATTTCTATTCATGGTTAAAGATATTTGAGCTTTCCCTTCTTCCTACTTCTATAAGTATTGAATGATAAAAGTTAGACTATTGACAGAGGTCCTCGTTGTTGAACGAGATTTGACCGGTTCTCTGTACTTTAGTCGATGTGCAGAGTTTCTAGGTGGTTGGGTGTTTGTACACAAGGGTTGGACGGGTGCAGGTTCTTCAACGGGGGTATATTTTTACTTATTACGGTTCTCGTACAGGAAGATTTAAGTGTAAACAGGGTCCGTTCCCTCTCTCCCGCTAACAAAAGATCCTCTTAAGTCCAACACACGTAGAATCCCTCCTCTGGTACTAAAAGGGAACAGTACCGACGTCCATCCCGCGGGACCCATCGGATACACCCAACGTAGGAAACGGCTGACGACCGTCCTTTAACTGATGAGATTACACTGACCGTGTGCCTGTACGTCGGAGGTGAGGTCCTCCATCTAGTTCAACTGAAAATTCTTTATACGAACGACAGAGACTGACACAAACAAAACGACCGTCCGAGTGTCTTACGGTTCCGAGGACTCCTCAACGTCAGACCTACCGACCGGTCGTGTCAAGACGGTCTCCGACCAGACCGGCTCGATTTTCTTCGTACAAAGGAAGGTACCACCCGACAAGAGGACTGGAGAGTAGGGGAGACGAGAGGTAGGTCTTAGTTGGAACCATGACGAAGTGGGAGTCCACCTCAACTTCTTGACCCCTTACCCTTCTCTAAAATCAGAGGAAGTTTTTAGTTGTCGTTTTACTAGAACCTAACCTTTTTACACTATATTGACTGTGCTTTACACCGTTGTCCATTTTTCGAATTATACCTGACTTATGATATAGTAATAAGACATAATCATAATTTAAAGGACTAAAGTTGGTAAACGACGTCAGTACATTCTCTTACAGGAATAGAGTTTTTATATGTTCGTTGAATGCGTCGAGTTAAGGTCTTTTTATTTGCTGGGTTAGTTTTTTACCTGGTTTCTTGATTTATCTGTAAAGAGGTTTCTTCTGTATGTCTACCGATTGTTTGTGTACTTTTCTACGAGTTGTAGTGAGTAATAGTCTCTTTACGTTTAGTTCTGGTATTACTCTATGGTAAAGTGTGGTCAGTCTTACCGACGTTAGGTTTTCAGATGTTCGTTATTTACGACCGCTCCNTTTTACCTGGTTTCTTGATTTATCTGTAAAGAGGTTTCTTCTGTATGTCTACCGATTGTTTGTGTACTTTTCTACGAGTTGTAGTGAGTAATAGTCTCTTTACGTTTAGTTCTGGTATTACTCTATGGTAAAGTGTGGTCAGTCTTACCGACGCTAGGTTTTCAGATGTTCGTTATTTACGACCGCTCCCACACCTCTTTTCCCTTGGGAGAATGTGACAACGACCCTTACGTTTGATCATGTCGGTGATACCTCTTGTCACACCTCTAAGGAATTTTTCGACCTTTAACTTGACGGAATACTGGGTCGTTAGGGTGACGACCCGTATGTGTGACTCCTTTGGTCTTAACTTTCTCTGTGCACATGGGGTTACAAGTAGTGCCGTGACAAATATTATCGGTCCTGTACCTTCATTGGATCTACAGGTAGTCGTCTACTTACCTATTCTTTCGACACCATGTATATGTACTACCTCATAATGAGTCGGTAATTTTTATTATGTAAACTTAGTCAAGATAACTCCACCTACTTTGACCTCGGATAATATGTCTCACTTCATTCGGTCTTTCTTTTGGTGGTTATGTCATATGATTGCGTATATATACCTTAAATCTTTCTACCATTACTATTGAGACATACGTTCTGTCGTTTTCTCTGTGCCTATATATCTAGTCTGAAAACCTGAGACACCCTCTCCCTCTTCCACCCTACTAAACCCTCTTACCGTAACTTTGTACATTCTTTACTTAGTACATTCTTTACTTAGTGGTCAGATCCAAGTTATGTCCTATGTCCTACGAACCCCGACCGCGTGACCCTACTGGGTCTCTCTACTATATCCCTCTCTCCACCCTCCCCCAAGTCCTAACCCTTGAGTACATGTGGGTACCGCCTAAGTACAGTTACATACCGTTTTGGTTATGTCATAACATTTCATTTTAATTTTTATTTATTTATTTATTATTATTGATTTTTTCTTTATGTGTACGATAGAATTCCCCGTCTCCCAAAACTTCAGTCGTTAAATGAAAGTTTACAAGTCGTCTTAATATTACTAAGTTTCTCTCTCTCTTCTCTCTTCTTATTTCGTAACCTTATGAGAAAAAATTTTTATTTATCATTTATAGTAGTAAAGGTCTTCAAATTTTCTAAAAATAAGTCTAATCGTTCGTATACTTCCTTAGTAGATTCCTTTCCTTTTGTAGGGGAGAGTACTAACCCTACTACATATATACTCATATATCTATGCAGTGTTAGGTGACTTACATATGAATAGTACACATATAAACTAACGTCTCCTACTCTACCGACCTACCGTAGTGGCTATGTAACCTGTACTTGAACCCGTCTGAAGTCCTCTACCACTCCCTGTCCCTCCGGACCGTACGACGTCAGGTACCCCAGTGTTTCTCAGTCTGTACTGACCCGTTGACTTGTTGTTGAATATGACGTTATTTTGACTGAAAATTTATACGTCTCTCTGTGTCTACATATCTTACCTGAAAACCTGAGACTCCCTCTCCCTCTCCCACCCTACTACACCCTCTCACCGTAACTTTGTACATATGATAGTGCATTCTTTACTTATCGGTCAGATACAAGCTATGTCCTATGTCCTACGAACCCCGACCACGTGCCCCTACTAGGTCTCTCTACTATACCCCACCCTCCACCCTCCCCCCAAGTCCTAACCCTTGAGTACATGTGGGTACCACCTAAGTACAGTTACATACCGTTTTGGTTAAGTCATAACGTTTCATTTTGCTTCATTTTTATTTAAAAAAAAAAATTACGTCTTGAATTCGGATTATTTATTTTATCCAAAAAGATTTTTCTTAGTAGGTCCCTGAAGGACCACCAGGTTACCAATTGTTAGACAAACGGTTTGTCCCGTGTACCCAAGCTAGGGACCAAGCCTTTCTAACGTGTACGGATCCTCATTAATTCGGTGTCGAAGCAGTTGGTGTCAATGACTCGGGTACCCGGTGTTGATCTCTCATCAGGGGTGAACGACGTTGATCTCTTACTGGCGCGTGTCGTTGTTTCTGAGTCGTGTCGGTTTTGATTTGTTTATTTATAAAAAAAATTACATGGTAAGTGGAAGGTCAGGCCCCTTTCTACTTCTTTGTATCGGGTGAGACAGAGAAGAAACGGTTCTTCCGGACCCTGTCGTAGACTTCCGAGCCTTTTCCTTTGATCGTCCTACTGACTTTTCTTCTTCTCTTCCTTCCTCTTTTTCTTTCTTTTTTATCTTAAGTTTCGTTCTGGTTAGATCGTCACTTAAAGAACCTAAAAAAAAAGGGGGGTGGTGATAGACGTCGGACCTGGGTCTCCGTACGTTTTAAACTTTTCGTCAGTGACCCGTGTCTTTGATTCTCGAAGTTCCCTAAGGAGTAAGATTAGATTCTTCACTCTTTCTCACGTGGATCTTCCAGGGTCCTCTCTTCGTTAGAGGGTAAAAATACGAGAAAAGGAAGAGAAGACGGGGTCGGGGGTCCGGTAGGCTCCTCTCGTCTCCGTTGAGACGACCTCCGCCAACGGTCACCTGTTCAGGGATTTTGAGGCTACCTCCCTTCTTGTAGAGGTAGCGAAAGATGATAGAAAGAGAAGGTGGAGGACCAGGGTCTCAGTCTGTGTCAGTACCCTTCACGTATCCTCTCTCCTTTGTAAAGTCTATAGGTCTTGTCCTTCTCCTGTGTCCCCGACACTCACAATCTCTTAGGTGTCTCTCCTCTTAGGTATTCTGGCAAAGGGAGCGAATCAGGGTGTTTCGGTCCGTCCACAATTTTCGGAGGCAAAACAAAGGGTTCCCGTCACGGGACACTAGAAGTTCAAACACACGAAAAAGGGTTTGGGCGTCTCAGACTGTCCGAGAGACGAGCGAGTACGAGTGACAGACGTTCCCAGGTGAGTGTGGCAGGTACGTGTGTGTGTCCCCAGACTGGTGCCCCTCCACCCAGTCAAATCCCCAGGTATCTACTGTCGGGAACATCGAACACCTGTTGGAGGGACGACCTCAGGTCCCTTCTTGAATTATCCTAGACGGAGGGAAACTACGAAAGACTCAGGACCAACGATTCGAAGGACGGAGAGAGGTAGGGAGTCAGGACGTCGAGCGGAGTGACCCCTCTCTGTCTTCGGTCGGAGAACCCGTTGGTAGGGTGTACTGACCCCTTCGGTACAGGAGTAAGTGTGCGAGAGCGAAAAGGGGATGACTTCCCCCAGAGAGACCGTGACTCGACACAGTAGTCCCTCGTCTCCTACTGTACCCATTTCACTTCGACAAGAATAGGGAAGTCACACAGATAAGAACCCGAAAAACGAGGTTCCTACACGACCCGGGAAAGGTGACCTGAAGGTCAAGGGATGTTTCCGTGAGAACAGACACCCACTAACAGTTTTTAGTTACAAGGTACCCTCCCCCCTACTACACCTTTCGAGGATAGGTCGGCAGAACGTCTACAGTGAAAAAAAGTAGTATGAGAGCAAATGCAAACCCTAAAAGGTATAAATTTTCGAAAAACTTTTTTTAAGTTTCCCTCGAAAGTTCAATTCTGCCTAGATCCTCCCTGAAGGGACCACCAGGTCCCCGATTCAGAGGAACGAGGGTCACGTCCCCCCCACCCACCCCGCCCAAGGTGGGGACCAGTCCCTTGATCTAGGGTGTACGACGTTGATTCATTTATTTATTTATTTATGGACGTTTTATAAATAAACCGTACGTGTCGGTTCATTTATTTATTAAAACAAAATTTACCTCGATCATCAATGGTTTTTCTAGAAGTGTTGGATAAAACGAATTTTGTACTTTGGAACTAGGTCTTTCTGACCAGGACAAGACAATTGGGGGAGCCACTGTTGGTCAAGTATAAAAAAATTTGTGGGGGTTCGACTCCTAAAATGTGGTTCCAAGAAGTGCCTCTCGTTCCTCGTCAGTAGTTTTGCGTACCGTCTATCTCAAGTAGCAGGACAGTAAAACCCTCTACTCCCACCAAAAGGGGAAACAACACGGACGGTACCCCCTCTCCTCCTGAACACCGGTTCTAGAACGAGTCAGCGAGTCAACACAGACTGAGAAACACTGGGGTACCTGACGTCGTGTGGTCCGTGGGGACAGGAAGTGGTAGAGGGGTCTTAAACGAGTTTAAGTACAGGTACTAGATGTTCAGTTATTAAACTGAGGAGGGTACCCCAGCGTCCAGTTCACTACCGGCACCACTTCCCTATCCTAGATAAGTGTCCTTTGTCTCCCAAAACGGTCCGGTTTAGTCACCAAACTTTTTGTCACCTTGGTCAAGTCGAATCTATAGAGGAACCGGGATCTTCTTGGGAGAATTCTTTACTTTAGGTAAACGATGGGACGAGGTGAAGTTAATTTAGGGTAGCGTGATTTTATAGAGTTTTCACGTGCAGTCTCCGCTAGCGACTCTTAGAGACCTCAGACGACTAAAAGGAGCCACGAGTAAAATTCGTAGAGAAAATAATCGTAGTCCGTTTCACAGGACAACACCAACGACTGTGACTGCAGGGGTCCCCCTTGACCCGTACAGAAAGGACTAGGACGGGTTATTAAGAGTGAGAACGTGAATACCATCGAAAGAAGAAGTTAATCGTTACATTTACACTAACGGACCCGAACCATTATTTGAAAAGTACCTTTGTACCCGTCCGGTGGTAGGGGACCCCCCTTTTAGAGAGACAGACGAACTCAGGTCGACCTCCTCCTCCCGCACCTAATCTTGTTACAGTGTCCCACTAACTATGGTCGAAGTCTCTCTCGACAGTTCGTTCACTTTCACTTTCACAATCAGTGAGTCAACACAGGTTGAGAGACGTTGGGGTGTCTGACATCGGGTGGTCCGAGGAGACAGGAACCTTAAGAGGTCCGTTCTTATGACCTCACCCCACGGCAAGGTAAGAGGTCCCCTATCAGGGTTGGGTCCCTAGTTTGGACCCAGAGAGTGTAACGTCCGTCTAAGAAATGGTAGACTCGGTGGTCTCTTCGGGTTCCTTAGAATAATTTACTCATCTGATGACGTCGTCACAAGACAGAGTCTCAAGACAAATGCGTGTACCTCTCGAGTCGGGTTGTGACTAGCCTTTAATAAAAAGGGAAGAGGACAGGAGGGTTGGAAGGGAGACCTCAGTCTTCCCGTTCCTTATTGAACTGAAGAGGATTCTTTATCGGCGAATGTGTATGTGTTTCAGGATTCAACCGTTAACTTCTTTGTGTAAAATTGTGACTGTCAAACCCTTTGACATGTACACCGCCCGGTCTCTCATATACCCTTTAAAGAGATGGAAGACGAGTAAACGACACCTGGATTTTAACGAGATTTGTTATTTCAGATGATTTTCTTTTTTTATTTTTTAGTAGCAAATCTCCTTTTAAACGGCCACTACGTCCCCTTCGTCTTGGTCAGCCGAAGAGTGACACCAAAGGAAACGAATGCACAAAAGAAGCCAAAACCAACACAGTAGTACCGGTCCTGACACAATGACGTCGTCCTCGGAGGACACTTTTGTGTGGGTGACGAGATTGTTTCACGGAACGGAGGGACTAGAGAGGCGAGCGCTGAAATGGAGAGAAAAGTGAATGAAATAAGGTCGACATCTAGAATCGTGTACGACAAGGTGGACGGACCTTGTGATAAGGGAGGAAGGTGGACCAATTAAGGGTCTGTAGGAAGTACAGAGACGTATCTTTGGGGTAGACGTGTCCCCCGAGGGACCGGGAAGTCACACCAAACCAGAGGGATGATATACAAGAGAATTGAGGTGTGTGAAAGGGAAGGACCTCCCACCGTACCACTAGTAGCGTATCAGTCCGTACACTCAAAAAAGGTTCGAAGAGAAGGTAATAACCGAACACTCGATAAATGTCCTGAAGAGACCACTGAGTCGTCCGTTACGTCCTCTACGTTACTTCCTTTACGTTCAAACTAGGAACCCAACCCTTCTACGGGACCTCTTCCTTTACCGTTGGGTGAGGTCATAAGAACGGACTCTTTAGGGTACCTGTCTCCCCGCACCGTCCGATGTCAGGTACTCCAGTGTTTTCTCAGTCTACACTCAATCGCTGATTTATTGTCGTTGTTTTCGATGAATACTAACCTTCGGTGTAGACAGAACAAGTCACTGATCGTGTAGTATAACGGCTTACTTAAACTACCTTTATCCGTTCCTCTATTTCCGTATCTCTCTGACTGTATCATCTTTTCCGTAAAGTCGTGTTACTGTGTACTACTCTTCCCAAAGTTTGTTCGTCACTCGGACTACCAAATTTATGTCATTCAGGGGATGTACACTTACCCAAGGTAAGACTCACACCCAAACATTCAGGTTAAACAAGCTTTCAGGTTATTTCTATCGGATGTATAGGTTGATTGAGTTAGACAATATATAATCATGATATGACTATACCCAAATATTATGAAAAGGGTGTTTATTATGTAATTGTTTATTTGTGTTTTAATTTCTTTTGTAAAAATTAGAATGTCATGTCATGACACTTTTCATGTCATCATGGTCGATATGGTGACGACTAAAAGGTGAACGAAGGTCTGTAGGACCCGAACTTTATTTCTATGACATGAGACATGAGATATGTCATCACATTTCCTGTGTTTTTGGGTTGGTGAACATCTCCTACGTGCGTGTACAATTACCTGTGGTCTGTGTACTTGATCGAATGTACTAACCTGTACACCTGAGTTCAAACGTAGAAACTTTCAAGCGTTGAACTTCCAAGAATACATTGTCTGAAGAACATTATCCTAATAATGTCTAAGAGGGTGGAAAACGAGGGAGAGTGACGATGATTTTTGTATTCTTGAAAATTTGTAACTAGAGGAACCCAAGGATGTCAGGTCATCTAACCAACTGGTCGGTAACTAGAGGGTAGTAGAATAACTGTTACACTGACTCCAAGTCGCTCAAAGGTACTGGACGAGTTCCAGTAAGTCAGGTATTTTCCGTCGTGGGTGTAAACTTGGGTCTCCCACCCTCTGTAGTTGACGGTGTCGTGTTTGCAGGGGCAGAGGACCGGGTCAGAGGAGGTAGGATAGGGGTCTCCTTTCTCGAGTCATTGGCAAGAAATAGTGAAGAGGTTGGCGGGGAAGCCTCCTCTCTAAAAACGGTGACTTCTTCGACAATTTTAATCCTCCTTGTTGTACTAAACGTCCACGACATTTATTTCTACTCTGACGAGACCAGGGTTTCCACTAAACTGGAATTAACGTCGGTCTTGTCTAGTCGCTGACCCTCCACTGAGTCTGTACTACGATCCCACACCCCTCCCTCACTATTTCACATTATTTCAAAGAAAAAGGAAAGAAGAGACGTTTATTACAGTAATTTTCGACCAAACGTGGTGACTGGATTTTACTATCATGAAACTTCATGTTTCCCCGAAAGTGTGGTACCGTGAGTTTGACCGGTAGGTTTTTTTTTTTTTTTTTTACGTCCGTAAATGTTCTAGTCGGTGTTGTGTGAACTCGAATGTGACTCAATGGACGTCGACGCTAGAGAGGTTCTTGTGTTCTCTGTCTTCGGTTGTATAGTGAGTTCACTTTGTGAAAATTGTTGGAAGAGACACGGTCCCCCGAAGGGTCCACCGAGTCACCATTTCTTAGGTGAACGTTACGTCTTCTATATTGAAGTAGGGGACCAAGTCCTTCTACAGGACCTCTTCTCTTATCGTTGTGAAAGGGGAGACCATAAGAAGGGACCCTTTAGGGTACCTGTTTCCTCGGACCTTCCGATATCAGGTACTCCAGCGTTTTCTCAACCTGTACTGAATCAATGATTTGTCGTTGTTGTACATATATGTACATACATATATACCTATATGAGTGTCTTTTATCTCCGTCCAGGTTTCTTCGGGTTGTAGTTCCTGAAGACAGGAGTCTTAAGTATCGAACAGAACATAAGAGAAGACAAGGGTCGTCTGAACCAGTTTCAGAGGTGAAGGTGGAGTCTTCGGGAGTAGGAGACGTCGTGAATGATGTGAAAAGAGGATTTGATTGCCCGGACGTCCCAAACGACTGGGAGATAGACTGGGAGGGTCACCCGAGGAATACTCCGAAGTCCCAAGTTCCGTTACTTCTTCGTCTCAGTTGTGATCTTCGATGTGGGTAACAGTTGTCGGAGACCCTCGAGGAGTGTAGTCTGGTCGTTTTTGGTAGAAATGACTCGTCAATGAGAGACGGACTATGAGACGATCTTTCAAATAGACAAAATATCTACTTACTTAACTCCGGATCGTTCCAATTCAGGAACGGGGTCTATTCTGTCGTTAAATCCCAGTCTCGACTCTGAGTCTCAGTTCAAACTAAGGTTTCTGAGCTTTGGAAACGATTGGGTTCACACCAGGTACACGGTCGTCGTAGGAGTAATGGACCCTTTCATATTCTTTACGTCTTAGAGTCCGGGTAAGTCTGGGTGACTTAGTCTTAGACTTAAAAGTATCCTAGGAGTCCATTGGTTGATCTTTGAGTCAAATGTCAAATTCTTTGTGATCAGAGTTGACTCCTCTTCCGTTACCGTTGGGTGAGGTCATGAGAACGGACCTTTTAGGACACCTACCTCCTCGGACCATCCGACGTCAGGTACCCCAGCGTTTCTCAGCCTGTACTGACTCGCTGAAGTGAAAGTACGTAACCTCTTCCTTTACCGTTGGGTGAGGTCATAAGAACGGACCTCTTAGGGTCCCTACCCCCTCGGACCATCCGACGTCAGGTACCCCATCGTGTCTCAGTCTGCGCTGACTTCGTTGAATCGTCGTCGTCGTCGTCGTCAGAGTTGACTCGACTTGTGACTTTAGTGAACCTCTCAAAATTTTTTTAGACCTACAAGTTTAACGGGGGATCTGGGTAGTTTGGTCTACGAGACCCCCATCTTAGGTCTGTTATCAGTAAAAATTTCGTGGGGTTCACTAAGATTACGTTTTTGAAAGAGATTTAATTAGAAAGTTTTTAAGGAAATATTTTGTTAGTGTGTAGTCAGGGTGTCGTCACTTTTAGTGGTCCGTGAATCCTTGAACGTGAAATTGTTTTCGGGACCGAGTTAAAATCGTAAAACGCTCAAACTCTTCGTGACCGGATTTCTGACCCTATTTCCTGTCGAGTTATAGATATCCTACTTAAAAAAATTTAGATAAAATAACATTTCATCCCCCCACCGTCTCCGACTCTACCAATCTATCGTAGTAGTTCAGTTACCTATACTTAAACTCGTTTGCGATCCTTTATGACTTCCTGTCCCCTCCGACCGCACGACGTCAGGTACCCCAACGTTTCTCAACCTGTATTGAATCGTTTACTTGGTGTTGTTATTGGACATATGTCTTTTAACATGTTTCCGTGTGGAATCGTTTATGAATATTTCACTCATAGAAACAGTGTTGACTGTGGTTCCACTTCTTGATCTTATTCCTATTGTTGGGGTTTCGTGGGGACCCAGGGTGAGGATATAATTACGGAGAGGCACGGGAGATAGAATTGAAAGTTGTGATAGAATTGAAGATACTAGTAAATAAAGGAACAGAAATATGGAAAAAGGGAAACATACATCTGGATTTGTTATATAAGTGAAAGGAGACCCAAGCTAAGATATACTTACCCGAGTATCGTATACAAGAGAGAACACATAACAAAGTGATAAAAACATTTCTTAGTACATACAGTCTCAGTAAGTAAAATTAAAGACATCTTATAAGATTACATATTCATATGGTTCAATATTTTTGTACGGTAATACAACTACCGACAAATTAGAACAAGTATAGACTCGACAATGTGTGTTACGACAAGACTCGAAAGGAGTTCGTGTTTGCGTCCCTTGAGAGGTCCCATTTATGACTTCTGAAGTGAACGACCCAATGACTTAGACACATAATGGTCAAAACAACCTAGTACGGTTTACGAGGGTGGTTTTCACAATTTTTCGACGTCACCGGGGTTTACGGACAGGTAGACTACTGTGAGGGAGAACAGGTGAAGGAGTGTCGTTACGATCTACTGTTTTCTCGTTAATCCACCGTCTAAACTGACGGAACTGCAGATTCTGAGACAAAGAAGGGGTCGGGACGTTCCGTTTCGACTTACGACTCGTTACCTTTAATGTCCTCAACAAATTACCACTTGGACGAGGTCCAATTCGACCTACCGTTAGTAAGGGAGATCCGAAGGTGACTGCTGAGACATTTACGTCTTGTAAATAGTGTCCGTCTCCGTACACCTTACTGTTCCGCGAACACGATATTACTAAAAGGAAGGACAAATAGTGTTTCTTCTACTAGTTAGGTCCGTCCACGTGACCTCCCCCCGGAGACCGTCTCGCAAACGGTTGTTTCCCTTGTCTAGTCTGGTCGTGTGTGCAGACCGGTCACCGACCGAGGGAGAAGTACGTCCGGACCAATAGACGAGTGTAGGGTCGGAGTTTGTGTCTTTTCTTTTTGGTTGGAGAGAAAACGGAGTGAGTAAGTAAGTAAGTTGGACCCCGAGCTTTCGGGTGGTCCATACTCTCTAAGTTGTGACTTGTCCGTCTCTACGAGGACGAAAGGTTCTGTAAGGTAAGATGATTCTTTTATTCACTTCGGCGTCTCGTGGGTTCCCGGTCACAAATGAATCGTGGATACAACACGGGCCACGAGGTCTAAGTGTCTAGTCGTATACCAGTGACAGATGTTCTTCGAATGGTAGATTGACTGAAGAGACGTGTTACGGACCCTAGTCACTGTCTAGATTCACGTTTCATAGTTTGTCTTTGGAGTTCTAGTCTAAGACCTGAGTCTATACGATGAGGTAAGTGTTCCTAGTTATAGATTAAGAGAGATCGTCCCCTCGTCTCCGACTCTCCTACTCTGTATCTGGTGTACAAAGCTACCATTTAAACCCCTTCTTATGACCTTTGTCCCCGTATACTCTTCAAAAGTTCATCGTTTCGAGGTAGTTGGTTCTTTTCCAACAGGACGAACTAAGGGTCCTCTCTCTTTCGTTTACTTCCACGATATGTAAGAACTTGAAGATAGGTTTTATTAGTTTTGTTATGTTTTGTAAGTAATTTGGATAAATGTGCACGACGGAGTAAATTAGGGGTATTATTGAGTCTGTCTCTCCGTAATCTTGGTTCTAAAGTGTTTATTCCTTTGGGTCCGGTACTCACCAATGAAAAGGTTACAGCGTGTTCGTCATTAAACGTTTTTAGTGTTAAACCTGGGTCAAGATGAACAGAGATTTTAGGGTAATCGTGACAGAGTTTATAGAGACCGACTTACTATGTATTACACCTTCAAACAAAGTTGTAGGGAAACTGGTAAAGGGGTTTCTGATTTCGACAGGAATGACACCAGAACGAACCGATTGGAGGTAGAACAAGTGGTTTTTGAAGGGGAAGTTACTGAGACTGTACAAGAAACACCCTAGACCCGGTAGACCTGAGGTTCCTACTTCCTGTATACGGGAACGTGTGAGTACACAGTCGCAGACACACACGACCGTCCCCCAGTCGTACTTCGACCCATACCCGGGGATCTTCCCTAGTTGAATCCTGTCGGGATTCAAGGAGGGTATATTAAAAGAATTGTAAAAAAGAAAGTCTATTAAGTAACAAATGTAGATTTGTCTAATTTAGTGATGGTATTTATGATGATCATGGTGATCATCCTTGTCTAATCTAATTTAGTGATGGTATTTATGATGATCATAGTGAGCGGTAGGTAAGATGATTGTCATTTTTATTTTTTTTGTTACTTCTGTTTTGTTATAACTTAATAAAGATCGATGACAACGGAAGATTTGTGTTTCTCGGACACAGAACAAAGTGAAATAATTTTTCCTTCTAATCGTTCACAACCTCTCCACAATTTAGTCTAATTGTGGTACGACTCCAAGAAGTAAACTGTATTAACCCTAATTTCTTTTAACCTTATCTTTATTTCAAAGTGACACACTACGTTATAAAGAATTACGACAAAGACAAATTACGAATCTCATTTTATATACAGTTCATCGTGGTGTGACGTCCGAAGGGTCCATTGAGTCGACTATTTCTTAGACGGACGTTACGTCCTCTGGGGTCAAGGTAAGGACCCAGTCCTTCTAGATGACCTCTTCCTTATCCGATGGGTGAGGTCATAAGAACCCGAAAGGACCACCAAGTCGACCATTTCTTAGACGGATTTTACTCCATCTGGACCCAAACTAGGGATCCGACCCTGTTAGGGGACCCCTTCCCTTACCGATGAGTGAAGTCATAAGACCGGACCTCTTAAGGTACCTGACATATCAGGTACCCCAGCGTTTCTCAATCTGTGCTGACTCACTGAAAGTGAGTGAGTGAATCGTGATGTAACGTGAAGAACCTTTTACAACGGAATTTCATCTATCTATTTTTCTGTTATATCTTTACGATTATTAGTATTATTGTCAATGGTATATAACCTGATAAAAGATGATATATGATGTACATACGTATATTATGTATACAACCTCACAACGGTTGTTGTATATCAGTCTCCATACCAAAAAGGTCATTAATATATGTCTACACTCTCGACCTGGTATTTCTTCCGACTCACGGTTTCTTGACTACGAAAGTTTAACACCACGACCTCTTCTGAGAACCCTCAGGGAACCAGTCGTTCCTTTTGTTTAGTCAGTTAGGGTTTTCTTTAGTTGGGACCTATAAGTAACTTTCCCGATTACGACTTCGACTTCAAAGTTGTGAAACCGGTGGACTACCCTTCTTGACTGAGAACCTTTTATTGGACTAAACCCCTTTCTAACTTCCGTCCTCTTCACCTGCTGTCTCCTACTTTACCAACCTACCGTATTGACTGACCTACCTGTACTCTAACTCGTTCGAGGTCCTCAACCACTATATACGTATACATACATATATATATTACATATACATATATATTATAGATATATTACATATAAATTATCTTATGACATGAAACGATATGTCATCTTTAATTACACTGTAATATTTAGTTGATATGGAGTTATTTTATTAAAAAAGATATTTTCGTTTTCTTTTCTTTTATGGGAGTTGATTAGAGACCATCCAGTGATCCTGAATGGAGAATAATCCAGTGAATGGAGACCCGTCAATGGAGATGCCAACTATCCTCAATGGAGACCCCTCCCTGTAACTGTCCTTTCTCCCCGTCTCCTTCAAAGACATCACTTACTTTATTTGAGATAGAACTAGACTTCTATGTCTAATATAGATGATTATGTTCCACGAGTCTGTGAAGTCAAGTCAAGTCAAGTCAACGAGTCAGTACAGGTTGAGAAACGTTGGGTTACTTAACGTCGTGTGGTCCGGAGGGACAGGTAGTGGTTTAGGGTCTTAAGTGAGTTTAAATACAGGTAGCTCAGCCACTACGGTAGGTCGGTAGAGTAGGAGACAGTAGGGGAAGAGGAGGACGGGGATTAGGGAGGGTCGTAGTCAGAAAAGGTTACTCAGTTGAGAAGCGTACTCCACCGATTTCATGACCTCAAAGTCGAAATCGTAGTAAGGAAGGTTTCTTTAGGGTCCCGACTAGAGGAAGTCTTACCTGACCAACCTAGAGGAACGTCATGTTCCCTGAGAGTTCTCAGAAGAGGTTGTGGTGTCAAGTTTTCGTAGTTAAGAAGCCGTGAGTCGAAAGAAGTGTCAGGTTGAGAACGTAGGTATGTACTGGGGACCTTTTTGGTATCTGAACTGATTTGCCTGGAAACAACCGTTTCGTTACAGAGACGAAAACTTATACGATAGATCCAACCAGTATTGAAAAGAAGGTTCTTCATTCGCAGAAAATTAAAGTACCGACGTTAGTGGTAGACGTCACTAAAACCTCGGGGTTTTTTACTTCAGACTGTGACATAGGTGACAAAGGGGTAGATTAAGGGTACTTCACTACCCTGGTCTACGGTACTAGAAGCAAAAGACTTACAACTCGAAATTCGGTTGAAAAAGTGAGAGGAGAAAGTGAAAGTAGTTCTCCCAAAAATCAAGGAGAAGTGAAAGACGGTATTCCCACCCCAGTAGCCGTATAGACTCCAATAACTATAAAGAGGGCCGTTAAAACTAAGGTCGAACTCGAAGAAGGTCGGGTCGTAAAGAGTACTACATGAGACGTATTTCAATTTATTCGTCCCACTGTTATATGTCGGAACTGTATGAGGAAAAGGATAAACCTTGGTCAGACAACAAGGTACAGGTCAAGATTGACAACGAAGGACTGGACGTATGTCTAAAGAGCTCTCCGTCCAATCCACCAGACCATAAGGGTAGAGAAAGTCTTAAAAGGTGTCTAACAACATTAGGTGTGTCAGTTTCCGAAACCGTATCAGTTATTTCGTTTTCATCTACAAAAAGACCTTGAGAGAACGAAAAAGCTACTAGGTTGACTACAACCGTTAAACTAGAGACCAAGGAGACGGAAAAGATTTTGGTCGAACTTGTAGACCTTCAAGGACCAAGTGCATAACGACTTCGGACCGAACCTCTTAAAACTCGTAATGAAATGATCGTACACTCTACTCACGTTAACACGCCATCAAACTCGTAAGAAACCGTAACGGAAAGAAACCCTAACCTTACTTTTGACGTGGAAAAGGTCAGGACACCGGTGACGACTCAAAAGGTTTAAACGACCGTATAACTCACGTCGTGAAAGTGTCGTAATAGAAAGTCCTAAACTTTATCGAGTTATCCTTAAGGTAGTGGAGGTGATCGAAACAAGCATCACTACGAAAGATTCCGAGTGAACTGAAGTGTAGGGTCCCACAGACCGAGGTTCACTCACTAGTGTGGTAGTACTAATAGAACCAGCACTTCTATAAAAAACATGTCAAAAAGACACATAAGAACGGTGGAGAAGAATTATAGAAGACGAAGACAATCCAGGTATGGAAAAGACAGGAAATAGCTCGGGTAGAAACGTACTTTGCAAGGGAACCATAGAAACTAAAAGAAATTCTCTAGAGATCAGAAAGGGTAAGACAACAAAAGGAGATAAAGAAACGTAACTAGTGACTCCTTCCGAAAGAATAGAGAGGAACGATAAGAAACCTTGAGACATAGGTCTACGAACATAGAAAGGAAAAGAGGAAACGAAAAGCGAAGAGAAGAAAAGTGAATACACATATATATGTGTGTATATATGTTTTGAATTGGTTCGATATGTGAATTCTAAACACGAAAAATAAGATAGATTTAATATGGAGTTATTTCATAGTCCCCTTGTCAGACATCGAGATATGTGTTCGATTGTAAGGAGACTAATCTTGACAATCAACTGTTCGAAAGAATCTTAAGGTGACTTATGACCTCAACTTCTTACGGGGTGACACGAACCCACCGAAAGTAACGAAGTTTAATATCAGAACCCGGAGAAAGAATTAATGTAGAAAAGAGGGTTCTGTAAGATTATGTGAACACCAGTCTCCAAGACAGAGTAGACAGATAGAAGTCACACAGAAGGTGACTCGGAATGTGTATCACTCACTTCAATTTCAGCGAGTCAACACAGACTGAGAGACGCTGGGATACCTGATATGTCAGGTACCTTGAGAGGTCCGGTCTTAAGACCTCGTCCATCGGAAAGGGAAGAGGTCCCCTAGAAGGGTTGGGTCCCTACCTTCGGTCTAAAGGACGTAACGTCCACCTAAGAAATGGTCGACTCGGTGTTCCTTTCGGGTTCTTATGACCTCACCCATCGGATAGGAAAGAGGTCGTCTAGAAGGGATGGGTCCTTAGCTTGGCCCCAGCGGACGTAACGTCCACCTAAGAAATGGTCGACTCGATACTCCCTTCGGGATCAGGAGTATTTGTCACCGACCTAACTTAAAAGTACAAAAGTACACGATTAATTTATTTATACAGTACTGTCAAATTATTTCTCAATTTTAACATTTCATTTTTTTACTATTATTTATTTATTTTAAAATTTTCCTCAATTTTAGTCTAAATTTTAGCTGTTTACGTCGAAATAAGAGTAAATAAAAGTTTCTGGTGGAGGATGGGGAGTACTGACTTTAAGTTCAGTTGTGTCAACCTTCCTTTCTTTTCCTCCTGTTCAATTCGAAGTAGATTTGTTAGGAGATTAAAACGTACTTGTCGAGGATTACCTTCATAATGAATTTCAAGTCAAACATTAATAACATGAAACCTTCTACTTTTGTCTTCTTGTTTTCAGTTCGAAATAATAATGAATATTCAGGCTACCGTTAATTTTTTTTTTTCCTTTTCAATGTTACGATATGGCCGGTGACAGACATTTCGAAGTCAAGGTTTACGATTACTTGAAACAGGGATTTTTTCTTTTTTTTTATGACTCGGTTATGTTATAACCAGTAACTCGAATGTTACTCACCAGAGTCCTCACTAATTCGAACATGTTTTATTGGGGATCAAGTGTTCATTGCCGGGACCCCCGTGTCCGTCCACTCTTCTTACCTAAGACTACCCGTCTCAGAGCAAGAATCTACCTTGGTGTTCTTACGACGAGAAAGAAAATCACTGTCAAGAAATTTTAGGTTTAACTGAGATCTACCGAACCACGAGGGAAACCCCCTTCTATAGACTTTTACCCTCGGAACGTCATACCAGGATATACTAAGAGAAAGTAGAGTTCCTTCTTATGAGTCGGAGAATGTCATGAGACTGGTCCCTGGTTCCCACTTTTGACTCCACCGTCCCCTCTGGTTCCCACTTCTTCCTTCATACTACCTTTAATTCATGGTGTCGTAGGAAGAAACTGATACGGAAGAATTGGGATGTGCGTTGTATACAGATAAAAGGAAAAATTTTCTCGAGTCACAGTCTCGGTTCAATTATTAACCTGATGGTCCCTTCGGGTTCAATTATTGTCGATAACAAATGACTCATACCCGAAACGTCCTCTGTGGTCCTCATTTCTTGGGTGGACGGTTACGTCCTCTACGTTCTCTGTAGTAGAGTTAGGGACCCAGGCCTTCTAGGGGACCTCACCCTTCACCCTTGGGTGAGGTCATAAGAACGGATCTTTTAAGGCACCTGGCTCCTCGGACCGTTCGATGTCAGATACCCCAGTGTTTCACAGTCTGTGTTGTTCGTGTGTGAGTGTGTGTTAGTGTGTAAATTCATACCTGATACGTGGTACATGACAGTAGTATGGTAAGTTAAATGTCTTAGGATACATTAGAAATACTTTATCTATAATAGGGGTAAAGTATCCATTCTTTTGGTTATCCGAGTTTATTCAAATAACTGTTACCGGTTATCCCGAAGGAGTACCGAGTCTCCCATTTCTTAGACGAACGATACACTCTCTGTACCAAAACTAGGGAACCTACCCTTCTAAGGGACCCCTTCCCTTACCGTTGGGTTAGGTCATAAGAACGGACCTCTTAAGGTATCTGTCTCCTCGGACCACCCGACATCAGGTACTCCAGTGTTTCTCAGTCTGTATCTCTGATTGTGAAAGTGAAAAGCGTACTGGTCATTCGGTATGTCGACTCTATACTTGGGTCAGGTGGACTGAGGTTTCGTGTTTATTCAAACCTTTCTAACGTTAGAGAGTCTAGTGACATCCTTGGTTATTCCTAAAGATAATATATCTTTTAAGTACCTTTCGGATAAGTTCTGGTTACTGGAAAGGGATTGTTGAATTTTCTACTGTTATTAAGGACCCGACTCACAATAACAGCCTTTTGTGTTGGTTTCCCTTGGTAGAGTGTCTGAATAGTCTGGTTAAGGTTTTCAATTCGAAGAGTCTTAGGTGACCTGTTGACTTCCTTCTGTTACGAATATTGTAGAAATCTCGAGTAGTAAGTTAAAAGTCTCGTAAATACCGTCTAGTGACATTGTAAAAGGGGACCTTAACAAGTCTAAAGGACTAAACAACTCGTGGTCTGAGATACTCCGGTCTTTTTTTTTAGTGTCTCACTTAGATATAGTAGAAGAGAATGAACTTTTGTTTACTTTTGGAGACACGATGTTTCTAAAAGGAAAAGGAGAGGGACCCCTTAAACTGTCATAGATGTTTTGAGTAAAGTAATGTATGAACGTTCACAAGGTATCCCTATTAGTGAGTCTCGTGGAACCCAATTGGGTTTCGATCAAAAAGAGAAAAAGATTCATAAAAGACCGGTGGACTCGATCCCGCTACGACGAGAATAGTACCGGAGAAACTGACGTTGGATTAGAGAGGTAGAACGTTCGCTGATTATTGATAAGTCATACTTTCTAGGGATCACTTTCCACTTCAATTTTGTACACAGTTTACACAAGTAACGTATGGTCTAGTCGTAAACACGAACAAGAATCAGCTTCCAAGTCACTTTCCCTTCTGTTTTGTGCCCCGTTTTTTTTTTTTTTCTCGGCAGACGACATCTGATTCACAAATACAGAGTTTTAAGTATACAACTCCAAGTTAGGGGGTCAAGGGTTTCACTGTCTAAACCTTCACACCGGAAACTCTCCATTAATCCAAAGTCACTCCAGTACCCCCACCTCCGGGGTTCTACTCTAAATACCGTACTATGACGAAGTGACCCTCTTCCTTTACCGTTGGGTGAGGTCATAAGAACAGACCTTTTAGGGGTACATGTCTCCTCAGACCGTCCGATGTCAGGTACCCCAGTGTTTCTCAGTCTGTGATGACTCGTTGATTCGAACCCCGAAGGGACGACCGAGTCTGTTATTTCTTAGACGGACGTTACACCTTCCGGACCCAAGGTAGGGACCCAGTCCTTCTAAGGGATCTTTTTCCTTACCGATGGGTGAGGTCATAAGAACAGACCTCTTAAAGTACCTGTCTCCTCGGACCGTCCGATATCAGGTACCCCAGTGTTTTTTCATTCTGTACTGACTCTTATGTGTGTGTGTGTGTGTGTGTCTGTGTGTGTGTGTGTGTGTGTCTGTGTCTCCTTATAATGTTTCGGTATTTTTTCTGACTAGATGATTGAAAGTGAAAGTCCTCCTACTTCTCAGGTCTTCAGAGGGTTCAAACATGCTTGTGGTACTCTTCCAATAGATACTTGGTCCTTCACCTGAGAGTGGTCTGTGACCATAACCGACCATGGAACTAGAATCTGAAAGTCGGAGGTCTTAACACTCTTTATTTGCAAATGATAAAATCGGTGGATTAACTACCACAGAAATAATATCGTCGGACTCGACAATTTCTGCGGTAGTACATTCGTCTCATCACTTATCATATCTTGTGTCCTAAAGTCTCAGTCACACCAGGTCCAAGTCAGAGACGGGTGGAGTGAAAGACTTCTGGGTGGTAATTCTTCCAATAAATTGAAATCTTCTCATTTTTACTTATGATTAGTTTGAAGATGATGTGTGGTTTACAAGAAGGTCAAGAGTTTCGTTGAGTCGTTTCCCATGAATGACGATTAAGGGTGAAACGTGTACTCCTTCAATTTTACTAGACTAAACGAGTCTCAATGTACCGATCATTTGTCGACTTGGTCCTAAACTTGTTTATTGGATTTAAGGACGTACCAGGGACATTTGTACGATAAGAACAACCCGACACATGATAATCTTACAATAGTCATTACAAGTGTGGTTTTATTTACTTATTTTCAGGAAAAAAAAAAAAAAAAAGTCTTTTTGTTTTAGGAGGTACCACCGTGTCTTTTTGACTCCTACCTTTATTTCTGTTGAGGACATGTGTTGAAGGGTCCCTGGGACTTACTTACGGGAGTATCATCGTGTCCCACTTTAAGTCTGTAGATTTTTAACCGGAGTAGGTGATCGTACTGACACCTTTTTTTTTTTATGTCCCTGAAGGGGCACCAGGTCACCAATTCTGAGGTACGAAAGTTACGTCCCCTATGTCCAAGATAGGGACCAGCTCCTTGATTCTAGGGTCTACGACTCACCAAATCGGTTTTCTAAATTACTTTAATTTTAAATTTTTTTATTGTTCACATCCCTGTATACATCTCTTTAACCTTGAGAACACGTGACGACTAACTTGAAACCTTTTGTCGTGTCACCAAGGAGTTTTTAATCTTTTTCTCTATGGTGAATTAAGTCGTTCAGACGAAGATTGATGTTTAGGTTTTCTTAATTTTCGTCTTAGAGTTTCTTTATGAAGATATGGTGTAAGTATCGTTTTACTAAGTGTTATCGATTTTGCACCTGCGTTCTGTTCACGAGTAGATGGTTACTTACTTATTCGTTTCACACCAGGTATGTTCGTCACCTCATAATAAGTCGGAAGTTTTCCTTCCTTTGAGACTGTGTACGATGTTGTACCTACTTTGAACTCCTGTAGTACGATTGACTTTGTTCAGTGAAGGTTTTCCTGTCTATTACGATTCTAAACTAAATATGCTCCAGGGATCTCACTGACTTTAGTATCTCTGTTCTATGAAAAACACAACACTATCGGTCTTCGATCCCCCTCCCCTCCCACCTCTCAATGATAAGTCGTTCATATCTATAAGTCAAAGTATTCTACGTTTCGTAAGACCTATACCTCTCACCACTACCAACGTGTTGTCATACTTCCATGAATTATGGTGCCATGTAAATCTTCACAATATTATTTAAAACACAATACATGTAAAACGGTACCCGAAGGGTCCACCGTGATGACCATTTCTTGGACGGACGGTTACGTCCTCTGTATTCTCTACCCAAAATTAGGGACCCATACCTTCTTAGGGACCTCTGTCCGTACTGATGGGTGAGGTCATAAGAACGGACCTCTTAGGGGTACCTGTCTCCTCGGACCACCCGATGTTAGGTGTCCCAATATCTCTCTGTCTGTGTTGACTTCGCGGACTCGTATTCGTGCATCAAACGGTGTTAATTTCTTTAAGTATTTTTCTTTACCAAATTCTCTGAAGGTCCCACCAGGTCACCGATTCTAAAGTTTGTGTGTCGTGTCGTCGGGTCCAAGTCAGGGACCATTCCCTTGATCTAGGGTGTACGGTGTCGATTCTACCTTTGAGAGTTCACGACGTCTGTTCTAGACCATGTCATTTGATTTATTATTTATTGAATCTTACTTAACCAAGACTAAAGTTGGTTCTTGAGACTAATCATCTCTGACCGTGGTCCATCTGTCAGATGAAAACTAAGGTCGGGAAACGTGACTCCGACGGTGGATTACTTATTTAGTACTTCAGTAGGTCCTGAGAAAGGAAAGGGTAGTCAGGAGAGTAGGACCGTCGGTGGTACCGTAGACAAGAAGAAGAGTGTCCAAAAAGTCTAGTAAAAGACGAGATTCAATAGTGTAGAGAAATCAAATGTGGGAATAATTTAGAACCCACCGAGTGGAGAGTACAGAGTAAAGGAGGTTCGGTAGAAGGGTTGACATCGGGCTTTCTGGAAATGTTTCTGGATCTCGTTAGAAAGGAGACTAATACGTAGAGAACACACATACGAGTCAGTACTTACCGAGAAACGTCGGGGAACCTGGTATCGGGTGGTCGAAGGAGACAGGTACTTAAAGGGTCCGTTCTTATGACCTCGCACAACGGTAAAGGATGGGGTCCCCTAGAAGGGCTGGACCCCTAGTTTGGGTACAGAGGACGTAAAGGACGTAACCGTCCACCTAAGAAATGGTGATCACAGTGAACCCTTCGGGTATGTAGGGAATTTTCCGATGACAGATCTTAAAATTTTTAGGTTCAAAGAACACGATCATAATTTTCATGTTAAAGTGAGAAGGAGACAAAATTTTAAGTAGCGTGTGGTGGAGACAGGAGATCTATTACAAAGTCTCTGGGACTCTACCCATATCAAGAGAGGTCCGGATACAGTAATGTGTGTGTGTGTGTGTGTGTGTGTGTGTGTGTGTGTGTTGTGTGTGGGAAAGTGAACAGGCCTTACCAGAAGTAGAAAAAACGTAAACCTCTTAAGGATAAGGAAGAATGTACCGTCGTATTTACAGTGGAGGAGGTCTTTAGGAGAGAACGGTTTCAACTAGGAAGGGAACGGATACGATGGAGGTCTTGCGTACACTTGAATATCTGAAGAACCGTGTCACGGGTTACGTAGTATTCGTGGGTCATTCAACAACCGTAAAATACTAATAATAATAATGATAAAAGATCTCACAAATTGAACAAATGACCTAATGGAGATGACATTCGGAGAGTCATAAAATTTTTATCGTTGACTAATCATAATGAATAGAGATACGGGTAGTAGAGTCCGATTTTGGGTCACGTCTCCTCCATATCGTTCTTTTCTTCCAAGTCTCGTCGAGAATAAACCCTGAAGGGACCGGTAGGTCACCAATTCTTAGACGGAACGTTACGTCCCCTACGTCCAAGCTCGGGAGTAGTCCCTGGACTCTAGGGTATACGATGCCCGGTTGATAGGGGTCTGTGGTGACGGTGACTTCGGGTACGTGTTAATCTCTCAGACACGTGACTACGTTTTTTATATTGTCTTCCGTTACTTCTAGGACACGGTGTCGATTCTGGACTACGTCGGTTTATTTATTTATTGTAATTTTTTTTTTTCTTCTTGTCGAGAACTAAGTTAGAGAAGAAGTAGTTCTCTTCCTTGCTGATTAGAGTAACATAAGGTCCGAGGTCCTGTTACTAACTCGGTACCCAGGTCACCTGTCGTAGTGAGAAAGAGACGTACCAGATAGGTTCGTCGGTATAACATGGCTAGTCGGTCACTCCGGTATGACTCGGGAAAAGAAAGTAGGAATTCGTGTAGGATCCTGAACGGGTCGTAGACAGGTTAACGATATCATCTTAGACCCCCCAATCTTCAATTATCTCCAGGGTTGTCTAAGAATACATTCCGGTGTAAGAAGTCCGGTGAGATCGTGACATAAAACTTTGTTACCGAGAGTTATCTTAGAAGCGGTTCATTACTTTACCACGGAATAAAGGACAACTGATATTAAAATACACTGATAAGGTGAGGTCTTCAGTATACTTCTTCCTGTAAAGACGACATCCCTTCTTAAAGGGTTTTACAGAAATAAAATATACAAGATTGTCATGGAACCAACAGGGACCACCGAGTCATCATTTCTTAGGTAGACGGTACCGCCCTCTGTGTCCAAGCTAGGGACCCAGTCCTTCTAGGGGACCTCTTCCTTTACCGTTGGATAAGATCATAAGAACGGACCTTTTAGGGTACCTGTCTTCTTCGGACCGCCCAAGGTCAGGTACCCCAGTGTTCTCAGTCTATACTGAATCACTGATTTGTTGGTGTTTGTCATGGAACCAGGGTAGGAACTAAACTTCCGATCTTTGGGTTACTTACAGATAATTAAACGTAAATGACCCTTCGTTTAACAATCACCTGGGACCCGTCATCATTTTGTGAGGGTGTTCTTGACGTGTGAGCCTTCCGAGTAGGACACATGGTAAACGTGTCGTTCCCTTGTGTATGGGTTAAAGACAGGCTCGTTTCAAATGATGGATCGGAACTTCGAAAGATGAGAATTCAGATGTCTTCTAAAGTCTCCGAATTAGGAATTCTAATTGTGATATCGTCCTCGTATTTCCGTTATACACGTATTTGAATTACTGTTTGTATATTAGTTACAAAGTATTACAAAAATCTTATTCTCTTATATATTCCAAATGTGACACTAAAGAAAAGGTCCGAAGTATTTATTTGTTACTGAGCAAAAAGGGAGTACAAGTTACTAAATATCTGTCTAGAAATTCATTTCGTAAGAGTAAGTAATGATTAAGTGACATATTACGTGTTATTATTCACTTATATCGAGTTCGTACTAGTAAATTGTATAATTATTTCGTAGTCACGTTAAATTTCGTTGTTGGAAGAGTGAATTGTGTTTATTAGAGACCTATTCTTTGGTCCTCTTCATTCGTACTCTCTGGTTATGGGTTTTCTACATATACACATCAACGAAGTCAGTATAGGTTGAGAAACGTTGGGATACCTGACATCGGTTGGTCCGAGGAAGTGGGTACCCTAAGAATTCCGTGTTTGTGACCTCACCCGACGACGGTACAGGAAGAGGTCCCCTAGAAGGGTTGAGTCCCTACCTTGGGTACAGAGAATGTAGAGGACGTAACCGTCCTTCCAAGAAATGGTGATCGTGGTGGGGGTCTTTGGGGGTAAGCAGTGTTCCCTTGGTCTTCTTTTATTGCTTCGTGGTCAGTGATCTCCGTCTAACAGTCTCAGTGACAACGTGTGGGACCCTTGTTGGTTGGGGGAGTAAGGAGGGTCACCGTCCTTCTTAGTCGAAACAAAAGGGTAGTGTTTTCGGTCTTAGTAGTTATGCCGGTCCCATGTCTTGGAAGGGTCCCTTCCGAAAACGTCCGATACTAAAGTTCGGACTGTGCTACTGGGTAACATGTTAGAATACCCTTTAATCTACCCTCGAGAAACGACTCTTGTCTTAATTGGGAACAGTAAATTATAAAGTACGGTAGGACCACCGAGGGATTGTTCTTGTTTACCGACATCGTCTTTACTTAGAATAAATAGGACTCACCCTAAAGTACTATTCCTATCGTCTCGTCGCACATAGGACTTTGTATTGTCTGGGCGTCACCAATCACTCCATAGTAATATAAACAGTACGTCACCTTTTTTTTTTTTTAATTGCAAGTGTGAAAACCTTTGTGTCCTTTTTGTCGATAACAGGGTCGAATTTTACCTTTTAATTTGACCCCTCTTATTGAGGGGGGAAAAAAAAGGGATCTCCCGTCCCAGATCATTCTCCCCCTTTCACTTAATGAAATCCCTTCTATACGTAAAAATTCCATCCTACCGATCAAAGGACCCAAAAAATAAAGGTATTGGGACGAAGAAAACGACAAGAGGTGGTTTTCTTGTAGACAAAATACTCGACTCGAAACGGTCGAGAAGGAGGAGTAAAAAGTCTACTACTTGACGGAGACGCAACACTAAATACTTGGAGTCTCTAGGGTACCACTCGAACAGACCGGTCTCTTACGTCGTGAAGACAAAAGACAAAGTCAACCGTTTTTAAGACCAGTACGTTCCGAGATCTATTTCGTCTTACTTCACTCGAGGTCAACCTACGCTCTACACTTAACACTGTATTTACTGATCGACTGTTGGTTTCTGACCCAGAAGGGAACGGTTCATACCTTAACGACGACTCCTGATAGACGGGTAGGTTTCTGATAAATTGGGTCGTAAGAAACGTCGATCCACCCCCAGTACACTGAACAAGAGTGGTTACCTTACACTCATCTTCACTGTAGGTAAAGGAGGTCATGTTTCACTCATTCTTCGTGTATACAAAGAGGTGGAAGAAAAAGAGGTAGTCGGTTGTCTCTCTCCTCAGACTCCGGGTTCTTCTCCCGTCTCGATACTCTATCTACTTCGGACCCAGGGACTCACTGAAGTGCCTTACGACAGGTAACTGTTTCCACTACTTTTTATTCGTTCTTTATTCACTCACTTTGGTGGCTCTAAAGTCCCTGAGATACACTGTCGACGATTATAACTAATTATGTGTTTGGTTTGGTGAACCATCCTTCCTCTACTTTTGACCTTCCGGACTAGTACTAGGACCGAACCAACTAACCATTAAGTCCCGTTTTGAATACACAAAGTGTGGAGAGTATAGTGGTAGAAGAAAAGGGAGGACACTGTTCGTTCTTTCCACCCTCTTTCCCTCTCTGTTTCCTTCTTTCTTTCCTTCCTCCTTCCCTCTGTACTTCCTCCCTTCCCTCCTCTCTTTCTTTCTTCCCATTAACTCATCCTGGGTATCCCAGAAAGATCCCGTCTTGGGGAGTATAGGAGACGAAATCGAGAAGAGACCTCAGGGATCTATATTGTCATAGAATACGTGCAAAGGACTTAATCAAATGTTTACGATTCTTCGGGAGTGGTTTACCCTCTACGATTGATAAACTACCGGTATTCGTATATCGGGGGTCCGGATAACTTCTGACTAGTAACCGTGGTAGGACTGGAGTGGTAGTTGGTTAATCTCTTAACACGTGTCAGACTAGTTTCTGGGACCCTACGGGGAGGGAGTAGACCGGAAATTTTTACGAAACGACTTTGGGTAGCTCTTCAAACCCGAAAAACTCATAATCGACAGGACCTGAGGAATAAACCACGGAACTTTATTTACGACGTAAATGGAAGTACTGTTGGACCACAGTCATCTAACCGAAATGACTCATATGGACTCGTATGGGAAAACTAAACCATTACCTTCCTTCCTTCTTTCTTTACATCCAATCAGGAAAATCGTTCGTTGAGGTGTTCTTAGAGGTCACTGAAGGGTGGTTTGACCCTTCACCCAGTCTAAGTTTTAAGGTTCAAGACACAATGTAGGACTAGGATGGTTCTTTGAGGAAAATACTGCCTGTTTTTGTCTTTCGAGGGATCCAGATTGGCTCACGGTCTTCGTCACCTCACTATGTTTCCAGTACGACGTACCTGTTTCTCTTATGGGGCTGGTGACTCCGGTCTCGTACTGTTAGTTACCTCTGTGTGTTCGGTCTCCCTTCCTTATAATGGGGTACTCCCTTTTCTACTAAAGGTTTCATCCGGTTCTGTAGTCAAGGATGAAGGGTCCTGTTCCTTGAGGTTATACTATAGGTCATTCTATAACTGTTAGAGGTTCACCTTTGAGGTCTAACTTATCGAGGAAGTTAAACAATTGTCGGTACGAGTCGGACATGACTTTAATGTGGTAGTATATCAATCTTTTCCTGAGGAATCGACAGTCTACCAAAGTGGAGATGGTCCTTTGAGGTTTCACGGTGGAAAGGATTTTCCTTCGTTTAACGCTTACGAATTTGTAAACTCCCGAGTTAATAGTGCAACCGGGGACGTTAATCCTTTACTGTAGGTGATTAACCCATTGACACATACATTCACGGACTAAACACCCGTTTAACTTCCGTACTATATACGTTTAGTTGGACGTACATTTTAACAACAGGGTAATTTGGATTATCAGTGACGTACAGTTAGTGTTCCTACGGTTAGTATGGGTGGAGAAAGACTCACTTAGGAAAATCGGTTTCACAAAGAACTATCAACTTAGAGTGATTACTTTAATATACTTTATTATTACATATCAAAAATACTGTAGATCAGTATTTATACTTAGTACAGAAAAAGGACCTCTTTTACTCTCAGTAGACTCGACACATAAGAATGGTCCCCAATTAGGACGGAAGGAGTCAAGAAGGAGGAACCTTCTTTTCGATACTGTTTAGATCTGTCACATAATTTTTCGTCTCTGTAGTAAAACGACTGTGTTCAGGTATATCAGTTTCGATGTCAAAAAGGTCATCAGTACATTCCTACACTCTCAATTCGGTATTTCTTCCGACTCTTGGTTTCTTGACTACAAAAGGTTGACACCACGACCACTTCTGAGAACTCTCAGGGAACCCGTCGTTTCTCTAGTTTGGTCAGTTGGGGTCGGTCAGTTCCTTTAGTTGGGATTTATAAGTAACCTTCCTGACTACGACTTCGACTTCAAGGTTATGAAATCGGTGGACTACACTTCTCGGTTGTGTAACCTTTTCTTGGACTACGACCCTTTCTAACTTTCGTCCTCCTCTTCCCCTGCTGTTTCCTACTCTACCAACCTACCGTAATAGTTGTTTACCTGTACTCAGACTCGTTTGAGACCCTCTACCACTTCTCGTCCTTTCGAACCTCACGACGTCAGGTACCCAACGTTTTTCAGTCTGTACTGTCGTTGACTTGTTGTCAATAATAACGACTTCTTCCCCCTCTATCAGGGGCCTTTTTCTTGTGGATCATCCCCAATTCGTGTAAATTTTACAAGTTTCTAAGACAACTACCAAGAGTTATCGATGGTGTCGAGTCCGAGATACGATTCGTAAACTATGTGCAGTAGAGTAAGTTAGGATAGATTCCCCATCTATGATGACAATCGGAGTAAAATGTCTACTCCTTTGACTCCGTGACCCTACAATTCTCTGAACGAGTTCCAGTGTCTCGTTGGGTCACCGTCTCAGTCCTAGACTTGGGTGGAGGAGAAGAGGATGGAGGGTCGAGGTTGGGTAGGAGTTCGTCATACCTAAGGTAAAGGAGGTAAAGAAGGTTTAGTCAAATATCAGCGGTGTAGGTGACGTCGACAGGACCAGTGGTAGTAAGTGGTCGACAAAAGTTCAAGTGAAGAGGACAGGGAGTCATGTTAGTCCCACTAGAAAGATATTATGTTTAGACTGGTACAGTGAGAAGAAGGATGTTGCAATAACGGGAGTACTACTTTAAGTCTAAGGAAATGAATCGTTCGTTTAGCATAGTACTCAGAAGAGTGTCTTGGAACCTCAGTACGATGAGACAAGAAGTTGGTCCGTTCCCTGACCTTACCAGAACAGTTGTAGAGACCCCTGGGGTACTACGGTTACGTCTCTAGTAGGAGTGACGTGTCTGGGATAGGTAGGTATACTCCGAAAAAAGGTGAAACTAAGGATCTATAGTGTAGACTAAAGGGGGAAGGATTACCCAACGAGGAAGAGCGATTGGGTCCTAGGACAAGAACTTAGCGAAAGAAAGAGACGAATGTTATAGGGGTGGGGCACTGGGGTAGGTCGTGGTACCGAAATTTAGGGTCGACCACCGAGTTACCATTTTTTTGGGTTGACGTTAAGTCCTCTACACCCAAGTTAGGGACCCAGTCCTTCTAGGGGACCTCTTCCTTTATCGTTGGGTGAGTGATAAGAACAGAACCTTTAAAGTACCTGTCTCTTCGGACCACCCGATATCAGGTACCTCAGTGTTTTCTCAACCTGTACTGAATTAGTGATTTGTAGTTTGTTGTGTTAGTCCTGAAATTTTACGTCAAGAGGTCGGGGTTGAAGTTAGGAAGGTCAACGGATCAATTCAGAGTTTATCCCACAGATTGTCTGGAGAGTCTGAACCGGTCTTTGATGACTGGAGGAGTGAACGGGGATTTGGACAGAAAGGACGTCAACAGAGAGTGAGTCCTTTACCGTTAAGGTAGTAAAGACAACAAGTTCTCTGTAGAAACGGAGGGGACAAAGAGAGTTCAGGGTGGATTTTATGTAGACAATCAGGACAACCAAGATGGAAGTTTCACATATATGTTCCCTGAAGGGACCATCAGATCACTAATCCTGAGGTACGAAGGTGAAGTCTCGGGGTTCAGATTGGGACCAATCCCTTGATTCTAGGGTGTTCGATGTCCTGTATTGGTTATGTATATAGAGATATATCTCTATATACCCGAAGGGTCCATCACGATCACCATTTCTTGACGGACGGTTACTTCGTCTGTATTCTCTGAACCCGAGTTAGGGACCCAGTCTTTATACGGGACCTCTACCCGTACCGTTGGGTGACGTCATACGAACGGACCTGTTAGGTACCTGTCTCCTCGGACCCTCCGATGTCAGGTACCCCAGTGTTTCTCAGTCTGTGTTAACTTCGTTGAATCGTGTGTGTATTTACGTATATCTATATATATAGACTTTAGACTGGAGAGAAGTGAAGGCGGTGTTCGTGACTCCAGGTTCGGTGGAAAGAGTGGACGTCATCACTGTGTTAGAGACACAGAGACAAAGGTAGGAATGAGGGTGGTAGATCAGAGTCTAAATGTCTCTCTCGAGAGGTTTTGTATGTACACCAGTGAGGGGGACGATTGTGGGAAGAGGGGAGTGGGGTCACCAAAAAGAAATGTTAATCTTCTTACGATTGAGGTGAGGTTGGAGTCGAGAAAGGAAGGTGAGAGATATGAACGTGTGTTTTAATATTAACATACAATCGGTTGGAGGAATGGTACGTATAAAATATAGAATCAATGAGATTAGATTGACATAGGATGTTACGTAGTCTAAAGACCCAGTTATAATAGGTAATTTACTATTAGTGGTGTCAATTGGTAAATGACTCGCGAAGAACACAAGTGTGGTGAAAAGAGTGAACCAGGTGACGTAAGATCATGAATCTCTTTACGTCGGTCCAGACCTTACAGAGGTGACCCGAGTCGTATTGTGAGTCCGAATAGCAGGAAACCGGTTTACACTATAGAGACCAATTCAGGACATAAGTGTTACTTATTTTCGTCGGTGTCGGTGTCGAAATAAACTAAGGACAGAGTGAACCGCGACGATAGGGGGTCTGAGGACTCCCATACGACCGGGATGGCGTACTGGAAATCGTCTTTGGTTTCGGGTCAATGGTCCACCACTACTTGACACAGTGACTTCGAGGTACGACGAGATGGAGACCTAAAGTTCGGTTCAGTAAGTCCACCCTTACCTTAAAGATGTAACTGAACTTAAGTGATGTCTCCTGGTCCGTTCAGGTAAGGGACATTAACACCTTATTTCCTACACACGGTTCGAGGGGAAATGAAGAAATGTTTGTCTCAAGTATAAAACAGGTCCCATCGACTGTTTGTGGAAAGGGTCTAAGGGACCGTCGATACTTACTCGTACACTGGATCAAGGTGGGTTATTCTACCTTCTCCTCTAAATCACCCATCCTGAAGACCTTTTCGGTAAGAAAAAGGACTGAGTTGGTGAGAAACGAAAGGGAAAAGAAGACCCGACCTTCCTTCTGTCTCTTGAGTATACCTGTATTTTGTCGGTAGAACATAGGTAAAACTGTTTCTATTTACGTTTCTACCGACCACTTCTTATCTTTGGTCTTTTCCAGGTGCAGGGAACTATCATAGAGACTCAGTGGTGTAGTCGTGACCTGAAGGATTCGTAGAAGTTTGAAAAGTAATGTACTCCTTTTACGTTAAAAAAAGGAATACATTCGGCAATCAAAAACCCATAACAAAGTACTTCGACTTATATTTATAATAGACTATAAATGATAATGATAGGGAGAATTGGTAGATAAAGAGACTTCGTAGAATTGTCCGTTTCTTATACTTTCAATTATAGTAGAAGAAGTTACTCGGACGGTGGGGGTGTTTAGTCACCCAAACGTGCCTGAATCGTGTCTAAAGGAACCCAGGACACAAGTTGTCTATAAATGGTTCAAGGATGATATCCGTCCACGACAATTTCCTGGTTCAGAAGACACTACTTGTTTTAAGGGGTCACCTATCTTTGGTTCGTCCCGGGACGTCTCGAGGACCCTTGTTTTCGGAAAGACACAGGGGGTAAAGACAGAGAACGAATATCCTTTATCCGAAGTAAGTCGGAGGTATTGGAGGGGACTCAAGATTTCCTGTTCAAATTTGTCAACGATTAGTCCCTTCCTCTAAGGGTCCACCAAGTCTCCATTTCCTAGGTGGACGGTTATGTCCTCTACGGTCTCTGCGAGTTGGGACCCAGCCCTTCTGGTGGATCTCCTCTTTTACCGTTGGGTGAGGTCATAAGAACGAACCCTTTAGAGTACCTGTCTCCCCGGACCACCCAATATCAGGTACCCCAGCGTTTCTCAACCTACGGACTCGTTGACCCGTGTGTGTGTGTCTCATGTTAGTGCCTTCCCTCCCCTGTGTCTCTGTTCCCTCCTTGTCAGTTTTCTTTGGTTCCTATGCATAATGGTATAGTGACCCGATACAACGTTTATAACCTTGGGGGTGGTCACCCCTCTTCAACTGACATCCGAAGGGTGTTCGTATATCTGGGGTCCGGACAACCTTTGTCCACTAACTATTACAACTGAGGGTTAATAGAGTGGTGGTTGGTCAGTCTTCTTACAGGAGCTCGACTAGTACGGGAGGAACTTGATAAGGACATTTTGAGGAGTGTACGTCAAAACTCCCGGGATCAGGTGACACCCAAACGGTCCGTATCGTTATTATAATCGATAAGAAAAGATGAAGTAGGTTTTAAGATAGGGACCCTAAATTAAATCACAGTCCCTTGTCTCCGACCTAAATCGAAGTCCTAGGAACGACGACGACACCAAATCCACAAGTCAGCACAGACTGAGAAACGTTGCAATACCTGACATTGGGTGGTCCGTAGAGACAGGTACCCGAAAGGTTCCGTACTCACGATCTCGCCTACGGTAAAGGAAAAGGTCCCCTAGAAGGGTTGGGTCCCTAGTTTGGCGTAGACGACGAACCGTCCACCTAAGGAATGGTGACTCGGTGGACCCTTCGGGGAGTCCGGGGAATAGAGTTACGATTCTAGCAGATATTAGGAGACGAGACCTCGGAGAAAATACAGTGTACAAGAAGGAGGAGGGGGGAGGTGTCACTTGTGGATAGGTCTCGACCTTTCTCACCTTGGGATATGACTTCAGTATCCTGTTATAGAGGTCGTAATCGGTTCGAGGTACCGTTGATGACAGTCCTCGGTAGGACAAACAGTACTCGGTAGTATAAGGATTGGTCGGTCGAGGGTAGAGATATAATTCTTTGTATACGTAATATATCTTAGGACTTATTACTGGATTACGGTGGGGAGAGGTATCCTTAAAAGAAATAACAATTCGATATTTTTAACCGGTGTTCGGGTGCTTTCCCCAGGTGAGAGAGAACTCGGTCGGGCTACAAGATTGTCGAAGAGGGTGAAATTATTTGAGATAAGAGGAGAGTAAGACGGAGTACAGACCTTTAAGAAAAGGGTGGGCACGTGTCTGTTACTCTCAAGTCCGGTCAAAAGAAATATTGTGATAAGTTCAAAAAGTACGTTAGAGAATATGAATAGGTTTCAGTTTCTCCCTTTTTCTGCTCCGATTAACACTATAAGCATTTCAGGGACCGACATGTCTCCAGTCTAATCTACAAAAGATTTCAAGGAATTCCTATATTTTAAGACTTAAGATGTATTAGGACAGAGAAGAGGTTGACGGGAAGTGGAAGTCGTTTGAAGGCTAATTTCTTTTTAGAATCCGTCATATCTTTACGGTGTAACGGAAACTTAGATATACACTCCGGTTCTATCAAACCAGTGGAAGTCCACGATTCAGGAGAAGTTGAAGACAGTTAGTTAAAGGTTCTCTTATCTTGTATTTACGGTAAAAAACTTACTCCTGTTCACAAACTCCTGAAGACTTATTAACTTTATTTTACGTCGTAACCACGTTTTCTAGGAGAGAGAGAGAGCGAGAGGGAGAGAGAGAGAGAGGTCCTTTTTTATTTTTATGTATAGGTTTAACGTCTTTAAAAAGATACTTAACATAGAGACTATCGGACCTCTATACGGATTCACACTTTGTAGTCAGTTCTTTAGTAAAGTTAGTTCAGGGGCACAGACCCATATCTATGGGGCTCTTTTACCTCTGTCTAATTTGGGAGCCGTACCGTCCAAAGAGAGGAGGGGGTCCCTTCAGAAACTCCTTCTTCGTTACTTTAGAGATGTTCGTGGACGTGAGTGATATTGTCCTAAAGAGGTGCGGTTGTGATAACTGTAAATCCCTACCTGTCAAACAGCGTCCCCGGTAGGACACGAAACATCCTACAAATCATCACAGGGATCGGAGGAGGGTGCTCCACGGTCATCGTTGGAGTGGTACTGGTTGTGGGTCAACATTGTTTCCTTTTACTTAGACACACACACCTGAGTCAACACAGGTCGAGAAACCCTTGGGGCACCTGATATTAGGCAGTCCGAGGACATAGGTACCTTAAGAGGTCCGTTCCTATGACCTCACCCAACGGTAAAGGATGAGGTCCCCTAGAAGGACTAAGTCCCTAGCTTATACACAGAGAACGTAGAGGACATAACCGTCCACCTAAGAAATAGTGACTTGGTGGTCCTTTCGGACTTTTACAGAGGTTTGTAACGGTTTATAGGGGTTCGCTGTTTGACCGGGACACTCTTAGTGACGGGATGTGGCCCGGCTGAAGGTGAGATGACTAGAGGAAATCCCATAAAGTTGAATTTCCTTTCGTGTGTTGTATTCTTAACGTTCACATTCAAAATAAGTCTCAGAATGACTCTATCGGTGAGTTCATCGAAACTCTTTTGACGAGATTTCTCCGTCTCCTCTTTATCGAAGACATGCTAACAACCCATCCCCTGTGTACCTCAGTTCATATGTACAACCATTCATATGATGGTTGCGGTTTCTTGTCTATCAACTTCAATTACTAAAATCGCGAAAGGAGTACATACCCTTCTACGTTCTTAACCTCCAGGAACTTTAAGTAGGACTCCCGACGTAGATTGACAGATTCGTGGAAAGTGGGTTTCGTATCTCACGGGGTTAGATAAAAAGTAGGACTCAAGGAGAGTCCCATGTGAGATCCACCCGTTCACGTCACCCAAAGGTGAATTGGGGACTTCTTGACCCACTACTCGTTACGAGACAGAATCGGTAGAAATCATAGGTGTTGACATGCCATGGTACATGAGGACATGGTGTGGAGTGATTGTGGGTGGTGACGAAGGATGAACACCTCGTTTTAGTCGAGTCGTGAACGGTGAGTGTCTTTTTATTACATGTACGTTAACGTAGTAAAATCTCTGTTTTTACGTAGTGAACGTCAATAAAAAATTTTATGTATTTAAATAAAAACCGATACGACCCAGAAACAACGACACTCGTCCGAAAGAGATCAACGGCACTCGTCCCCGAGGAGAAGCGACGACACGTGTCCGAAGAGTAACGGTACCGAAGAGAGCAACGTCTCGTGGTCGGGATCCGTGCTCCTGAAGGTATCAACACCCCGTGTCCGAAACAACGAGGTGTCGTACACCTTAGAAGGGCCTGGTCCCTGGCTTGGGTACAGAGGACGTAATTTGTGATCTGGTGGTCCCTCCGGGGACGTAAATATAAATTCTTACTTGTATGCAATACAGTTCTTATTAAGGAATCCTATTCCCTGACAAAGTTGACAAGGAGAGAACAGAGAATTCAGTAGGTACGAGGAAGATTCTTCGACGTGAAAAGACTAAAGAAGGATCAAGTGCCGTCGAGAGAGAGGTAGAAGAATCGGTTGAGAAGGAGAAGGAGAAGAGGAATGGATACTTCAAGGAGTCCAGTGTCTGAGTTCTAGAGTAGAAAAGAGATATATATGTGTACCGAAATTTAGATAGAAATAGGACTTCTTTGAGGTTGTAAACCATGGACCGGACCTGGAGGTGAGACTTAAGGTCTGGACACATAGGTTGGTGGATGAACTGTAGAAGCGAGTCTACAGAAGGGTATAGAGTGTGAATTTAGATTCTTTTCAAAGAACGACAAAGAGAGAGTTTAACAAAATGCAGACTAGAAAGAGGTAAATTCTTTTACGGTGGTTGTAGGAGTTTCAATAGTTTGAGTCTTAGGATCCTTAGTGGAGATTCACAGGAGAGAAGAAAGGGAGGTACGTTTGATTAATAGTCATTAGGGTTGAGGAAGATAGAGAGACGACTATGATAACGGAGTCTGAACCCAGTTCGGGTCGTGAATTGAGGTCTTTCGTAACAAATGAATAACACGTCCACTTTCCATGGAGGATCTCAACACGTTCCTGGTTGAACGACGACGACGATTCAGCGAAGTGAGTACAGGCTGAGACACGCTGGGGTATCTACCGTCGGGTGCTCCGAGGGGACAGGGACCCTAAGAGGTCCGTTCTTGTTACCTCACCCAACGGTAATGGAAGAGATTCTTGGTTAAATGTCCTGGTATTTGTACTCAAGCGGAAGGGAGTAGGTTCGATGGTAGTAGAGAGTGGTCTTATTTACGTTGTTGAAGGATTGTGTATAGGGACGAAAGTGAGACAGGGATTGTCGGGGAAGAGGTGGGTTACTTGTTCTCACTGGAGTATTTTTGACTTGTCGTCTAGTGTAGTGAGAGGTTGTATTTTGGAGAGTTCTCAAAGGGTAACGAGAAGTATTTTTCAGGTTTCGGGAGAAATACTTTGGTTCTGAACGGGTCAGACCTAGAAGTTTTACAGAGGACGAAATAAAGAAGTGGGGAAACAGGGTAGGATCGTGTAAAAGAAAGTCAAGGGGTTTATGTTGTTTAAGACAAGATGGGGGTCCTGGGAACGGGTATGGTGGAAGTAATTGACGTTATGAGGAGGTTTAAGGGTGGGAGTTATAAGAAGTGTACTGGCTTAGGAAGAGTAAGGAGACAGTGTCACAATCCAACTCGACTGGGTGGTATATTTAATTTACGAAGGGAAAGAATAGGAAGTAGTCTCGTGTCGTGGGAGGGGTCTTGTGACATTTAAAATAGGTATACTATAACAGACAAAATAAACGAGTACTGACATAAGGGTCGTGAATCATGTCAGGGTCCCAGTATAACCGTGAAAAATTCAATTTACTTAAGTCCTTTGGGTGATAGTCCTCTATTGGTGACAATTATGAAGTTACGTACGGTAAATATTTAGAATTGGTATAAATTGAAATTATTAGAACAAAGAGGTAATTGAGATCCTGATTCCTAGGTTATTTTATTATTACTATTATTATGTACCTGTGAATTTGTCATCTGTACTAAGTCCACAGTCAATTTTACAGTAGAGGTATTTCTCTTCGAGAGTCAGTGTAGTTAGTTTCCTCTGGGACAGGAGTCAGTGATACTGTAGTGGAGTAAAATCAAAGAACCGCCGTAGTAGTGACCGACTTAGTAGAAAATAAATAAAAACGAATGGACAGAAGGAATTGATCCTACAGTCGAGGTGTTTCCGTCCCTCGTTCAAAACAAAAAAAAAAAAATTACGACTTATGAGTCACGGAGTTGGTAGGGGTCGATTATCGTCCTTGTGTTATTTACAAACGACTTATTACTTACTTACAGTCTTCAAAGAGACGTGTCTTTTATTAGACTCTGTCCATTTCTCCTTTAATATTATTATTACTCCTCCTCGGACAATTGCCGTGAACGTAAAGTTCCGGTAGTGGTCGGTGTGTTTCCGTGACTGTACGACTTCTGCCCGAGACAGGTTTCGACAGGACACGTGAACCGAGGTCGGAACGTCTTACGTCTCACTGTAAAAATGGTTGTGTCCTACTTCCGAACCGACAAGGGTAGACTTTGACCCCGAGGCACAGAGTAGACAGCTCCTGTCGTCGCTGTTGAAGGATGTAAACGATTAGTCTTACTGTCTTTTGAAGTCGGTCTCAGTCACACAACTACGACACCCTGGTCCTGGTGTACTGAATGGTTACTTCCTCGACGCTTCCCTTTCGTCGTCCCGGTCTCTTTCTTCGATTCTAACAGACAGAACTTAGTCTCAATCCCGTCCCTCCACCTTCTCTCCGGTCCTTTGTGTTTATAGGTATTATGTCATTCAAACCCTAAAAAGAAAAAGAATAAGATTAGGAACCAACATACCGAGTAAAGTGGTCGGATTCGTCTCCAATTTTTTTTTTTATTTCACTACGAAGTAACAGAGTCGACTACTACGACGTTTGGTCTACAGTCTCTCAGGACCCGACTCAGGTCGTGTGTCGATACAAGACAAACCACACGTATCCTGTAAAATTTTTCAACTTACTGAACAGTTTTAAAGATTTAACCTTTCGAAATAATTTTTCGGAGTAAGAACCGAAGAGAACTTTTAAATCTTCCAGGTCGTCGAGGTTTGCGTACAAGGGTATACAGTTGTAGCCGACCTGGAACTTATCCGTAACACTCGAAACCTGTCCCATACACAGAGGTCCAGGGAGTACAGGATGGACCGAAGGAAGTGAGTAAGTATTGTGGAACGGAGGGTGGGGACTTCCGTAAACTAGGGACGAAGAGTTTTCCACTCTGAGGACTAAGGAGACAGGAGTCTAAGAGTTTGTTCTTTCTCTAGATGGTTCTACAAGTAGGATAACCGGGGGTTTCTTTACCGAAACTGAAGATTGAGACTGGAAAGAAACGAAGAGGGATGTCCCACTCTGATTGATTAGACTAACTACTCCAAGGCCTCCTGAACGGAAGGTGACCCTCTGAGTCAAATAGAGTTTTCGTTCCTTTCCACCAGGTGGGTGAGAGAACAAGTTATCTAGAGTTAGAGACTCCGATCTTTCGGTCCTGAGGAGAGACAAAGAATCGTCAGTCGTGAAGGACCTCAGGAGAGACCGGGGAAGGACACTTTTGGAACTCTACAATTTAGACAGTCACTGGGAGGTACTTCACGCTTAAAATTTTAAGGTAACTCACTCTTTAAAGTTTTGACTCTAAAAAGTTTTAGATAAAACAAAGGATCACGATTTTCATCTACCTACCAAATTCTGGATCTATAACCCCTTCCATCCCTCTCTGTAGTCTAGGTGAGACAAGGGGTCGGACGAAAATAGTCTGAAGGTACGAAACCTTAAACTACCTAGAATCACTATTTATTCTCTGAAATAAAAAGGTGGTTTGAGGAATATTTACAAGGAAATAGAATCTTGATCCTGACGTCGTCTTCCGTTATTAATCTTAGAGATAGAAGATTATACAGAGTTCTATCTCATAAACCACTTCGAACCTCCGAAGGGTTTCGGTGTGTATTTGTATCACATAGAAGGACTCGTAAGTGAAATGAGTTTCTAGACCTCTCACAAATTAAAGACCCGAAAATCTTCTAAAATAGTGTCCGTACTCAAGTCAAGTCAAGTCAGTAAGTCAGCACAGGCTGAGAAACGCTGGGGTACTTGACGTCGTACGGTCCGGAGGGACAGGTAATGGTTGAGGGCCTCAAGTGAGTTTGAGTACAGGTAGTTCAACCACTACGGTAGGTCGGTAGAGTAGGAGACAGTAGGGGAAGAGGAGGACGGGGGTTAGGGAGGGTAGTAGTCTCAGAAAAGGTTACTCAGTTGAGAAGCGTACTCCACCGGTTTCAGGACCTTAAAGTTGAAATCGTAGTAAAGAAGGTTTCTTGTGGGTCCCGACTAGAGGAAATCTTACCTGACCAACCTAGAGGAACGTTAGGTTCCCTGAGAGTTCTCAGAAGAGGTTGTGGTGTCGAGTTTTCGTAGTTAAGAAGTCACGAGTGTATAGGTTCGTGTTAATAGTTTTATGGTAAAAGGATCCAACTGGTTAGAGTACCTTAAAAAGTGTAAATTTTAATACTTCGTACAGTGAAAATACACCTTGAAAACATACCTTCGTTGACTTATTAATACACGGAAGTCAACAACCTCATATTAGTTTTCTACGTAATTTCAGTTGTCCCAGATATCCCCTTCATTTCTAATACTATTACAGCGACTCAAAGTTGTACCGGTCACCACTACGTTTCCTCAACCACACGAACTCGTTCTAAAGGACTCACTCAGACTTCTAGGGACGTGTGGATCTTAAAATTACTCCTAAAGTGATATACATGGTCAAAAAGATGGTAAATTAATATATCTTTTAGGTATCGAGAAAACGTTAAGTTCAAGAAACTGTATTTAAACAAATTACAAACTAGAGGAGTCGACTGTAGATAAAGTGTGTTATCACTAGTTGACTATTATGTTTATATGGTTTTGCATAAGTAACAGACAAACTAACTAAAAATTACAGTGAGAAGTACATGTAAAAAGTGTCTTATCATTGAATGTTTAATATAACAGTCGAACCATGTACCGAATCCGAAATTTTTACTCTTCGAACTTCTGATTCGTACTTTAATCCTTGTTTTTGTGTTACTACTCCCTTTAAATTTTATTCGACCTTAGTAGAGAAAGGTGTTCCCTGACTGTCGTTTTTGTTTCTATTGGGAGGGGTTGTTTTCAGGTCTTGACCACCATCCAATGTTAATATTTGAATTATACCTGACATCCGTTTACAGAGGAATGTTACTCCCAAAAATATTTATGTGTACTACGGATCTAAAACCAGAGATGTATGGTAAGAGACGATTTTCCTTGGGTCCTACAAACGTCTTTATCGACTAGACTCGTATTTTGTATGTGCTACTCGGACCTTTTCAAATAAGGTCTTTCTTTCTTTAGATGATCTTAAAGTACGTCAGTTCTCTTAAGTCTCGGATCGGGTCGGACTACCCCGAGGATACCTAGGTTCTACGAAATAAGTATCTTTTCCTATGATAATACGGTCAATAAATAGTAAAGACAGGGTCGAGAAACAGGTAGGAAGACGTGAACATACAGTAGGATCAACCTTGAGACGTGTGATTTAAAGTGTCTGAGGAAACTCCCTGACCGAAGGACAATCCTTGACGACTACCTTCTAAGATCTCCTCCTTCCTTATTCTCTTACAGAGACAAAGCGAAGAGGATAGTCATAATAAGGTCGACGTCCCTAATCGAGGTTAGAGATCGAAGGAATTAACGAGGGTTAAAGTCGAGGACCGACCGAGTTTCGGGAACACCGAAGGGACTATCGAGTCAACCATATCTTAGACGGACGTCACGTACTCTGGGACCAAGTTAAGGACCCAACCCTTCTAGACGACCTCTTCCCTATCCGATAGGTGAGGTCATAAGAACTCGAAGGGAACACCGAGTCGACCATTTCTTAGGTGGACGTTACGCCCTGTGGACCCAAACTAAGGACCCAACCCTTTTAGGAGAGCCCTTCCCTTTCCGATGGGTGAGGTCATAAGACCGGTACCTTTTAGGTACCTGACATATCAGGTATCCCACCGTCTCAGCCTGCGCTGACTCGCTGAAAGTGAAGTAAATGTTATGGTCGAGACGTCGGGAAGGAGGCTCAAGGATCAAAGGTCATTAGGGTGTAGAAGGAAAAATAGGAGAGTTCCTATTTTGGTTGAAGTTTACGTGTCTCCTTACTTTTTTACAAGTGAGTACTAGACCGGTAAAATAAACAGCAACGAAAGAGATCACTATTACTATGGTAGAATGTTCAGTAATTGATAAGTCAGTTAAGTCAAGTCACTGAGTCAGTACAGGTTGAGAAACACTGGGGTACCTGACGTCGTGCGGTCCTAAGGGACAGGTAGTGGTTGAGGACCTTGGATGAGTTTGAGTACAGGTAACGCAACCACTACGGTAGGTTGGTAGAGTAGGAGACAGTAGGGGAAGAGGAGGGCGGAAGGTAGAAAGGGTCGTAGTCCCAGAAAAGGTTACTCAGTCAAGAAGCGTACTCGACCGGTTTCATAACCTCGAAGTCGAAGTCGTAGTCAGAAAGGTTACTGATAAGTCCTGACTGAAGGAAATCCTAACTGACGAACCTAGAGGAGCAACAGGTTCCCTGAGAGTTCTCAGAAGAGGTTGTGGTGTCAAGTTTTCGTAGTTAAGAAGTCACGAGTCGAAAGAAATATCAGGCTGAGAGTGTGTGTATGTACTGATGACCTTTTTGGTATCGAAACTTATCTACCTGGAAACAATCATTTCATTACAGAGACGAAAAATTTTACGATAGATCCAACCAGTATCGAAAGGAAGGTTCCTCGTTCACAGAAAATTAAAGTACCGACGTCAGTGGTAGACGTCACTATAACCTCAGGGGGTTTTATCAAGACAGTGACAAAGGTAACAAAGGGGTAGATAAACGGTACTTCACTACCTTGGTCTACGGTACTAGAACCAAAAGACTTACAACTCGAAATTCGGTTGAAAAAGTGAGAGGTGAAAGTAGTTCTCCGAGAAATCAAGAAGAAGTGAAAGACGGTATTCCCACCATAGTAGACACAAAGACTCCAATAACTATAAAGAGGGTCGTTAGAACTACGGTCGAACACGAAGTAGGTCGGGTCGTAAAGAGTACTACATGAGAAGTATATTCAATTTATTCGTCCCACTGTTATATGTCGGAACTGCATAAGGAAAGGGATAAACCTTGGTCAGACAACAAGGTACAGGTCAAGATTGACAACGAAGAACTGGACGTATGTCTAAAGAGTCCTCCGTCCAGTCCACCAGATCATGAGGGAAGAGAAATTCTTAAAAGGTGTCAAACAACACTAGGTGTGTCAGTTTCCGAAACTGTATTAGTTATTTCGTTTTCATCTAAAAAAAGATCTTGAGAGAACGAAAAAGTTACTAGGTCACCTGTAACCGTTAAACTAGAGACCAAGAAGACGGAAAGGATACAGGTCGAACTCGTAAACTTTTAAATATCAAGTACATGACAACTTTGGACCGAACCTCTTAAAACTCGTAATGAAACGGTCGTGCATTCTACTCACGTCAACACGTCATCAAACTTGTAAGAAACCGTAATGAAAAGAAACCCTAACCTTACTTTTGATAATTGATAATCAATAATTGATAATCGATTGTCAAAATTAATTGTTAATTAATTTTATCAATTGATATAATTGAAAGTTAAATGTAGTAAGAACTGATATTTTATTGGTTTTCCTTTTACAGGTGTAAAAATGTACAATAATATATAAAAATAATTTGTACTATCGGGTATTCTCTTTTTTTTTCAAACGTAAAACCGTTTTTTCGGAAGTAAAAGATATTAACAAGTGGAACTTCTGTAGTACAGGTGGTTATCGTGACAGGATTCGTCGAACGGGGAACCAAAAGAGTAACAAATCACCCTACTATTTTTCACTGTAGTAAATTTCACCAAAATCATGATCGAAAAATCATTTTGAAAGTTCCTCTGTGGGACTTTCAAATAAACTAATGTGTCGATAGATGAGTCCCTTCTACAACCAATCGCGAAGGTTCGAACACTGATTTAACGATACAAGGAAGATCCTCTAATCTTTCTGTAATTCTATTCCATTTTAGACCTTTTCCACTTAATTAAGGAACGAGTTACAGTTCGTCCGTGAATGTCTCAACAAAACGAATCGAGAAAACAAAGGTTCGGACTTGTGAAAATCGTTGTTCAAGTTTCGGTTTGTTCCCTTGTAGAAGTAGTGAACACTCTTCCCCGGTGTCCCTTTCACTATGAATTCTCGACCTCCTTCTCCCAAACTGCACCTCTAATACTCAACAGACACTGAGAACCAAAAAAATATGAACTATTTTTAATGTTGAAATCATCAGATTTTTCCGTAGTTATTACGGTACACATTTTGTTGGTCGATCACCCTTGGATGAAATATCCATCCCTCGAGTCAAACCACGAGACACCACTGGAACTCGTCACCCTACTCCCCGTCCGGGTACTTCCTCCCGTGTATAAATTATCCATATGTATGTGGACTAGGTGAGGTAACATGTCGTCTTTGATTGTATTGTAACATTTCGTTAATATGAGGTTATTTTTATTTAAACCTGACGTTTCTCTAGGTTGGTCAGGTAAGATTTCCTCTAGTCAGGACCCACAAGAAACCTTCCTTACTACGATTTCGACTTTGAGGTTATGAAACCGGTGGAGTACGTCTCAACTGAGTGACCTTTTCTGGGACTACGACCCTCCTTGACCCCCGTCCTCCTCTTCCCCTGCTGTCTTCTACTCTACCAACCTACCGTAGTGGCTGAGCTACCTGTACTCAAACTCACTTGAGGCCCTCAACCACTGCCTGTCCCTCCGGACCACACAACGCCAAGTACTCCAGTGTCTCAGACTGTGCTGACTTGTTGACTTGACTTGACTTTTTATTTAAAATTTTTTGAAAAATTTCCGTAGTCGTCCTGAAGGGACGACCAGGTCCCCATTTTCTTAGACGGAGGGTTACATTCCCTGTAGTCAAGCTAGGGACGAGGTTCTTCTAAGGTGTACGGAGTCTCGTCGATTTGGGTATACGGTGTTGATGACTCGGACACGAGGTGTTGTCCTCTTCGGTGGAGTTACTCTTCGGGTACGAGACGTTGTTGCTCATCGGGGTCGAGTGGCGTTATTCTCTTTCGGGTGGATCTCGTTACTTCTGTGTCGTGTCTGTGATTAATAATTAGTTTCCAAAATTTATGGAATAAAATTTTTTCGTAGTCGTCGAAAGAAGCGACGTTTTCAGGACACTACTCATAAGGGACCCTGTCGTGACACCAAGTCTGGAAAAGTACCTGACACACTGGGTTCTTCACACTATAGAGATCTCCCAAGTGAAAAGTTTTGACGGTGGTCTCGGACCGACGGAACGAGGTGAAGAGACCGTCGAAGGTTCCCGAAGAGTGGAGAGACCGGTTGGACTGTACGGAGTGAGGAGCCACTAATTTTGTAAGACAAAGACAGGTGTGTAGGACTTGATAATTCAGTTCCGTTTTTCTCTGTGTCCCGGACCCATGATTTGTAAAAAGGTCAGAGGAGAAAGAAGTTTAGTCGATTAATTTGTTCTGTCACCAGAATTTTTAAGTAGTTTGACTAGTATTTTTAAAGTTTCAGAAGTATAACACGAAGTTTGTTTTAGGTCCAGACACTGGTAGCTGACCCCCAGGGACTTCTAGACTAGGATTGACTTAGAACAGAGTGAGAGGTACCAGGTCGATGAGACGACACAGAAGTAAGGACCCTCTCTACTCAAGAAAGGGTCGTACCTAAGGACTGTGTAGGAGAAGGGAGACAAGACTTTAGAGAAGGGGGTAAGAAACGTCCGACGAAGGACGGACGGAGGTAGTTTAGGGACTTCTTTTAGGTACAGAAGTCCTTCATAAGGGACTGGTGCCGTAGTTTCACAGGGTACGACGTAAGACAGTGCCGTAGTACATGAAAGGTCTTGTGATGAGTGTCAAATATTAATATGTGGATCCTGTAATAACCTACTTACAGGTAGAAATGACAATCTGCCGTTGGTACTGACAGTTGGATCCCTAACCGTTTGAAAAAGACGTTCTCCGTTTATCATTTATAAAAGTTGAAACACCTGGTATGTCAGAGACAGTGTCGATAAGTTGAGATGACAGTGTCACACTTTTGTAAGTACCTATTAAACGACCAATTACTCACACTGACACACACGAGTCAACAAGTCAGCACAGGTTGAGAAACGCTGGGAAACCTGATATTGGACGGTCCAAGGAGACAGGTACCCTAAAAAGTCCGTTCTTATGACCTCACCCACTGGCAAAGGAGGAGGTCCCCTAGAAGGACTGGGTCCCTGACTTGAACACAGGAAACACAGAGGACGTAACGTCCTCCTAAGAAATGACGACTCGGTAGGTCCTTCGGGTATACTCACATCAACACAAGATTATTTTAAATAAATTTTCTGGACCCTTAAGGGACCACCAGGTCACCATTTCTGAGTCACGAAAGTGACGGTACCCGGGTCCAAGCTAAGGACCAGTCCCTTGATTCTAAGGTGTTCGGTGTGGTGTTTCGGTTTTTTTCTTTTTTGCATAAATGTTCTAAATTTTCTAGACAGGGGACCGGTCACAAGACTAGGGGTCAGATCGGATAACAATATCACAGTAAGTCACAGTACAGGTACAGGATTGTGCATCTTTCACTTGGTTTGTCAGTAACCTACCTACTTATTTACTTATAAATCCGATTACAAACCTACTCGAACCCGAAGTCTCAATTTTAATTGAGAGGTATGGCCTAAGTCTCAAGAACGAGATCAGTTAAAACAAGGGACGAGAAGAAGTTGTGAAGGGTCGGTCTGAAAGTAAATACCAAACTGTTCAGTGAGAGGGAGGAACTCGAAGTGATTTAGATTAGAGTCTCAATAAGAAAACGACATGTCATTACAGATACTAAGTGGAAAGTAACTGAACCTACCTTGTACTAGTAAACGAGTATAGTGAAGACGAGGTGACAAGGGTCGTCAATCAGTGTCTTGTAAAAAAGGTCCCTTTTCTCTCTGCTATTCCTCACTGACACTTAAGACATATACTGTTGACCATGTAGGAAACCCCCTACCGTTCAACGGTCGTAGGTAATTTTGACATTTACACGAAAAGTCGGATCGGTAAGAATCCTGAAAAGGGTATTACGAGAACATGGACATAGTACTCAGATCCTAGACTATATCATACTCTGTGTACCATCTGGAGGAGACACTAACCGATAAATGTGTCTGAGGGTCACTATGGGGATAACAAAGTGAGAGTCAACTGAAGACAAGAGACGATGTAGATTCCGTCCGAATATATCTTGAGAACGTTCTTACCAACATCAGGAAGTACCATCCGTCGAAGACGGTACCTGGGGTTCCAGGGGTGAAGGATCTGCGAGTAGAGGACCATAAGTACGAGAACATATTAAGGGAGGAGGGTTCACATGTGGTTTCTTATCTTATACCGGTTGTACTGTCCTACAGTGAAAGTTTGAGGTAATGTTTCATGAAAATGAGGAGAGAGAGAGACCGAGTAGACTACTTGGGACTATTTCGGTCGACGGTACAACACTCTACGGGATACCTTCCCCGGTAGGACGTTCCTTGACTTCACCGAAGAGCGGTTGTCGGTCTTGATTTCGGGGGTCAGGTCGTCGTGTGTTCTTTGAGTTAGGACGGTTGTCGATGTCCTCTCTAGACCCTTGATCTAGTAGAGGGTGAACTCAGGATTCTACTGTGGAAGAGGTGGGTTGTGGAACTGACGTCAGAACAGTCTCTTAGGTTCGGTTTATTGGGACGATTCGGTATGAGTTTAAAGACTGGACATCTTTAACCCTATATTACTTACAGAACATCCAAAAAATTTTTTTAGAAAAGTTCGACAAATAGAAGACGAAAACGTGGTTTAGAGGTCAGTAAGTAAACAAAAAAGTAAGTAAGTCTGTTTATGAATGACCCGGGTACCCCGAAGGGACCACCGAGTGACCATTTCTTCGATGGACGGTTACACCCTCTGTGCTCGAACTAGGGACGTAGACCTTCTAGCGGACCTCTTCCTTTACCGTTGGGTGAGGTCATAAGAACGGACCCTTTAGAGTACCTGTCTCCTCGGAACACCCGTTGTCTGGTACCACAGCGTCAGTCTGTACTGACTCACTGATTTCTTGTGTTTAATGTCCTGGGTATTTCATGTTTTGCATCACCGGTAGCACAGAGTGACTTAGACACAAGCAAACGAGAGTAAAGGAAAGATTGACTAGACTCGTGAGGAGAATGTGAGTGTGTAATACGAGTCACAAACGAGAAACTTCAGTTACACAAGCCTCTTAACAAAACGTCCATTGCTTATGTAGGAAAGATGACTCGACGGTCGGTCCGTGTGAACAGACCCCAGAACTACGGAGGTTAACGTAACGTTCGTTCGTCTGGACCAAAGATGAGTGGTTGTAAGTTCCTTAAGAGACCAGATCTCCATCTCTCTTGGGGTGAGAGAGGAACGTACCGACTATGTAAAAGGGATACGGATACATAGAGGAAGAGGGAAGGAACTTTGAGGAGGTGTTCAGGAGATTTACGACACCCCCAATCTGAAACTTTTGTTCTCGGGCACCAACATAAAGAGTATGAAGTAATGTCGTATACGACGAGGGACGCAGTGAAGTGTCGGCTGTTGGTGTACCTCGACCTGACACGGAACCAGGTGTGGGGTCGGAGGTCGAGTCGGAACGGTGGTACGACTCTTATAATGAGTCGACTAAAGTAAACCAGGGGTGTCGGTCGGATGCCCCGACGTGTAGTGGAGGTAAGATAGACTCTTTGGACTTCGGTCATTCACCACCTTTTCACTTTCACAATCAGGGAGTCAGTACAGGCTGAGAAACGTTGGGGTACCTGACATCGGGAGGTCTGAGGAGACAGATCCCTTAAGAGGTCCGCTCTTATGACCTCACCCAACGGTAAGGGAAGAAATCCCCTAGAAGAGTCGGGACCCTAGTTTGGACCCTAGTTTGGACCCAGAGGACGAAACGTCCGTCTAACAAATGGTCAGATGACTACCAGTTCTAAAGGTATGGATGGGTGGTTCGATGTAAGTTGTACCCGAACCCTGTTTTAGTTTTGTTTGTTTGTTCGATACTGACTTTTGGTTTCCCTGTCGGGAACCTCCTTTTCGTGGTTTCCGAAGTTACAATCTTGTCTCTACTGGGGGAGGGAGGTGAAAGTCCGGACATTCAAACCTTTATGTAACAACTGAAGACTCAGAAATATCGACGAAGGATCTGTAAAGGTGGAATTTGGATTAGACTTTGTCTGTTCCTTGGACGCAGTAGCCACGACTTACACGGGAGTACACGTAGGGTCTCGTCTCTGCCAGTGCCGGGTGTTTCGTCTAGGGAGATTACGATACACTGAGTCCCGACCCCCTAAACAGGCAGTCTAGTCGGGGAGTAACAGGGAGAAGTGGAGGGAACAGTTTCGGTAAACTGTCGGTACCGTCGGGTCTCTGAGAGAAAGAGAAACTTAAACAGAGGAAGTACGACACGTAGGAGGTCGGGGCGGGAGTAACCGACAGCCAAGGTAAGTCGGGGAGTCGACACGAGACTTTCCCAAAATGGAGAACGAAAACAGAATCGACTCTAAGAGCGAGGACCTCAGAGAGAGTGACCGTGGCTTCTCAAGTAGCATAAAGGGCAGGACGGCGGAAAGGAGGAGGGTAGGTGGAGTGGGGTCGTGTCGCGTCGGAGACAATGGAAGGGGTGAGGACAGAGAGGGGTGTTCGAACGGGAAGTACCAACAGAAGAAGGATTGTGCACAGTAAATGAAAGCCAGAAATGTCTTTCCGTGCTAAAAGGAAGAAAACAAACCCTAAAAACTGGCGGGAGTTGTTAAACGAAGTAAGAAAGGGAAAGAGAGGGTAAAGGGGTCTCAAGAGCAAGGGTCACAAGTACACTTTATAGAAAGGACGAGGGACCCAGAGACGTCAAAAGGAACCTAGTGTTGCATGGACTACCCCTTCCGATTGGTACGGGAACTTTGATGTCTTTTAGAGTCTTTCTTTTGATACGGAAGCCGAGTCGAGGACTTTGAGGTGTGCGAAGTCCTTTTTTACCCCCTCGTTGGAGGGTCCTTTGTAGAAGTGATACCACCCCAGTGGAGAGGGATTTGAGTCACCCTTGACACGAAGGTTTGTCTTTTCTTTTCATGGGTTCTAGAGAAAACGGTTTTCAGGAGTCTTACAGAGGTTTGAACGATGAACCACTCCAAGGTACTGTCGTCACCAGGAGTTGGGAAGACCGCGGTCCCTGGTCAAAACACCTTCTGTTAAAAAGATACCTTTACCCCATCCCCCCTGTCCCAGACTAAAACCGTACTAAGTTCGTGTAATGTAATAAATAACACGTGAAATAAAGATAAACCACCGTTTAAGTCCCATCTTGGGCGGACGGTTACGTCTTCTGTACTCTCTACTCCCAAGCTAGGGACCCAGCCTTCTAGGGGACTTCCTCCTTTACCGTCGGGTGAGGTTATAAGAACGGACCTCTTAGGGTGTCTGTCTCCTCAGTCCACCCGATGTCAAGTACCCCAGTGTCTCTCAGTCTGTGTTGTCTGACTGATTCGTCATCGTCGTCTTATAAGGTGTAGAGGAAATCTCAATCCCGAGAGTAGGACACTACTGGATTGTGACTTGACTGTCCTCCGCCTCGAGTCCGTCGTTACACTTACTACACCTCGTCGACCTTTATGTCTAATTCGAAACGAGTGAGTACCCGGGTTGTGAGTTGAGAACGACACGTTCGGTCAAAGACCAGGTCCCCAACTCCTGGGACGAGACCTCGTGTGACCCCTCCGGACGTCGACTACTTCGTGCTTCTGACGTCTGAACCCCGATATTCTTTGACCTTCCGGCCGTCTTTCCCGTGAAAGGGACGGTGCACATTCTCGTCTCGAGACGTGGACCTCTGGTCTTACCCGACCCCGTCTTTCCCTGCAAGAGGAGCGACGTCTGGAGTTGTCGCGAGTCAGTACAAGGTGAGAATACTGGGATACCTCATATCAGACGGTCCGAGGAGACAGGTACCCTAAGAGGTCCGTTCTTATGACCTCACCCACGTAAAGGAAGAGGTCCCCTAGAAGGGTCGGGTCCCTACCTTGGACCTAGAGGACGTGAAGACCGTCTGAGAAATGACAGATTCGGTGATCACCATGGTTAGAGAATGGGATCCCAACTACCGGAGGAGAACATTCTCGTTGAATTCTCCTATCCTTCCCAGAGTCGTAAGACCGACCTTACGACCGAGGTGGTCGTTGACGACGAAACAGAACGACTGGAGGTTCTAGGAGTGTACATGTTGTCCTTACTACTATTTAATACCCTCCTTTACTCTAGTGACAATAGTTCGTCTCACGGACCTTGTAGATTCCATATATATGTACTTTTTGGTTGAACGAAGTGGTCCTTACACCGTTTTTTATTTCTATTTTTTAACAGGTAGTAGTTGTATTATTGTCATAACTATTACTATTGCAGATAACTCACACATGACGGTCACAAGATTCGTGAACTGTACCTAGTTGAGTAAAATACAAACGTTGTCACGATAATCCATGGATGACAGATATCGAGGTAAGATATCCACTCCTTTGACTTCGTGTCTTGTTCGTATTATTGGACGTGGACCGTTGTGTCGACGATACACTTACGCAGTCCTCCGTTCTTTCGATAGACTATACTGCCGGTAGTGAGAATCTGTGAGACGATGTACGGAAGCAGGAGAAGGTCGGTCTTCACCGGGAGTGAAACCGTTCTGGAGTGCGTTTGTGACCGTTCGACGGTAAAACCAGAAAAGTGTAATGAACTAAGGTCACAAGACGGTCACAGTCTAAAGAGGGACAGTTTGCGTGTAAAGGTTGTTCATATTCGGACAATAGTCCTTACGGGGAATATACACCTTAGTTTTTTCTTTACTATGCTCACTTGAAGAAATGTTTTGTCTTTGTCTGAGTGTCTGAATCTCTTGTTTGAATATCAACAACCCCTACCTACCCACCTTACTTCCCTACCAATCCCTCAAACCCTTCCTGTACATGTGTGACGACAGAAATTTTACCTATTTGTTGTTCCTGGATGACATCTCGTGTACCTTGGGACGAGTTACAATACACCGTCGGACCTACTCTCCCCTCAAACCACCTCTTACCTATGTACAAATACATACCCACTCAAGGTAACGACGGGTGGACTTTAATAGTGTTGTAATAATTAACCGGTAAGTCAAGTCAAGTCAGTACGGCAATACAGACTAAGAAACACTGGGGGTACCTGACGTCGTGTGGTCCTAAGGGACAGGTAGTGGTTAGGGGTCTCGAATGAATTTGAGTACAGGTAACTCAGCCACTACGGTAGGTTGATAGAGTAGGTACAGTATGGGAAGAGGAGGGTGGAAGTTAGAAAGGGTCGTAGTCCCAGAAAAGGTTACTCAGTCACGAAGTGCAGTCTACCGGTTTCATAACCTCAAGGTCGAAGTCGTAGTCAGAAAGGTTACTTATAAGTCCTGACTGAAGGAAATCCTAACTGACGAACCTAGAGGAACGTCAGGTTCCCTGGGAGTTCTCAGAAGAGGTTGTGGTGCCAAGTTTCCGTAGTTGAGAAACCGTGAGTCGAAAGAAATATCAGGTTGAGAGTGTAGGTATGTACTGATGACCTTTTTGGTATCGAAACTGATCTACCTGGAAACAACTGTTTCATTACAGAGACGAAAAATTTTACGATAGATCCAACCAGTATCGAAAAGAAGGTTCCTCGTTCGCACAAAATTAAAGTACCGACGTCAGTGGTAGACGTCACGAAAACCTCGGGTTTTTGTGTTTCAAACAGTGACAAAGGTAACAAAGGGGTAGATAAACGGTACTGCACTACCTTTACCCACGGTACTAGAATCAAATTACTTACAACTCAAAATTCGGTAGAAAAAGTGAAAGTAGTTCTCCGAGAAATCAAGAAGAAGTGCAAGACGGTATCCCACCACAGTAGACGTATAGATTCAAATAACTATAAAGAGGGTCGTTAGAACTAAGGTCGAACACGAAGTAGGTCGGTCCATAAAGTGTACTACGTGAAACGTATTTTCAATTTATTCCTCGCACTGTTTCATGTCGGAACTACATGAGGAGAGGGTTAAACCTTAGTCGGACAACAAGGTTCAAGATTGACAACGAAGAACTGGACGTATGTCTAAAGAGTTCTCCGTCCAGTGCACCATAGGATAGAGAAATTCTTAAAAGGTGTCAAAGAACACTAGGTGTGTTAGTTTCCGAAACCGTATCGACTATTTCGTCTTCATCTACAAAAAGACCTTGAGAGAACGAAAAAACTACTAGGTTGCCTACAACCGTTAAACTAGCGACCAAGGAGACGGAAAGAATTTAGGTCGAACTTGTAGACCTCCAGGTGTCAAGTGTATGACAACTTCGGACCGAACCCCTTAAAACTCGTAATGACACAATAAAAACAATAATAAGTAACTACATCAATTCACTACAACAAAAAAATTTTTAGGGTACTCAATTATTATTTCAGATAATAGTTTAATAATAATTGAGTACCCTAAAAAATTCTTTGTTATAGTGAATTGGTGTAGTTACTTATTGTTATGATTATTAGTCTAGTGAGGAAGGGTGACTTCGACCTGCTTCAGAGTCTCAGTGAACGTTCGTTTAGGAAGTCCGTACGAAACGGTTATTTAGATCGACATCAGACAAAGTATTTATCGGAGAGTCAAACGGAAGTCTATCTCGACGGAACCTGAAGTAAAGACAAACCTCTTGGAAGGAGGAAGGAGTTCTGGGGAAGGGTAAAGGACGTATGGGGGTCAGTAAGAAGTTGGAGGACGGATCAGTTCCTAGGGACACGTGCCAGGGAGGACCTGTAGTCGGGATCGAGAGTTGATACGTGACCTTGAACGGTAGATAGAGATACTCCTAATTTAGTACACGACGTCGTCGATGATTGAAAGTTGTGGGAGACTTTCCTCAAGTTCCACCTCTCGTCTTTACTCCGTGAGACACGAGACTCCTTTTGACCGTTCCGTCCAGAAGTCTGTCAATCTATAAAAGTCCTCGAATAAAATACTCGGACCGAGAACAAAGAGGGGTATAGATCTTTCCGTGACTTTAGGAAGTACTACTACTGACAAGGAGTACTTATCGTTTCGAATTACTCTGATCATCTTTGAGAGACCTTTTTATACACGAACTAACGTACATAGGGGGGAAGTGGTTTTGGTGTATGTACGACTGGTACGGGGATGGAGAGACCTCGTCAAAGAGTCTCGATAGACTCTACGACAAAGGGTCCGAAATCAGGAGTAAAATAGGGTTCAGTTAGAATTGGTCTTTGAGAATGAAACACGAGAAAAAAAATTCCAAAAGAAAAATTTACATAAATAAAATTAACCTCCTATTAATAAAATGTTATAACACCACCAAAAACGGTATGTAGTTGTACTCAGTCGGTACCCACGTGTAGACAGGGGGGTAGGACTTGGGTGTAGCGAGGGGTTGGGCAGGGGACCCAACAAGGTCTCTAGTCGTAACTCACGGGACGAAGCTCGTAGTCTGAACGGGACCAGTAGACCAGTAGATCAAATGTATACTACTATATGTATAAAGTTACGACAAGAGAGTATAGTAGGGTGGGAGCGGAAGAGGGTGTCTCAGGTTTTCAGACAAGAAATGTAGACACAGAGAAAACGACGGAACGTATATCCTAGTAACAATGGTAGAAAGATTTAAGGTATATATATGAAATTATGTGACATATCATTCAGCTGTAGTAACACACTAAAGCTCGTTCAATTTATTTGAAAGACACGGGGATAAATAAACATATGACCTCTATCAGTTTCATGGATGGAGACATCTCAACTATTACTACTGATTTACTCTATATATACATCTCATAAGTTATATTGTAGACTGTGTGTCACTTAAAAGGTATGTACGTAGAATTTACGATAGGAATACGACCTAACGAGGAACTGGAGGGAAAACGGAATCAGTTTTGAATGGATGGGACTCATGATAAGAGATATAACGGTTGATAACTCAAATAGTTTATGAATTTGATTCAAATTTTGTCAGTAAGATCCCTGAAGGGACCGTCAGGTCGAGAGTTCCGTCCCCCGGACCCAAGTTAGGGACCAGTCCCTTGATCTAGGATGTACATGGTTACTTCTAGTTTCCAGAATACACGGTGTTTATTCTGGGTCGTATCGGCGTGTGTGTGTGTGTTTTTTTTTGTGATTACTAGTAAGGTACAAGACATGCCGGAACCAGTATAGAAAATGAAATTTATGTCGAAACTATCGAAGTACTCCTATCCGTGACACCAATAAGTGTGTCCCACCTTTAGAGGTACTTTCATCTTCTGAACTCTAACGGGGTTTGTGTGAGGAAGTTATTAGTAAATGAGATGGAGCTGATCTTGATAAAATAATGTATATAAAGGATAGCGACACATCGTTTAATGGTGTTTGGATGGTTGATTTTTCTCTATGTAAATAGTAGAGTGGTAAAGACACCGAGTCTGTGAATCCGTGTCGAACCAGAGAAGGACACCCAGAGTGTTCCGTAGTTAGTCCCACAGTCCCCTGTCGTCCCTACCTCCCGGACGCAAGAGTAGAAAAAACCCCCCTCCCCTCGACGTGACCCAGAATCGACGTTGTGTGCCCTAGAAAGTAACGCCGTACACCCGAAAAGAGATCGACACAGGGTGCCCGAGGTCTCGTATACCCGGGTCATCAGTTACCGTGTACCCGAATCAACGAGACACCGTAGACCCGAGAAACAAAGGACCGTTCCCTAACTTGGACGTGGGGACGTAACTTTCTACTTAAGAATTGGAGACCTGTTGTTCCTTTCAGGAGCGCAAGAGGAGAACTTACACCTAAGTCCTTCCTGGAGGAAGGTTTGAGTAAAACTAACAACCTTTTAAGCGGAAGTACAACGACTAACTGATGCCAAGGACCAAAGAACGACCGATATCCCCGACAGGAGTTTAGGATCTGTGGTCAGGGCAAGGGACTGTGTACGGTGAGAGGTGTCTGTCAAGGTTGTTCCGACAAACGAAGACGTTCCCGTTACCCTGTCGGAGAGAACGTGTCCACACCTTAAGACATGGTTCCAATGTCTTGTTTTTAGAGACCTATTTATTCATCGCTGACGACGGAACACGGAGACCTAGATTTGACCGGTCAAGGGACTGGGGTATAATCCATTTTATGGGTGGGATAATAAGTGGGATATCGTAGTATTGGTTAGTAGATTACGGTGGGAAGGTCATCCTTAAAAGAGACAGAACTCCGATATTTTTAACCAGTGATCGGACGTTTTCCCAAACCGAGAGGGAACTCGGTCAGGTAACAAGATTGTCTCAGAGGGTGAGATTATTTGAAATAAGAGAAGAGTAAGACGGAGCACAGACCTTTAAGAAAAGGTCAGACGTGTGTCTGCTCCTGTAGAGAAGACCGGATTCTGGGTCTGTTGTAGTGGAGACGGTTAAGATGATCAATCTTCATTCAGAGTCCAGAGTGATTACGGTCGTCTACCTCTAACACCCCCATCGAAGCTTCAACGGGACCGTGTCACTACCTACCTTTACTTCTCGACCCCTCCTTGTGTCTGGAAGACACAAAAGGGAGAGTGGGGTAAGTTGAGAGGAGGTAAAAAGGGAGACAGAGATAAGGTAACGTCACAATGGTACATTGACTGGTTTTATTTTGGGAAGTGAGTGAAAGAGAGACCATGTTCTGAATGAAATGTACATGTGACGAACAAGAGGAACCCTAGGTACCCAATGAATAGTTACATTCTTTCCATATAATGAAAGGATTTCAACAACAGTGTTGTTAATGGTGTTTCCGTCACCAAATTTCATTGTACGTAAATACGAGAATGTCAAGAGGTTCAACCTTAAGGTTTTTCGTTCCAAAACAAACAAACAAACAAACAATCATAAATAAGTAAATAAACTAACACGGCTCAGAATCAACGTAGAGTACCCTGGAAATCAATACCGTGACCTCTAGGAATTAACGTCGTACGTTTGAGAATCAACACCTTACACCCTAGATCAAGGGGTTAGTTCCTAGCTTGGACCCTGGGAAGGTAGTTCTCGTACCTGAGAATCGGTGACCTGGTGGACCCTTCAGGGAGGTTTTCGTTAAACTGGTCCCACCTTAATTTTATGGTTGTCCCGACACGAGGGACGTATTTCACCTTCAAAAAAAGTCGACGGAAAAGATCGAAGATCTCGACGTGAGAAAAGTAAGAAGTTGTGAGTAGGGGAAGGAGATAGAAGTTTCAGTCCTCGAATCGTAGAAATTTTGAGAGAGTCGACTCCAACGGGTTTAACAGAAGAGACGTCAGTTTAGAGGGAGGACGGTGTCTCCCTAAAGATTTGGAAAGAGACTTAGAGATCTCTTTCTTCTCACTGACACTACGTCTTACCATAGTGAAGTGGGATTTTGTACACATTACATCTCTTCCCTTTCGGACCAGGCAGTGGTGTGGGTTAACTTTTCCAGAAGACCTGGTCAAGGTATCTTAGTCAAGTCAAGTCAGCGAGTCATCACAGGATGAGAAACACTGGGGTACTTGGCGTTGTACGGTCCGGAGGGAACAGGTAGTGGTTGAGGACCTCAGGTGGGTTTGGGTACAGGTAACTTAACCACTACGGTAGGTTGGTAGAGTAGGAGATAACAGGGGAAGAGGAGGACGGGAGTTAGAAAGGGTCGTAGTCCCAAAAAAGTTTACTCAGTCGAGAAGTGTAGTCCACCCGTTTCATAACCTCAAAGTCGAAGTTGTAGTCAGGAAGGTTACTTGTGGTACCCTATCCCGACAACGAAATTCTCGTTGTGTCCTACGGTCCCCGTCTTAGTCTTGTAAGATCTCGATTTTCTCGGGAACACGTACACACGTGTGAGTCAGTGAAGTCAGTCCGGGTTGAGACACACTTGCATACTTGACATCGGGTGGTCCAAGGAGACAGGTACCCTAAGAGGTCCGTTCTTATGACCTCACCCAACGGTACGGAAGGAGGTCCCCTAGAAGAGCTGGGTCCTTAACTTGGGTGTAGAGGACGTAACGTCCCCCTAAGAAATAACGACTCGGTATCCCTTTCGGGATTTTCCTTGGTGTCTCTAGTAGTTTGAGGTAGAAAGGAGTATTTTTTTACTCCTTTGACTCCGAGTCTCCTTACCCCCTTTTTTCGTCCAATGAATTCTAGTTTACATACCAAACCCCATCTAAACTCCTTTCTTTGGTTGGGGTCTGACAGAGGTATTATAGTGTGACACGGAAATGACCCTTATATACCCTCCTTAAATTTCATAGAAGGGGTTGATCCGACCCTTGGGGTACTCCTGTATTTACTCCAAACACCTTGGCCTCAATGGCTTAGGTTCGAGTCAGACGAGTGACGGATCGTCCGGATATCAGCCCTCTCTACTCCACAACTTTGTTCTTTATTGAAAGTCCACAGAGTCTTCTACCGTTTGATTACAGGATCTCATGGTAGGATAGTTCCAGACCTACGGTTAAAGAAAATATCCCATCTCTACCCCTCCTCCACTCCGTCCTTTCATTCTTCCGGTATTCCGAACGTCTTATAGAGAACCGAACCGGTCAAAGCCCCTCCCGTACAGAATTAAAAGAAGGAAAAGACATCGGTAAGTGTCCTAGTTTTACAGAGGGACACTCGACTTGTTTCCGTGAAGCCAAATTGTAAGTCCGTCTCCCCGTCCCAAGGGACTCCGTCCGGTAATACATACGAATATCGAATATCGATACCTACCCCGAAGGGTCTACCGTGATCACCATTTCTTGGGCGGACGGTTACGTCCTCTGTATTCTCTGTGTTCAAGTTAGGGGCCCAGTCCTTCTAGGGGACCTCCTCCCGTACCGTTGGGTGAGACCATAAGAACGGACCTCTTAGGGTACCTGTCTCCTCGAAGCACCCTATGTCAGGTACCCCAACGTTTCTCAGTCTGTGCTGACTTCGGTGAATCGTACGTACGCCCGTATGGATACGGTCGGAGGAAAGCCGCTAATATCATTGTTTTCGGTACCTTTTGTTTCCAATTTCCTTTTCTTTGTCTACGTTGTACCTTAGTCTAAGACAAGAAGGGGCAATGTACCCGAATACAATACGATTCAATGTCATTTGAAAAGGATATTTCCAAGTCTCATTTATAAAGTCTGAAACACACGACACATTAGAGAATAGTGTTGACAAGTTAAGCCGACGCTGGAAGGGGTACAATACCTACTCCTTTGACTCGGAGTCCCTCCACCAATGGACGGTCTCCTGTGTAGTCTCCATCCTACCCTTAGGTCTGGGGAGTCACGACCAAGAGACAAAAATTAGAGATCCGCTCCCCAGGAGGTAGGACCGACGTTAATCTTACCGAATCGTCATAGGATAGAGTCTAATAAATTCAGTCTCAGAAAGCCCGACACGGGACTCGGAGACATCCACAGAAAATTAATGGGGACGTTAGTCTTTTACATCGGTCTTAGTTTCTGGCGACGAGACTCACCGTTAGGCATTAACACTCAAATTTTGTTTTTACTACTTATCCCACTCCTACTACCCATCCTTCTTCCCTTCTCCTTGTTCTCCAGTCCTGTGGGTCACCGTATGATCTTATAGGTGAAAAATTTTTCAGCTATTTGTCTTCGAAGTTGTAAATGTTTTGAGTAGTTTACCCCTTCTACACATTAAACGTGATGTGTTCCTTAAAGGTAACACACATTTCTAAGTGACTTCCCGAGAAAAGAAATTTACTTGTCATAGAGATCTGAGACATATACCGAACTCTCTCCCAGACCCTTCATCCCCCGTCTCTGAAATTGTAATTTTACAAACGCCGGTGACGTTCAACTACTGTTCACTTTTGCTTTTAGTTCTTGTAGAGTTTAATGTCCCACCTTTACTCTTTTCCACAGAATTAGTAGGTTTAAACCCTGTACAGAAAGGAGACGTAACGATGGATGTGGTCATAGGAGTACTGATAATTTCTTTAATTGTCACCTCATGTTCCTCTCAGCTTAATTGTGAGCAGGTTTCCCAGAGGTTGTAGACGGAAATCCGGAATTTAGGAATGGGAGAAGTGTTCTTCCGTTTTGGAGTTTATAAGATTTTTACCTTAATTAACGAAGACTAGGGGTAGAACCACCCCTACCTCGTGTCCACCTTTTATACTTTTACACAGTAAAGTTTAGTGACTTGGATTTATCTAACCTATACAGAGGGCAGTTCCTGTTTAATTACGGAGTCCGGTAATTTTAAGAACAGTAACACAGTTCAGAAAATACTGAGGGCTAAAGTGTAAATTCGTCCGTCCCCCTTATTTCTCCGATTATCCTTCGGTCCTTATCGGTCTCTGTTTTGTTTTCAGAATCCTAGCGTTCTAAATCGTGTATTTTCATGTCCTACGGGTCACTTTAAACTTAACGTTTATTTGTTCCTTATTAAAAAATCTTATTCATACAACGTTTATAACGTACTCTGTATGAATATGATTTTTAATAGGGAACAGATAGACTTTCAGTTCAGAGTGACCTCTCGAACTTAAGATCAACCGTAGAATATAGAATTGGGCAGAGGTCGTGTTTGGATTAATTAAGGAACCGGGGTCTCAATTTCCTTGTGTAGGCTCAAATACAAGTAAACTAATGTCACTGACGTGGTGACACCTCTTTCAGTGGTCACTGAGGTAATCGTGGTACAGTATTGTTCTTTTGTTACAACGTCAAGGGGCTTAGGGAACACAATTCCTGTTCTTGTCGATTGTAAGCTCCCCGAAACGAAACACCACCACATAATCCCCGCCTTTCTACCACTTAGAGGTATCGGTTTTCACTTTGAGAATGAGGCTTTCGGTTCGTACTGACGTCACTTTCTAAGTGAAATGTCCTGATAATATTCGTCAGAACCTTAGAAGATCGTGAACACGGGGTGTCAACCGAGAGAAGACATGGAGGGTAAATGAATAAAGAAATAATAACCGAGACGACTCCGAAGTAATGACACACTCCCGAAAGAGATCAACACCGTTTGTCCCCGATGGGAAACAACGTCACACACCGGAAGAGTAACACCACCGAAGAGAAGAACGTCTCCTGTCCGAGATCCTGTGCGTCCGAAGTTATCAACGCCGTGAGCCCAAGTCATCAACTCCGAACGTCTGAGATCTCGTGTCTGTCGGGTAACCCGGTTTGGAGACAGTTGTGTCGGAGCAGTCCCGTTAACCCACGACCCATACTACCCGCCGAGAGTCCATTCGTGAAAGGAGAGTAGGAGTCTTCTGTCGAACCCAACCACAACGTGGGTCCAGGGACAGGTACCAAGACTTTCCCCCTGACAAGAACGTATCGAGTGTGTCTAGAGTTCACACAGGGTTGAAAAGTCGACGTTATACCCCTGTTGTCATACCACCTAATTTCTTACACCTTCCGAATCTTCTCGAGGACCGTGCGGCATACACGAGTTATTTACAACCAGGAATTCGTATACTAGTCCTACTCCCTCGACTTTGTCTAATCAGATGTTAAAAAGGGTGTCTAGGTGACGGGCCTTACGAGGTACAGGACACCATGATAAAAGGGTTTACCGGGAAGAACCGTCTCCTTGATCTGAGAGGGCAATGAGAGACATACTTCTCTACCTGAACGGTACTACGACGGTATAAGGTTCTAGAAACGACTCAGGAGACACTGAGTGAAACATCTATTTGTCTCCGACCACCTATGACGGATATTTACAGTAGAAATGTGTCTTCTTTTAGACTCCCCTTTTACAGTGTCATGTCACAAAAAGAGACGTCACGAACTCAAAGAGTACCAGAACAGAACGATTTATGTTTCTTGGTTGAGGATTTTCCCTAACAAGAAAAATAGTTCTTACTTTTTATAAAGAAAGTTCCCTGTCAGTCGGGAACCTCGTCAGGTGTAGGTTTGACAGAGAGGGTAAAGTAACTAAGTAAGTAAGTTGAATGTAAATGATTCACGATGGATACACAGTCCGTGACCAGATCCTAAATCGTTACTTACTCCCTCTGGTTTTAGGACGAGGGTACCTTGAACCTAGGATCACCCTCCAACGTCTTGTATTTATACTCTCTACTCGTTTAATATACGACCCACCCTTGCACTATCCTCTTTACTTTCCCTCTTTGTCTTTCTCCCTCCTTCTACCCACCCACTACCTTTTCTAACGAGAAAGTTTCTGAGAGGAATGTCCCCATTTTTCCTACCCTACGGACAGGGACCATGGACCTTCACTCCACCGACCAGTACTACTTTCGAGTCCACCATCCATGGGTAGAGGTCCTGAACTGTGACTTATCTCCTACATTTCTTTCGGTAGAAGTTTCTATGAGTGTATCGGCCGTGACAGAAACCTCATGTCAACGTTTTATGGTTCATAGGTCTCGTTGGTTCGATTCGTCGTTTCTTAACTACGAAAACTTGACACCACAACCCCTTCTGAGAACTCTCAGGGAACCTGACGTTCTTCTAGGTTGGTCAGGTAGAATTTCCTTTAATCAGCACTTATAAGTAACCTTCCAGACTACGACTTCGACTTTGAGGTTATGAAACCGGTAGACTACGTTTCTTGACTGAGTAACCTTTTCTGCGACTACGACCCTTACTAACTTCCACCCTCCACTTCCCCTATTGTCTCCTACTCTACCAACCTACCGTAGTGACTGAGTGACCTATACTCAAACTCATTCGAGACCCTCAACCATTACCTGTCCCTCCGGACCGTACGACGTCAGGTTTCTCAGTTTGTGCTGACTCGTTGACTTGACTTGACTTGCCTTCCCGTTGGTGTGGTTGTCCTTATGGGGTCCTACCGACCGCAATTCCGGTTCAGTCCGGTCCAGAACGGAGAAAACTAAAGATAAACAAAAGGTTTGGTAAGTATAGTGGATGTAGGTAAGGTCCCGAAGGATCAACCGCGTCACCATTTCTTGGGTACACGGTTTCGTCTTCCACGTTCTCTACGTCCAAACTTGGGACCCAGTCCTTCTACGGGTCTTCTTCCTTTACCGTTGGGTGACGTCATAAGAACGGACCTCTTAGGGTACCTATCTCCTCGGACCGCCCGATGTCAGGTCCCTCAGTGTTTCTGAGTTTGTACTGACTCGAGTGTACGCGAGTACGTGTGTGTGTGTGTGTGTTTGTGTGTGTGGTAGGTAAGACAGCAAAATAAACGTTGGTCTTTGAGTTTAGTCATATGAAGATGACCTTCCCTTTTTTTTAGTAGATTTACTATGCGAGACCTAAAAATCCAGATAGAGATCTCATTTTGAAAGTCTAGATACTACTTTATCGGGTCTCTTTGTACTAGTTGGGTACATTCAACAAAAAAGGGTTCTCTTAAGAGGTCCCTCCACTGTATCTATCATTTTGCTCACAGTAGTGAACAGTAAACAAACCCCGTTCCCTATCTCACCTTATTCCTGTTCGTATAACGACTTGACGTTACCAAGCCCGTGTCTGTTTCTCTTTGGTCTGTCTTTTGGTCCTCTGGACGATCTTATAAAATTCGAGGGTGGGTGTCGTTACCTAATAGAATATATCGGACTACTGTTACATTACCAAAACACATCAAAAGGGGACGACTTCTTGGTTCTAATACGTAAAGGGGAGACGGTTTATGTGTTTCTTACGTCCCGTGGTTGTACCCGATATACGTGACCTCTTGTCTCAGTTAAAAGAAGGGTAGTACCCTGGAGAGTCGTCCATTTATAACTAATGTAAAAGGAACACGGACTTCGATAATAAAAACTATGGTGTCGGACGACGGTCTATCCTTAACAAGGGGGAACAGAGGTACCCTTATAGTCTCACTCCTCCTTTAAAAAGGGATTTCTTCCGACCGTCTCTCCGTAGAAGATTAATACTCATAAATTAAATGTAGGAATCAAGACCGTAGAAACCCTTTACTGTCGGGATTTCAAATGAGAAGTGGACTACGGTGTATGTTAAGTCCTTTTGTCTCTTGGTCCGGACTGGGTCTCCCATCCTCTCCCGGTCTTTGATCAACTGACAGTTCTCCCCACGGTCTCAGTACTACGAGAACCAAGAGGATACTTAACAACTACCTCGGAACCCCTAGGTAACCCATCGTCTCCTCAGTCCCCACTTTTCTACCGTCCGCACAATGGGACCTGATCCTTCTCCGACCACTAATTGGGAAGTCGGGGTACGTACCACAGTAACGACAACGACCGTACGGTCGTCCATGGGTGACAGTTTAGGACGGAATTCGTCTTTATGTAGTGTTTACGTTGTGGGTGTTCTAAAGGAGTGTGACAGGTGTCTCCAGGAAGGGACTGTGGTCGAGACACGAGTCCTCACTCTTTCTTGTTTATAACTCACATAACCAGGGTATGAGTAATGATTTTGGAGGTCGGTCTCTCGGGTTTACGACCACCGTCTTAACGCGTCTTCGTTTTAACAGGACCTTCCTCATAGGGACGGAAACCGACCCAAGGGGGGTTCTTCTTCCCGGAGTCTGTTCTGAATGTACATTTAGCAAACAACCCCTTCACTAGAGTCTTTTCGGGTTGTCGCATCACTTCTTCTCTCCTTCGTAGGTTATGTCTGACATAACACGTTTTCTAAGAACGAGACCCGCTACCCTCGTGTCTGGGTGACCCTCGGGGTCCTCTCTTGACCCCTCATCCGTGGAACCCTACTAAGGTATCGTACCCTGACGGTCCGACGACGTAAATGGGTGTTCGAAGGGTAGACGGTAACCCACCGAAGACCCCTGTAATTGAGGAATCGTTAAGGTTCAACTTCATTTCCCTACACCACTTAAACACATGACCCTCTTACGGAACGTCTTCAATAGATATGTGTATACTTGGGAGTTCATCATCAGATCATACCGGTTTTCTTACGATTAAATATGACACCTTGCTCTTTCCTGGAGACACTCGACGACTTTCAAAGATCAGACGAGAAAGGTAGACAGTACGTGTGGTCGTTACGGAAGGGGAGTGTGAAGTATCCCAATAGTACTTACACTGATACAGTGACGTGGAGGTCCGGAACGATTTTGGTGGGTCCACCGTGTCACCATTTCTCAGGTGGACGGTTACGTTTCTGTGTTCACTACGTCCAAGTTAGACACCCAGTCCTTCTAGGGGTCCTCCTTTGTCGTTGGGTGAGACCATAAGAACGGACCTTTTAGGGTACATGTATCCTAGGACCGTCCGACGTCAGATACCCCTATGTCTTAGTCTGCACTGACTCGTTGACTCGTGTTGCGTTGTTGTGTCAAAGGTTATAGAGAATACTACTTTTGGTTTTAGGGAGTACACCAGGTGTTCCGGGACATACCAGGTCCAGAGGAAGGTAGATGTAGGGGAGGGGATAACGGGTGAAAAACTTGGAGGAAAGTACAAGGGGGATATTACGAATTAAAACCCCCAGTTTGACTGACCCGGTGTCCTACGGGTCTGTAAATCAGTTTATAATAAGAACTACTCAGACATGTCTATAAACCCCTGTTTTAATTAAAAAGTTAATCATCTGATTTATTTCGTCTAACGGGAGGGACTACACTTATCCGGAGTAGATTAGTCCACTTCCGGAGTTCTTTCGTTTTCCCGACTTCTTTCACTTTCACAATCTGCGAGTGAAGACAGACTGAGAAACACTGGGGTACCTGACATCGGGTCCTCCGAGTAGACAGGGTCCTTAAGAGGTCCGTTCTTATGACGTCACCCATCCGTTAAGGAAGAGGTCCCCTATAAGGGTTGGGTTCTTAGTTTGGACTTAGAGGACGTAACGTTTGTCTAAGAAATGACAGGTTTGGTGGTCCCTTCGGGGGTTTTCACGACTGAGAGGGTGTTTATTCTAGTTTGTGAAGGACGGACTTACCGAAGTCGATCCTACATCCAGAATGTCAAAAAGAAAAGGAAAAAAAGGAGACGGAAATCTGAATATTACTTTGTAACCGAGAGGACCCAAAGGTCGAAGGACTGACGTTAGACCCCTGAAAGGTCACAGGTATTAGTGTACTCGGTGAAGGAATATTATTTGTAGTCTTAGGATTTACTCTATGGGAGGAGAAAATAAGAAACACGAGTTAGACGGCGAAACTTCCAGGAAATGAGGGATGGTTCACAAGGAATATGTACTCTCAAGGAGACAGTGTTACAAACAGTAGTGGTTGGGGAGAAACGGAACTATTGAATATAGGTAGGATCTCAGTAGTCACGTTTATGATGTGGAGGTCTCTTCGGAATGTCCTACTGTATTAACATCCCATTTTTGACGGTATGAAGGACATACGTAGTCATGTAAGAAGAATTTCCTGTCTTATCACTTACGTACCTTGTTGTCTGACCAAGGTTTAACCCTTTCCTCATGAAGTTCCGACATATAACAGTGAGACGAATGAATTGAAGATACGTCTCATGTACTACGTTTTACGGTCCGACCTACTTCGTGTTCGACCTTAGTTCTAAAGACCCTCTTTATAATTATTAGAGTCCATGTGTCTACTGTGGTGGGTATACGCTCTTTCACTTCTTCTTGATTTGTCCGACAACTACTTTCAAATTCTCCTCTCACTTTTTCAACCGAATTTTGAGTTGTAAGTCTTTCGATTCTAGTACCGTAGACCAGGGTAGTGAAGTACCGTTTATCTACCCTTTTATTGTCTTTGTCACTCTCTAAAATAAACCCCCCCGAGGTTTTAGTAACGTCTACCACTGACGTCGGTACTTTAATTTTCTGCGAACGAGGAACCTTCTTTTCGATACCGGTTGGATCTGTCGTATAATTTTTCGTCTCTGTAATGAAACAGTTGTTTCCAGGTAGATCAGTTTCGATACCAAAAAGGTCATCAGTACATACCTACACTCTCAACCTAATATTTCTTTCGACTCGGGACTTCTTAACTACGAAAACTTGACACCACAACCTCTTCTGAGAACTCTCAGAGAACCTGACGTTCCTCTAGGTTCGTCAGTTAGGATTTCCTTTAGTCAGGACGTATAAGTAACCTTCCTGACTACGATTTCGACTTCGAGGTTATGAAACCAGTGAACTCCGTTTCTTGACTGAGTAATCTTTTCTGAGACTACGACCCTTTCTAACTTCCGTCCTTCTTTTCCCCTGTTATCTCCTACTCTACCAACCTACCGTAGTGGTTGAGCTACCTGTACTCAAACTCGTACGAGACCCTCAACCACTACCTGTCCCTTTGGACCGATATTAGGTACCCCAGAGTTTAACCTGTCCTGACTCACTGACCTGACTTGACTTTACTTGACTTCCTCGACGGTATATTGTGTCTCTTGGGTCGGACCACGACACACTACTGGATCCTTCCACCCTGTCCTTCCGTCTCCCTCCGAGTTCTGTCTCTCCTATAAGTATATATTAATACTAACTAAGAGTGACAACATGTCGTGTTTGGTCGTATTGTGAAACTTCGTTGATAGGAGGTTGATAAAAAAAAAAATTCCGTGTGAAAAACTGGGTTGTTAGATGTGAATCCTTAGACAAGATTCGTTTACAAAGTCTAAGTATTTCTTTCTAATTCCGACAAATAAAGTCTTACCAATATGTCGTTTTTACCTCTCTCCGTCCCTCCCTTCCTTCCTCTAGTCCTTTCATTTTCTCGGGTCCTTCCTTTTATAAATATAATATAAAATAATACACGAATCAGTGAGTCAGTACAGGTTGAGAAACTCTGGGGTACCTGATATCGGACGGTCCGAGGAGACAGGTACCCCAAAGAGGTCCGTTCTTACGACCTCACCCAGTAGTACGGAAGGAGGTCCCCTAGAAGGTTTGGGTCCCTAACTTGGGTCCAGAGGGTGTAACGTCCGTCTAAGAAATGGTAGACTCGGTGGTCCCTTCGGGGTATAATATAATATTTATATATATTATATGTAATATAACAAGTTCCGACTTATCATAAGGTGACCTCCATCTATCTACCCATCTACCTGTCTATCTATCTATTTGTACTCAAACTCGTTTGAGACCCTCTGTCACTTCCTGTCCCTTCGGACCGAACGACATCAGGTATCCTAGTGTTCTCAGTCTGTGTTGACTCACTGACCTTTTGTTATTTACCGTATGATAAGTCCGAACTTTTTACTATTGTGTCTCGATATTAACAACTGTACATTTTCCCAAGTACTATGTAGTGTTTAAACTTTTTGTCCAGTGTATAAGTTATAAGAATACAGGATATCCGTACAAGTCCCCACAGAGTTTCTATAGCACACGTACACCCACGTACACTCTCTCTCTCGACCCCACCCCCACCTTGCATTGCCGTACTTCCTGGTGTTTTATAAACTTTTATACATTTGATCGAAGGAGGGGTAGGGGTGGAGGAAAGGAAGACACAGTAGATTCAAAAGATGTAAGTCGAATTATTTTCTTGAGTTAAGATCCTCTTTTCGTCATTGAAACTGTATGGATCGGTAGTTTGTTTCACCGGAAAATTATGAGAACTAACTCCCCTTTCCTATCCTAGGGACCCGATCTAGGGTCTCTTCGTCTCGGAGGACTCAGTCCTCTTGAACCGTTGACCAAGAAGGAGGAGGTAAAAGGAGGAGAAACTACGGATAGAAGCGGACCTACTGAGGAGGGTAGGGGGGCAGGAGAGGGATGTGTGTCGAGGTACTTTGAGGTTCAAGAGGAATATAGTCTTTCTTTCGTGTCTCTAGTTTGAGGTTTAATTCTCCAAGAGGGAGAAGGGGTAGGTAACAATTGGAAAGTTCCAATATCAAGTAAACTCCATGGTATCGGGGCAAAGTAGACGGGGTGACAATCTCGACAGGACTCCTTGGTTTTCCTCCCGGGTCTTACCAGTCTTGGTTTTCCTCTATTCGTATACAAACACACTCGACTTTTTGACAGGATATACCTTGTCTCAGTTTTATTTAGTTATTTTCGTCAACGTCTGTACGCGACGTCTCTCTTTGACAATTAATGACCATAATGGTAACTATAGATAAGTAAACTCTGAAAACAAGTCGTTTCCGTTGACGGACCGGACCAATGTATTGGTTTTAGTTCTCTTAAATGTTTCTTTCTCCCCCCCTTCACAAAGGTTGAATTTGAGTCTGTTTTCCTAACTTCCCTTTACTCTGCTCACTATAAAAGACCCCTAAATGACTCTGTTTAGTCGAGTCTCTTCTTATGTCTGGACGGGCCGAAGTAGGGTTATAGTGGGCAAGAGTGTGTAAACAGAAGAGACGTACATTTAAAGGTCAAACTTTCGCGGGTCTGTCTCTGGGAAAGTTCTCGTAAGAGGTGTTATTTTTCCAAAGAATGACTAGTTTTCCCTAAAAAGAAGAATCAACTTAGGAAACTTTTATATATATTAATCTGGTGTCTCGAAGTACCAATTCTCACTCTTAAGACCTCAGGGTGTGTGGACACAAGTTCTGGGTGAAGACGGGGTAGTATCGAAGTCACTGTGACCATCCATTGGTTTCCAAAGTCTCGTAGAGAGGAGTATGAATTTTACCTGTATTATGATTACGGATGGAGTGTCTCTGTGCATTCAGTTTTAGTCACACTTCGTTAGATAGTCACAGAGTTACCCCTTCTCTTTGGTGAACTCATAAAATTTGTCGTCCCTAAATTCCGACCCTCAATCCACAAGTCCACTGTTTTTGGTTCTAAGGTTTACCTTGTTACACCTTTAGGATGAAGTTATGTATATCAGGACTGATAGTCTTAGTGACGTCTACCACTGACGTCGTTACTTTACTTCTGCGAACGAGGAACTTTCCTTTGGATACTGTTTGGATCTGTCGTATAATTTTTCGTCTCTGTAGTGAAACGACTGTTTCCAGACAGATGAATTTCGTTACCAAAAAGGTCATCAGTATACGTCTACCCTCTCAACCTGGTACCCACGTTACTACCGACTAAGAACAACTACAGACTATCTTTTGTTATAAGACATTTTGTTAATAGGAAGTTAATTTTTATTTAAATTTTTAAAATTTTTTCTTCCGACTCGTGACTTACCACCACGACCTCTCCTGAGAACTCTCAGGGAACCTGTCGTTCCTCTAGTTTTGTCGGTTAGGATTTCCTTTGGTTGGGACTCATAAGTAGTCTTCCTGTTTGCGACTTCGACTTACTTCAAGGTCCCAAAACCGGTGGACTACGTTTTTCGGTTGAATGACCTTTTCTGAGACTACGATCATTTCTAACTTCCGTTTTCCTCTTCCCCATCGTCTCCTACTCTACAATCTATCGTAGATTGGTAGATTGGTTGAGTCACCTGTACTTAAATTCGTGTGAGACCCTCTGTCACCTCCTGTCTCCCCCGACCGTACGATGTCAGACACCACAGCGTCTCAGTCTGTGCTGAATCGCTCACTTGTCCTCTTTATGTTCAGGACTGAATTGTTATCAAACTGAAGTTAAAAAAATGAGATACTACCACACTTTTTACCATGCGTGAGTTATCTTTAGTATGTAGTGTGAAACCTAAGACTGGAAAAGGGTCCGACCGGGATCCATCACACCGGGAGACTACCACGACCCGTCGACGGTTCTCGTAGAGAATCAGTACGCCAGTGGTCTATTTAGCGGTTGTGAGAATGTTGGTAAGACGTGGGTCTGTTGGAAAGACGAAAAGTGAAAGTCACAGTATCAGTTATTTACTGTTCTCTATAGGTTGTGACACAATATTTTATCCGAAACAGAATTCACTAAAACGAGGGGATGTCCGATTACCTTTACAGGACTCGAGTAAATTCCATCTGATCCGAGTCGATTCTACAATTCGTCCAGTCCACATAATTTACGTAAAAGTTGAATGTCACAAAAGTTGAATACTACCTAAATAGACCTGTATTGAGGTAGTATTCAGTTCCTATAATTGTGTATGTACACCTTAGATCTTTATACCGTGTCTACTTGGATAAAGGTTCTGTCCTTATCTCTACATCTGTATCTCTTGTCTGTACACCGGGGTCCCCGCCCCTGCCGCTCCCCCCTCACTTAACCCTCTAATCTCAACTGTATATGTGATGGTACACATTTTATTTGTCGATCACCCTTCGTCGATACTTCGTGTCCTTCGACTCGAACCCCAAGACACTACTGTATCTCCCCACCCCACTCCTCCACCCCACACCACCCTTCTTCCAGGTTCTCCCTCCCCTATAGACATACTTATACCGACTAAGTAAAATAACATGTCGTCTTTGATTGTGTTGGAACATTACGTTATTATCAGGTCATTAAAAAAAATTAAAAAATTTTCAGATCTAACTATATCTTTTTTTAGATACGATTTCGTTTATAGTTTTAAAATGTATTTCTGTCTTAGACTGGGGTATAAACGTACTGAGTCGGAGTGAACAAAGTAGGATCAGAACCAGGACGGTTTCTACTTATGTGTCTTCCTTAGATGATGTTGAGGCTCCTCCTCTGACTTCAGGTGCTGTTTTCACAAGACAGGGTTTCCTGGGCTCCGGTGTCTCCTCTGTGGCGACGACGTCTCTACGGTACGTTCCGTTTACCTCACTCTTTAAAACTCAAACGGTCAAACAAGGAAGGCCAAAAAGACATGGTGGAGTACCCTTTAGGTTTGTTGGTAAAACCGGTTGGGTTTCGTTCCGAATAAGGAAGGAGAACGGACGGACGGAGGGTAGTGGTGGAGGGTAACCGGTTTGAGTCGACATTGAGACGACTGTACCCTCAGACCCTTGGTACCGCACGTCCCCCTCCTGTTTCCTACCTAAATTCCGGTTTATTCGGGTCCCACCGGGTCCACGGAGGAAGCCAAGAGGAGGGTGGTTTCCCGAGTCTTTACACTCCTGTCCCAGAGGGACTCGGACTAAAGACCTTTAATCCTTCCTTTTACCCGAATACATAAACTTTGACACTAGTTCTGTTACTGTCTGCGACCACAGACCGTTGTATAAGACTTCCAAAACATCATAGACACAGTAAAGGATACGCTAATAGGTATAATATTACGTCCTTGTAGAGATCTGTATTACCCATTACTGTCCCTGTTCTTGTTCTGGTGAGGGTGGGAGACCCCCCAAGTACTTAAATGGTTTAGTCTTGACGGGGTTTGACTCGGGGAAGGTCCTTTGACGACGACAACGATTCAGAGAAGTCAGCACAGGTTGAGACACGTTGGGGTATTTACCGTCGGGTAGTCCGAGGTGACAGGGACCCTAAGAGGTCCGTTCTTGTGACCTCGTCCAACGGTAAAGGAAGGGGTTACGTACTTTCACTTTTCACTTTCACTTCAGTGAGTCAGCACAGACTGAGAATCACTGGGGTACCTGACGTCGGATGGTCCGAGGAGGTAGGTACCCTAAAAGGTCCGTTCTCATGACCTCACCCCATGGTGACGGAAGAGGGTTTGACCTCTCTGTGTTTTTCTCTCCCACGTGGTCGTCGTATGTCTAAGGAGGTTACGACCAAGAATCTGGGAAGTCGAAAGTCTCCCTCCACCACTGTCCGTCCTTCACTCTCGTTTTCCCTTAACCGGTTGTTCCCGTCTTAAAGGGTAAACCGTCAACACGATGAGTCCTTCCACCCTAACCTCCAGTTTGTCCAACTTTGGAACTAAGAAGGGAGTTTACGTAATACACTGGAATCCGTTCACCGACTCGGAGGGAGTCGGAGGTACATAGTCATCTTACTCCTATTAGTGTCTTGTACCGAGTTTATTTACTGACGACACAGCTGTCTTACTTTACTACACCCACTGTCGTTACGTTCGAGTTTCGTTTATGAGTTATTGACCATTGACAATGACAGAAGTAGCAATCCTAATAGTGACTCAATTTCTGTCCCTACCTCCAGGGTGGCGTCTTCCATTATGTTATTAAGTCACTGGAGATCCTATACATCTTGTCATACAAGTCACTAAATATGGTTCAAGTTACCATAGTCAAATCAAGTCAACGAGTCAGCACAGACTGAGTAACACTGGAGTACTGACGTCGTGTGGTCCGGAGGGACAGGTAGTGGTTGAGGGTCTCAAATGGGTTTGAGTACAGGTAACTCAGTCACTACGATAGGTTAGTAGAGTAGGAGACAGTAGGAGAAGAGGAGGACGGAAGTTAGAAAGGGTCTTAGTCCCAGAAAGGGTTATTTTTCAGTCGAGAAGTGTAGTCCACCGGTTTCATAACCTCCAAGTCGAAGTTGTAGTCAGGAAGGTTACTTGTGGGTCCTGACTAGAAATCCTACCTGACCAACCTAGAGGAACGTCAGGTTCCCTGAGAATTCTCAGAAGAGGTTTTGGTGTCAAGTTTGTGTAGTTAAGAAGTCGTGAGTCGAAAGAAATATCAGGTTGAGAGTGTATGTATGTACTGGTGTCCTTTTTGGTATGGGAACTGATCTACCTGGAATCAGCCGTTTCATTACAGAGACGAAAAGTTATACGATAGATCCAACCAGTATTGAAAAGAAGGTTCTTCATTCGCAGAAAATTAAAGTACCGACGGTAGTGGTAGACGTCACTAAAGTCTCGGGTTCTTTTATTTCAGACTGTGACAAAGGTGACAAAGGGGTAGATAAAGGGTACTTCACTACCCCGGTCTACGGTACTAGAATTAAAAGACTTACAACTCGAAATTCGGTTGAAAAAGTGAGAGGAGAAAGTGAAAGTGGTCCTCCGAGAAATCAAGAAGAAGTGAAAGACGGTATTTCCACTACAATAGACGTATAGACTCCAATAACTATAAAGAGGGCCGTTAGAACTAAGGCGAACACGAAGAAGGTCAGGTCGCAAAGAGTACTACATAAGACGTATCTTCAATTTATTCGTCCCACTGTTATATGTCGGAATTACATGAGGACAGGGTTAAACCTTGGTCAGACAACAAGATACAGGTCAAGATTGACAACGAAGGACTGGACGTATGTCCAAAGAGTTCTCCGTCCAGTCCACCAGACCATAAGGGTAGAGAACTTCTTAAAAGGTCAAATAACACTAGATGTGTCAGTTTCCGAAACCATATCAGTTATTTCGTTTTTATCTACAAAAAGACCTTGAGAGACCGAAAAAACTACTAGGTCGTCTACAACCATTAAACTAAAGACCAAGGAGACGGAAAAAAATTTGGTCGTACTTGTATCCCTTCAAGTACCAAGTGTATAACGACTTCGGACCGAACCTCTTAAAACTCGTAATGAAATGATCGCACACTCTACTCACGTTAACACGTCATCAAACTCGTAAGAAACCGTAACGGAAAGAAACCCTAACCTTACTTTTGACTGGAAAAGGTCAGGACACCGGTGACGACTCAAAAGGTTTAAACGACCGTATAACTCACGTCGTGAAAGTCTCGTAGTAGAAAATCCTAAACTTTATCGAGTTGACCTTAAGGTAGTGGAGGTGATCGAAACAATATCACTACGAAGGATTCCGGGTGAACTAAAGTGTAAGGTCCTACAGACCGAGATCCACTCACTAGTCCGGTAGCACTAATAGACCCAGTACTTCTAGAAAAAGCATGTCAAGAAGACACATAAGAACGGTGGAGAAGAATTATATAAGACGAAGACAATTCAGGTAGGGTAAAGACAGGAAATAACTCGGGTAGACGTACTTTACAAGGGAACCATAGAGATTAAAAGAACTTCACTGGAGATCAGAAAGGGTAAATAACAAAAGGAGATAAAGAAACGTGACTAGCGACTCCTTCCGAAAGAATAGAGAGGAACGATAAGAGAACTTGAGACGTAAGTTTACCCATATAGTAAGGAATAGAGGAAAGGAAAAACGAAGAGAAAAAAAGTATCGATAAACATTCCGGAGGAGTCTGTCGGTAAAACTAAAAAAACGTAAAGAAAAAGAACCCCCTACCAAGTTGTCATATCACCAAAGTATCTGCCCCGTCTCGAAGTCAAAGAGAGTCCATCATAATGAGTCTGTATCTACATCTGTGTCCATAACCATATCTACATCCACTTCTATATCCACAGTTCATCTATATCCGCATCGAATATCCATCTATGTGTATACCGATATCAAATATGTTATTTTAAGCATGAAATCCCTTAGTACGATTCACAAGTTGTTTTGATCAAGATTTTAGTGAATACACAATGAGAGTCTGCGTCAATACTGGTTACAAGAGAATTTTAAGTCATAAGTAACTCTTTTGTGATCACAGTCCGTGGTATCATCCGTAATGTCCACTCCCTATGTTTGTTCTTATTCTGTACCAACGATGGGAGTTATCGGGGGATTAGAAACGCCCTTTGTCTATAAATGTTTTATAAAGTGGGATACTGTCACTCACTCATTCAAGTTGAAACTTAAGGAAGACCTTTTTCGTCATAAACACGACCAGAATAAGTTATTCGAGTACTTTTCTCTTTTTACCTCGGATCCTAAGTTTCTCGTACAGTGGAAGGAAAGGCACCCCTCTTACCTCGACAGACCGGGACTTTTGTGAGACGAAGGTAAACACAATTCTCACAATAGTCGGGAAAAGAGAGTCGTCCACCACCCACGGATGTTTCGACAGTGATTGATTACAAAAGTTCCAAGTTGGTACCACATCGTACGGAACCATGAAGAAGGAAATACACCAACTTGTTATAAGGTAATATACCTTAAAAATAGGTAAAATAAGTAAGTAAGTAGACAACTACCTGTAAACTCAACAAAAGGGGAAACGTGATAATACTTATTTCGACAATACTTTAAGTATATATTCGAAAACAAACTTGTGGACAAAAATTAATAAAAACCATAAAAAGACCCTTATCTTAACTACTCAGTACAACAGTAAGATACATATTGAAAAACTCGTTGGTAGACTATGTAAGAATTGGTGGTCTTCTTATCTCAAAGAGGAAGGTCTTTCTAGGTATTTTCATGACCTTAGTTCAGAGTAACCGGGTATAACCCAGTGCACAGGTAGGGACTTGGTTAATCCCACCCGTCCTTGTTCCTTTTGGTACTGACTTCTTCCATATAGACGGAGGCGTCATTTCTTTCGAGAGACGGGTTCGGTGTACCTGACTTTATCCCCTTATCCACCAAAATAAAGTTTCCTTTTAGTCTCCTCACAATTCACCACTTCTCCTCCCCTTTCTATGACCTTCTGTCTTTCTTCACGGGTGGTGGAGTGTTTCCTTCGTTGTTTTCTTGATGGAAACTAACATTGCACCCTTACACAGTGTCTATAAAGAACTGGTGAAGTATATGCAGTACGTGATAGGGTTTACAAAGTGGGTCTCTTATTCATTGGGGTACCGTGTCTACTCCTTTTACTCCGAGTCTTTTCAATTGAACGGTTTCTAGGTGACAATCTTTCACCCACTCGACCTTAAACTTAGAGAGGTTACGGTTTCGAGGACAGGAAGGGATATATGGAACGGCCATGAAGTGACCCATCTTCCGTAGTCCGTACTTTATTAGGCCTACTGGAGAGCCATTTCCTACTTATACACTTATAAGTGGTGTGATCCACAGTTTCAAACGTAGAGGTGCACGTGTTTATATCAATGGGTGTAAAGGGTCACCAAACTCTTACTTGTACTGACAGAGAGAGGGTAGTGTGTTGTGTCTTTCGGTTCATTGTGCACCAGAAGAACAAGGAGGAATTTTAATTTCTGTTACACAGAATGATTGATTACTTAGAGAATTTTTACCTGGGTCAAGGTGAACCCTTGTGAGAAGTGACGTCTTACCTCAAAGACTAGAGAAGTTACTTTCATCTTTAATTTAAAGTAGTGGTTCCGAAAAGTCCAGGTAGTCTTCTCTTTGAAATCGACAATTCGGTATAAGAAAGAGAATATGTAGTTTTGTGAAAAAAGGGACTTCGTAAATTAAAATGAGTTAGGGTTTCTTAACAAAAAGACTTTACCGTCCCTAGAAAGACATGAGACCAATTCTAGAGAAAGGAGAACAATTGTACCATGGGACAGAGGGAGGAGACAGACTTGACCCTTGTCTTCTTTGGAAATGTTTCTGTCAGAGTATTATCCTACGTAAAAAAGACGTGTAATGTAGGGTCCCCTAGTAACAGTAAACAGAGGACGTTTACTGTTAGGTCGAAGAGACCCAGGAGACCTACGAACCCCTCTTTACGATGTCGTGTCGAACAGAGATTACTACGAAATATTAATATCGTCTTCAGGTCCCGATTATCTCGACAGACCGATTTCTCCACGTACTCGGGAAGACATAGGTGTGGTCGTGGGTCGCCGAACTTTCGTATAGACTGCGAAAAAGTAAGACGAGCGTAAAACACATGTATGTATATCAATTGTGAGTTCAGACCAGTAAGTGTTTACTCAAAGGTCCCCCTTTTTTTTTTTCAGTCGGACAAATAAGGGGTGATCTGTGAAATATCGAGGGATGCAGACATAAAAAAAAGGACACGAGAAAGGGAAAAGGACTTTATGAGGGAGGAATAGATGTGAGTCTGTTTATGTAGGGAGGTAACAGAGGACTCTAGTGACGTCGAATGTTACTAAAGTGGGAGATCACCGTAAACTGACATGGAAGGTCAGTCGTTAATGAGTACTTGAAAGAACACTGTAACGGACATAAGACGTTGAGTTGAGGAAATTTGACAAGTGTAAATGACAGTCCTGGGACCGAAATCAAAATTACAGTAGGACTTAATTTCCTTTTACCTACCAATCTCCTGTTTGGTTACCTAATTCTCCCGACTCTTAAGAGGGTAAGGGTGTGTGAGTAGTAATCAGGAGGGGGTGGTGGGACGAGATACAAGTTATGTAGTCACCTGTAGTTATATCTGTAGTTCTCAAGAACTCCTATAACTCTTACTAAGGTACTTAAGACTCCGTGACTCGGTTCGTTGTTCACTCACCTCCAGTTAATTATTATTTTTATCACCTATCCTCTGTAATTGGAACAAACTTCTATTTCCGAAATGGACCGAATCTCTTTGATATTGGAGGAAAGATCCACCGACAGGTACCAAGACTTTCCAGATGACGGTACCTGTTGAATGGGGATAGTAGCAGAACTGGGGAGTCGATGGATTGGTGGCAATGACAACTTGGAAGTGAATCGGACTGAAGTTGATTTAACAGAAGACTTGATAGACACGGGGTCTAGTTGTCAGGGCCCCTCACTACCATCAAATTTCTTATCTGAGACCTCAGTCTGACGAATAGAAACTTCGAGTCTAGGTTAGGTGGTATATTTCCTTCGATAAACGGTAGTAAACAGTTAAACCTTGTCATCATGATACATGAAGTACCCCAACGACTCTATTAATTTACTCTTTAAGAGATGTCTTTCAAGTCGTCTTAGGGACTGTGTTTTATTCAGAGTTGGAAAATAACACTACCAATACGGAATCGAGAAATCGATGTGTATTCCATACTTTTCTTTTCTTGACTTAGAAAAGGAAGTACTATGGGAGATCACCGATGTTTCATTATCTTACCCATCTTCGGAACTTCATTAAGTCTGATTCAGACTTAGAACAAGGTGTTGTATGATCGATGTACTATAATTCGTTAAATGAATTGGGAGGAATGAAATCGGAGGAAAAGGATTAAATGTTTCACCTCATTTAATATAGATAAAAAAGTCTCTACGTTTATAAGATCTCCTACATGTATCTATCGATCTGATTTTACATACACTTTATTTGTCACTAGTAACATAAATACCGATGTGTAAACTCTCCTGATGTTTGTTAAAATAACAAAGACGAGTTGATAGTTGTTATCAGACACTCTCAGTCCTCACATATGACTCCTTTTCGTCATTCCCAAATTACGAAAGAGGACCCTCCGGGTGAAGAGACCTTTCGAAGATACTGTAAAGAAAAATACCACCTAGTTAGTAAATTCTGTCAATTTCGAAACCAGTAGTTGAGTCAAGACAAAACAAAAAAAAATGTTTCTTTTCTTAAAGTACATCTCTTGAAGACTACAATGGAGACACAGTAATTGGACCGACACATTGTATCCAGATTTACTCTGAATTCTTTCTGATATTTACGAAGACATAGTCTTTTCTGATGCAAAGATTAACACCTAGTCCATGATAGTGACATAAGTTACGGGTCGTATAACTTTACTTTATAAGATCGAGTAAGTGTATCAAAACCTCTTTTACACCTCTGGGAGTTTTTACGTAAGTATTTAATGTTGAGGATCTTAGTAAGGACATGTCTCTTTGGTAAGAGTTCAATGGAAGGAATCCTCTGTCAGGAAACCTCCCACTTCCTTGGAGGTTTCCACTTCCTTGGAGGTTTCCTCCAATTAAACAGTGACGTGAAGTGTCGGGATCGACACACAATTGACCCTGGACTACCTTTTAGCATTCTTTTTAGTCCTGTTTTACAGTAGAGAGGAAACATCCGATAGACGGTTCGCGTCTTCGAAGACTAAGTTGCGTGTTACAGTAAAACGGTTCATCCCTTGTGGAGGAGGTAAATTGGTCTAACTAGATTTTTTTAATTGAAGTCTTTACAAAAATTTCTCCATTCCGAAGTCTGTCTCAAGGAAGACCAGTAAGACGAGGGGATTTTTTTAGTGAGAAACGGAACCGGACACCCTTCGTACTGTGACAACAGAAGGGTCAGACAAATCGGGACGGGTATCCTCTCGAATTGTTGGACTCCGAAGTTTACGGACTATCTGGTCCCTTAATTTCGAATGGTATAGTCCTCCAGCAGGGGTTTTATGGAAGACGATGAAAGTGATGGGACTCTCGTCGGCGTTACGAGGTTTTGGAGAAAATTCTTCCGGTATAATCCGTACGGTAGATGATCATACAGTGGTTTGTAGTGTTGAATAAAGATTTAAGGTGTCACCAAACCCCTCTTCGTCTTCGGTTTCTTGCACCTTCCCTCGTGTCATTACCCCAATTCGCATACCTGTACCCAAGTATTGGTAGTGGTGGTGTAGAACTGACTCATCGACTGGAGTCGGAGGAGGAGACATTTTATCCTTATGATTATAGTGGATGGAATGTCTCAACAATACCCGTGATTTGATATATTAGGTATATATTTCACTGTCCGAGGAGACAGGTACTCTAAAAAGGTCCGTTTTTATGACCTCAGTCATCGGTAAGGGAAGAGGTTCCCTAGAAGGACTGGGTCCCTGACTTGACCCAGAGGGCATAACGTCCGTGTAAGAAATGGTAGACTCGGTGGTCCCTTTGGGGTACTTCACGAATTGGGTGACGATTCGTACCATTTACCATTTGTCCGTTATTTAATAAATATATTGTAAACACTCACGTACTATACGGACTGGAGTAACTAATAGAGTTGGATACTTCATCTGCAACGTAGGGAGAGGGTCAAACAGTGGTTCTTGTAATTCTGAATCTCTCCTTGTCCTTAAACGAAACCTAAGACGACGATTCTTAACCATTTCGGTACTAAGTTTGGATCTAGTCAGACTGGGTCGGTCAGAATCGATTAAATTAGTTGAAAGTACGTCTTCTGGGTTCGGGAACCGTTAGAGACTGGGGTCAATATGTGTAGAGTGGTTCCCTATCTAAGTCAGGTTGTCACTCGGTTTCCCTGTTAACGAGACTAAAGGTTTGACGTCTTACTTTTGTTAATAATTATAAAATATATTACCGTGGGTATGTTGATTCAGTGGTATCCCGTGTTCACGTTTGGAGCTGGGTAAGTCGTTTCTACGGAGGTCCAAGGATTTCCATGTTTACATTTTAACACATAAAACATTTTGGTTCTAGGGTCCCCTGTTCCGAACAGTCTCCTGTTCAAGTGTAAGGGAAGAAACGTGTCGAGGGTTTTTCCCCTGTTCCTCTCCACTTGAGTATGACTGACTCGTAAAGGACTCACAGTCCGGAACACCGTGTACCCGATGTCTAAAATAGTGAAGTAGGTGGTTCATTGCGATTCTGTATTCCTAGTAGTCGAGGAACAGTGGTCACTCATTTGACTCTTAATCTCTCCACTTCACTGAAATAGGTTCCAGTGAGTCTTCTTTTTGGTGGTAATTTTATTTCCAAACTAATCAATAGATGGGGTTCCTGACATCGGGTGGTCCGAGGAGACAGGTTATAAGTCCGGTTTTATGACCTCACCTATCGGTAAGGGAAAAGGTCCCCTTAGAAGGTTTGGGTTCCTAGTTTGGGTCCAGAATGCGTAACATCCGTCTAAGAAATGATAGACTTGGTGGTCCCTTCAGGTTCTTATGATCTCACCCATCATAGGGAAGAGGTCGTACAGAAGGGCTGGGTCCTTAACTTGGCCCCAGAGGACGTAACGTCCATCTAAGAAATGGTCGACTCGATGGTTCCTTCAGGATAGACAATATATATATCATAGTTATCACATATGAATGACATATCTTATCCCTTGAGTTGTTACGTGACCCCACTGGACTCACCCTTTCTTCAGGTTTTCCCTCTCCTAAATACATATACATACCCACTAAGTAAAATGATATGTCATCTTTGATTGTGTCCGAAGGGACCACCGAGTCTACCGTTTCTTAGACGGACGTCACGTCCTCTGGACCCAAGATAGGGAACCAGCCCTTCTAGGGGACCTCTTCCCTTACAGTTAGGTGAGGTCATAAGAACAGACCTCTTAAGGTACCTGTCTCCTCGGACCACCCGACATCAGGTGCCCCAGTGTTTCCCAGTCTGTACTGACTCACTGATTCGTGCCATGTCGTGTGTCTTTGATTATGTTGTAACATTTCGTTGATATGAAGTTATTTTTAATTAACTTTTAATTTAAAAATTTTTAGGTTTTTTTTTTTTTATGTACACAGATTTGGTTCATAGTAGAGTCCTTGTGGTAAGTGTCGGACACTACTCTGACGTGGGGACGTCTGAAGGACTTATGAGGAAGATCACGGGTGACCTGAAAGGGTCTCGGTCGTAAGAGATTCTTCTTAATTTAAGTGATCACTTACCGTGACCACGACAGTACCTCTGGACCACCTAGACTTCAGAGTCTGTGTGTTTGTCAAAGGATCTTTGTGACGGAAACGAAGTACACAGGACTGAGTTCAATTGTTAAGACTTATTTCATTTTCGAAAGAAAAATTTAGGAATAATTCGTTAGGTAAGGAGAGACATTGAGGACACAAGAGGGAGAAAGACTCGGAACGGATTCATAATTAGGAGAAAGGGACACTAGAGATATGGGAAGTTTTCATGTCGTGAGACTTGTACTCCAAGTTAATAACTTTCCCCCACATGATAAATTTTTAAATATGGACTCCTAAACGGTACGTTTCCTGTCTGTCTATGGTGGATCATCTTGTTACGGAAAACGTTCTTGATATCCTAATATCGTTTTAACGTACGGTCCCCTTCTATAGTCGTGAAAAACTTATTCAGACGAAATACCTAATAATTCAATGGAGATTTTAAAACGGGACCCTATTTTGGACCGAAAGTTTTATGAGAAAAATTCAATACGTCGTAAATTCTCGTGGTTAGTCAGGAAGGATCGTAAGTAGTGGTGTGATTTTAGGAAGAAAAAATTAATTTCATTGAAATGCAAAGTATGTTATGCCTCCACTGGAGAAGATGTAACCCTCAAACGTTCGTGTGGACATCTTTTATTTAAAAAAAAATTAATAGTTGGTATATCTGAAGATCCTACATCTTTCGACCTTCCTCTAAGTGAGGGTAGGATTGTTGTTCTTTTTCCGTCCTTTTTGAAGTTTTCGTACTACAAAGAAGTTACGTAGATTTTCAACTCCAGTGTCCCTTCGTTCATCGAACTTGAAATGTCTTTCCGTGGAGGTTCCTAGTAGACACGTTTCATACCTTACGTCTCTGTCGTCCGTAGACTCATTCTACTTGATGAAAAAAAAAAAAAAAATTAAAAGACCTCCGGTTCACACCCGAGTCAAGTCAAGTCAGTGATTTAGTACAGGTTGAGAAACGTTGGGGTACCTGACGTCGTGTGGTCCGAAGGGACAGGTAGTGGTTGTGGGTCTCCAATGAGTTTGAGTACAGGTAGTTCAGTCACTACGGTAGGTTGGTAGAGTAGGAGACAGCAGGGGAAGAGGAGGTGGAAGTTAGAAAGGGTCGTAGTCCCAGAAAAGGTTACTCAGCCGAGAATGGTAGTCCACCGGTTTCATAACCTCTAAGTCGAAGTCGTAGTCAGGAAGGTCACTTATAAGTCCTGACTAAAGGAAATCCTAACTGACCAAACTAGAGGCATGACAGGTTCCCTGAGTTCTCAGAAGAGGTCGTGGTGTCAAGTTTTCGTAGTTAAGAAGCCGTGAGTCGAAATACCAGGTTGGGAGTGTAAGTGTGTGCTGATGACCTTTTTGGTATCGAAACTGATTTACCTGGAAACAGTCGTTTCATTACAGAGACGAAAAGTTATACGCCAGATCCAACCAGTATTGAAAAGAAGGTTCCTCGTTCGCAGAAAAGTAAAGTATCGACGTGAGTGATAGACGTCACTAAAACCTCGGGTTCTTTTATTTCATAGAGTGACAAAAGTAGTAAAAGGATAGATAGACAATACTTCACTATCCTGGTCTACAGTACTAGAAACAAAAGACTTACAACTGAAAATTCGGTCGAAAAAGTGAGAAGAGAAATTAAAAATAGTTCTCAGAGAAGTCAAGGAGAAGGTGAAAGACGATATTCCCACCACAGTAGACGTATAGACTCTAACAACCATAAAGGGGGACGTTATAACTAAGATGGAACACGAAGTAGGTCGGACCGTGAAGCGTACTACATGAGACGTATCTTCAATTTATTCATCCCACTGTTATATATCGAAACTACGTGAGGAAAGGGTTAAACCTTGGTCAGACAACAAGGTGCAATCCAAGATTGACAACGAAGAACTGGACGTATGTTTAAAGAGTCCTCCGTCCAGTGCACCAGACTATAAGGGTAGAGAAAGTCTTAAAAGGTGTCAAACAACACCAGGTGTGTCAGTTTCCGAAACCGTATCAGTTATTTCGTCTTCATCTACAAAAAGACCTTGAGCGAACGAAAAAGTTACTAGGTTACCTACAACCGTTAAACTAGAGATCAAGGAGACGGAAAAGATTTAGGTCGAACTTATAGACCTTCAAGAACCAAGTACATGACAACTTCAGGGTGAACTTCTTAAAACTCGTAATGAAACGATCACACACTCTACTCACGTTAACACGTCATCAAACTTGTAAGAAACCGTAACGGAAAGAAACCCTAACCTTACTTTTGACTGGAAAAGGTCAGGACACCCCGATGGTATACTAATAACTTAGGGACTCTCAGTGTCCGTGTTCCCGTCGAACATGTGTAGGTGTTCGAGAAGAGGTAACTGGTAATCTCCCACGAACTCTCTTTGCAGTTTATTTCCCACTCTATGACTTTTCCAGAAGGAACTACCATACCGAGATGACACGACAACTCATTTACGTTTTCGGAAGTGACTCTAGGAAGACGGGTTGTCTTACGTCTGGAGTTCTACTCCTGAAGAGACCAACAGGTGACCAATTCTTAGACGGAAGGTCACACCCAAACTAGGGACCAAACCCTTCTAGGGGACCTCTTCCTTTACCGTTGGGTGAGATCATAAGAACGGACCTCTTAGGGTACTTATCTCTTCGGACCATCAGTGTTTCTCAGCCTGTGTTGACTCGCTGAAGTGAATGAATCCTCTTGATTCTAGGATGGTCAGAGGTCCGTTGATTCGGGTGCGACGATGATGACTTGACCTCGCGGTGTTGATGTCTTTTCGGGTACACGGTGTTCCTTTATAGGTCCCACGACGTTGATTCTGGGTTACGTCGGTTTGTTTGTAAATTCTTTTTTTAGGAATTCTACTACCTTTCACTTTCACTTCAGTGAGCTAGCACAGGTTGAGAAGGGGTACCTGCCATCGGGTGCCCCGAGGAGGTAGGTACCTTAAAAGTTCCGTTTTAATGACCTCACCCAACGGTAAAGGAAGAGGTGTTCTACTACCTTCATCTTGTCGTTTAGGTTCCGGTGCCCATCTCTGGGCGACGTCGTCGTCTTTTCCGTTTTCATAGAAGACGGGAACTCCGTCCCCGAACTTTGTTGAGTACATTGTGGTCTCCCTAGACAAACGGTAACAGTGTTCCTAGGATTTACATATGTGTTTATTGTTTTCTCAAAGATTTGTAGACTTCCTTTTTGACTATTCAGACTTTCCTCTTTACCTATTTACGTTTTTATGTGCACCGCGAAGTGTAACAACAACAAGTCTGTGATTCAGTACAGGGTGAGACTCTGGGATACCTGACATCGTGCGGTCCGACAGGCAGGAGGTGATAGAGGGTCTCAAACGAGTTTAAGTACAGAGTCTCGATGAACTATCCTTTTCGTCCTCCTTTAGTTCATACCTATATGATCAGAACCTGTTCTGATAGTTGTTGGACTGGATTAAACTGTAAGTATTTTGTAAGATGGGTTGTTGTCTCATACGTAAAAATTCATGTGTACCTTGTAAGGGGTCCTATCTGGTGTCAAGAAGATGTTTGACAAGATGTGTCCAAGAAGACCCTTTATCCTTTCTTCCTTTCTGAAAAGTTGAGTACGTAACCCGTTGGTAGTATGATATGGTTTAGTCTGTTTCTTTAATCTTTTTTTCTTTCTTCTTTTGAGATTTTTGACGTGACAGGTTATCCTGAAAGACGAAACCATCGTTATAGACGTGATGGGTTATTCTATTGGGGTTCGGTGTACCCCGATAACTTGTGAACTTGATATTGATCACATTGAATCCTTTATTTACAAATTGAAATACATTCTTAAATTAGATAAATTTAAATATATCGGGTCACAGATCCTTAATGTCGTGACATATCGCGTCGAGACCTGGTTACAGGTGTCACTTATGTCTACGTTTATAGGAGTTTTTTATCGTTTGCTCTAGATCGCCACTATCTTACTATTTTTCTTTTTTTAGTCCTTACTTACCTATTTACTCCATAGGGTCCTTATACTAGAACCCTTACGTTTCAATTAAGTTGGAAGCTTTTAGTTAGACACCCTGAAAGGACCACCGTGTCATCTATGCTTAGGTGGACGGTTACGTCCCCTGTGCTCAAGTTAGGGACCAGGTCCGTCTGAGGTGTGCGACGTCTCGTTGATTTGGACCCGTGGTGTTGATGACTCGGGGACACGGGATCTCTTTGCCAGTTTCTAAAGCTGTCGTGGAAGGGGGTTTCTTCAATGTATCCATCGTTTATTCGAATATTTCTATGAGTTGAAGTAAAGTAATGTATTTAAGTTTAATTTCTGTGTTACTTTAGTATTTTACTTGGGTAATCTTACCGAAATAATTTTTTTTTTTTTTGATTGCACAAACGAAAACAATCCTTACGATTTACCATGTCTCCATCCTTTTGTTGAAACGTTAAAGAACATTTCAATTCATATACGGATGTTTTGGGTTTCCAGGGTGAGGATCTATAATAGGTTCTCTTTTCCAATACAAGTGTGTTTTGAATATGTATTCTAAAATATCACCGAAATGAATACTAACGACTTTTAACTTTCGTTGGTTAAATTTCTTCCTCTGAGTTTTCCGATATAGGTAAAATTACGATGTGACCTTTCCCGTTTTGATATCCGTACCTTTTATCTGGTCTCAAACGATTCCTAACCGACACACCGTCTACCCCCGTACCATTCACTTCTAAAATAATATTTACTCGTACTTCCTTCAAACCCCTCACCCCTTTAGACATAGAACAAACTCACAACAAATGTACAGTTTACACAAGTAGTCGTGTATATCTTGACAAGTGGTTTTTAATTCGACGTTATTTGGACTGTTATTATTGTCGTTATTTGTTTTTCTGAGATACGAGTTCACGGATCCAATATGGGGTCTAGGTATAGTAGTCTTAGAGATTCTACCATGAACCTGTAGTTATAAAAAATTTGAACGGTCCATGTCGGTTCCAACTGTTGGTGACTGGATTTTTCCTGACTCTAAATTCTATGACTTGTCTAATTTACCGATAAGACACGAATAAACGAATATTTGTAGAGAAGTCATTTACAGGGGTCCACGTCTTCTCTTTTTTTAATTAGTTAGTACATCTATCGTGGATTTATATACCACCAAGACAAAAAGCAAAGGGTACCTTTTAAAGACGTTGACTCTGGTACGTATCGGAATTGACTATTTCACTTGACGGGGGGTTTTCTTATTTTACATGGTAGGCCCTTCCGTCGTGACGGTAAGAGAGTTTGTAAGGTAGAAAGGTTCATCATTTGTTTCTCGTAGCGGGAAACCTTACTGTATTTGGAAACTTGACTTTGGAGTTTAATCCCGAAGGAAACACCATGTCACCCATTCTCAGGTGGACGGTTGCGTCCCCTCTGTCCAAGCTAGGGACCAAGCCCTTCTAAAGTGGACGGTGGTTCGTTTATTTGGGCACATGGTGTGTCCAAATGACTTGCGTGTATGATGTTTATGACTTCGGACACATGGTTCTCAGACACGAAGTGTTTTCTTCGGTGACGTTACTCTTCGAGGACGTGGAGTTGATCTCTTATGGGGGGTAAGTGGTGTTGATCTCTTTCGGGCTCACGTCGTTGCTTATGGGTGGTCCCGGTTTTTTATTTATGTAGAAATTTTATTTTCGGTTTACCTTGAAACTAGGAAGAGAGGGGGTTTACTGAAGACACTGTAAAAAAATAGAACGTAATTTCTGGAATCGATATCATGTAAACAGAAACATCGAGTCAACCATTTCTTAGACGGACGTTATGTCCTCTGGGTCCAAGTTAGGGACCCAACCCTTCTAGGGGACCTCTTCCTTTACCGTTGGGTGAGGTCCTAGGAACGGACCCGTTAGAGTTCCTGTGTCCTCGGAGCACCCGACGTCAGGTACCCCAACGTTTCTCAGCCCGTGCTGACTCGCTGATTGTGAATGAATGAATGAATGAATGAATGAATGAATGAATGAATGTCGTGTAAACAGAAATAGAGAATACGTTTTTTCCTTAAGTCATACCGCAAGGACAAACAACCGAACCACTAAAAGTCTCCGGGGTTTGAGTCTGATCTTATATTGTCCTGTTCCCGGCACCAAGAATCTAACTCCAGAGGTCTGTGTCACATGTATATGTTCCCTAAGTAATTTCTCTACAAGGGTCTTTTTCTTTTTCTCTCCTTCCCGTCCCTTTCCGTCCTCTCTCTGAAGTCATTCACACCTTTGGGTCCGTCTCCGGGTGTCTCCCCCGAATCCGGACCACAGTGACCCGGAGGTCAGAAACCAAATTCCGACGGAAGACCTGTGAATCTATCGGGACGTGGAGGCAAAAGCCCGGGGGATTCGGTTCTCGTACCCAGGGAGGTTCCCTAGCCGTCTACACTCGACGTCCTTCACTTTCGTTTGATTTCGACCCCCAGCACGTTCTTTACCCTAGGTTCACCTGGACCCGTTTCGTGGTTGGAGTAAAGAGTGGGATAAATGACTCGTAGGTGAAACTTGGGTCCCAGGACGATCCGAGAGATGTAGGGGTTTTCTCGACATAATAATGAGGGTACAAGAACAAATTGTGACTGTTGATGAGATATTCCATTGATAACAATTAAGGTAAATTTTTATAATCTTTCGATTCCGAGTCTCTCCAAGTCATAGAAAGAGTTCTAGTGTGTCGACGATCGATCTCCCGACTCTAAGCTTGGTCCCAGACGACCGGAGACGGTCCAAACGACGACGAGAAGAGGGAAATACACGGGGAGACGGAGAAGAGACCGTGTAAGGGACGTAATCCGTGACTCCTGGAGGGACGACGGCTACGGATATCGGTATTAAGGTATTCATTATAGGGGACAAAACTGAGTAGTAACAGGTGTGAGACCTGGGGATAGTTTTGAATGGTAGGACCCCTGAAGGGACCACCAGGTCACCGATTCTGAGGTGTGAGGATTACGTCCTCCGGGCCCAAGTTTAGGGACATGTCCCTTGATCTAGAGTGTACGACGTTGATTCTGGGTACGTCGGTTTAATATAAAATTTTTTTTCTTCTTTTTGAGGATGGTAGAACCTAGGGTCTTGTCCAAGATGGTTACGCAACGAGAGACGACCAACGGGTCCATTTTTTCTGAAGTAACTCTCTTAAGGTCGGTCCTTACGTATTTCCCCTACCCTTCCATCTTGAAACAGAATCGGGTTTACTTACTTAAAGGAGATCAGAGTTCTTATGTTTAACCTTGGAGCAATCTTTAGTCGTATATTCTCCTGGGACTAAACTGGTGTTTGTTGTCTGTTCCTCCCGAAGGGAACTCCGAGTCGTCATTTCTTAGACGGACGGTTACGTCCTCTGTACCCATGTTAGGGACCCGTCCTTCTCGGGGACCTCTTCCTTTACCGTTGAGTGAGGTCATAAGAACGGACCCTTTAGGCTAGCTGTCTCCCCCGACCGTCCGGTACCAGGTATTGTAGCGTTTCTCAGTTTGTGTTGAATCGTTGATTTTTGTTGTCTGTTCCCACACTTTCACGAGAGAGTTTCTAGAAAATGTCTGGTAGGTTCCCAGAGGGAGATTCACACCGTAGGGGAACGGGGTGAGAAGTCTCAAAGGAGAGTGAGAGAGTCTGGGGGCCTGTGTCGGTCTTCCTTCAAGAGATTTAAGAGGGAGATTCAGGGAGTGGAGGAGGGACCTACTATTTGGGATTTGTCATTTGCCTCGTCTAGTTTACTCGTTCGTCAAAAGTGGTACGGAGTGAACGTTCGTCGTCTCTTAGAAGGTGATCTACACCCGTGCCCAATCTTTGAACCCCTCAAAGGATACTTTCGACGGTACATGTACCTCCCGTACCTCTCTACCTTCCTCCTCCGTCGATGAGGTCTGACCTTCCCCCGTCCAAATGATTGTTCGGTCCCTTGGATCCTTCACACAGAGCCCAGGACGTTCTGTTCATCTAGAGTCGTAGGTCGGTGGTCGTAGAGTTGTCAACTATCTCCTGAAATGTCCCGAATCAGAATATAGGGCATATAGGGTAGGTCTACCAGTCTTGTTGTGCGATGAGAGAGCTTCGGTATAGGAACTTGGTTGAGGACCACACTCTTCTCATCCGTCTTACATGTAAAGTCCCTGCCCCTCCCCACTCGTCGGAGGCTAATGGGAGGACGATCTCTTAGCTGGTCGTCAGTGCAGAAGAGGTACTGGAAGACGTCGTTCTCGTAGCCCTTGGCTTTTTCGATTATTAATGAAGTCTACTCTAGTAATCCCATCCAGGAACGATTCTCAGTCTGTGCTGACTCGCTGAAGTGAAAGTGAAGAGTGAAAGTACTTAACCTCTTCCTTTACCGTTGGGTGAGGTCACAAGAACGGACCTTTTAAGGTTCCTGTCTCCTCGGACCACCCGATGTCAGGTGTTTCTCATCCCGTGTTGACTCAATGACTCTTTAATAGTAGAGTGTCAAGATTTCAAAATTTTAGTTGTACACTGCCTGTTTAACCAGGGAAGATCCCCGACATCGTCTCTTTAGCCAAGGTGTATAAGGTCAAAGATCACTATAAGACCGTTAGAAACCGTAAGGAACCGATTGACTTTGTAGCGGAAGTAGAGACGGAAGTAGAAGTATACCTCTAGAGGGACGTACATAGAGTTCCAGATTTAAAGAAGGAGAATATTCCTATGGTCAGTATAACTTAGTCTTAGGTGAGATTATTGGAGTATTATTAACATAGACGTGTTAGGAATAAAGGTTTATTATAGTGTAAGACACCAGGACCTATGACCCTGAAGTTGTATACTTAACCCACCTCCGTGTTAAGTTGGGTATTCTCCCTGATAACTGTTACTGAAAAAGAGAGACGAGAACGAGGATACAGTTTCAATGATAGTGTCCCAAACCTCCTATTTTCTCGATTGTGTGTGTTTTATAGATCTTATCCCCGGTCCTTTGTTAGTGGGTTCCCGGTTTCTGTCGGACGGTGGACAAGAACGTAACGGTCGTTCGATTCTTATACAAGACATAAAAATTTCTGAACCCCCTTTACTCTTCTAAAGTACTGTGTGCTTTTTACTTTAAACTTAAAGTCACAGGTCTTTATTTCAAAATAACCGTGAGTCGGTGTGGGTAAGTAAATGTATGACAGGAACCAATAAAAATAGGATGGTCTTGGGTCAATTCATCAACGTCAAGGATGTCTCTGGTATACCCGTGTTTCGGATTTTATAGATGACGGACCGGGAAATATCTTTTGTAAACGGTTGATGGTTAGATCTTTTAATGGATCCTACACCATTCTTGATATAATTATAATGAATAATGATACAAAAAGGGAAGAGAAAACGGAACCATTCAGTAGACGGAGACGGTAGAAAAACCATCGTTACTCTTAAGACTCGGGTGCACTACTTTCCCCCGAGGACTAGGTGTCGTAGGGGGGGGGTGGGCGGGGGGAGGTGGGGACTCCCGAGTCAGGAGTACCTTAGAAGAGGACGTGACCGACTAGAGTTGGTGGTCCCGAGTAGTCGACGAGGAGACCGACTTAGTTAGTTCAGGTCCGGTCATTCGAGTGAAGAGAGGGAGGACAGAGTCGTTAAAAGAAAGGGGGGTGACGTGTTCAAGGGTTGTCGAAGTAACCCAGGTTTCCACTCGTGAAGGTTTGGAATTTAATAAATGTAGACTCGTTGTGTCCCGAAAGAGAGGGAGAGTTAGTACAGTCGGCAACCGTGGAGGAGGAAGGAGCGACGGAAGGAAGAAGACTGTGTAACACGCTTTATACGTAGAAATTTTTTCTTCACACTCGTGAAAAGGGGTGGTAAAGAAGTCACCGGTTTTTTCTTCATTTTATTTCGAAGTAAAATCAAGGTACCGAACAGATCCAATGGGCCCTCCTTCTCCCGTCTCCTTCTGTGTCCATCTGGTCCGTCTCCAGACTCGTCCCACACATCCCCCTCCTCTTCCTTACATAAAGGACGACTCAGTCGTGTGACCTCGCGAACCTCTTTTTACACGTCGAGTCTAGCCCTCCTTTTTTTTTGTAAAAAAGAACGGTCTAGACTTTTCACCTCTCAAATTAACGGGACCTCTGGTGTTAACAAAACCGAATTGTGCAAGCGCCGAAACATAATCTACCGTAAAAACAAGAGAGTTAACGAAAAAGAAAAGTCTTAACATCCTAAATCCTTATTTTGGCTCAATCTCCGTCTAATTTCAGAAATTGAGAATTAATTTCCAAAAATAAGTCGGTAAGTGTAGGTCGGAGCCCTAAAAAGTAAAGTCAACGGCAACTCCTCTTTACTCTTTAAGATTTTTATTCAGTCACTGTACGTGTCAGGGAGACCCCAGTCTGGTTAACAGGGGTTCCTCCTGTGTCGACGACAACCACACTGACAAGACGATCAGTCCGATTTCAGTAGAACCCTACCCCTGTACCGGGACGACCTTTAGACTCCCCTCTTTTGAGAGGGGTTTCTCCTGGGACCTTATCAAGTGTTCACTGTCGTACAGGATCTTTTAAGAGAGACGTTGGGGGTGAAAGACAATTAGAGTTGTTAGGACGTCAAAGGGGCAGAGTGAGTTGTAGTTGAGGTCGAAGTCAACGACTCGGGTTCTGGAAACGTAACAGAGACTGTGGAGAGGAAGAGAGTTTGGTGTGCAGGTCAGACAACTGTTTAGGATGACTTCTTAGATTCGATGAGGTAAAACATTCCAAGGCCCTTTTCTCGGAAACCTTTAGGTTCTCGAAAACCTTTAGGGGACTGGAGTGGGGTGGTGGACGTTTGGTTAGTCTTGGGAACCGGTCAGGCCCTTTAAGTTTAGTTCGGGTCCTTTACCCTTGGTTAGTCGTGGACACCGGTCGGGCCCTTTGCTCTTGGTTAGTCTTGAGTTGTGGATTGGGAAGTGGTCTTCCACTGGTTAGCCTGGGCCTCTGAGGGCAAAAAGTGCGCTCTTATGGGATATATTTGTTACATTGGGTCTCGAGTCCCGAGGAGGGATATCGACGACGCAGTCATAGCCACCCTCGGGGTCGAGTTCGAACCATTATTTTTGGGAGAACGAAAACGTACCCTATAGCCGAGGGACCACCAGTAACCCTCTAAAGCGCTGAACCCGTATTGTGATGGTCAAGATAGGTCCTGGTTCAGGTATTAAACACCCCGACCCCTAGTTTACTTTTACCTCCCGGAGTAGGTTTCTAATAATTCTTAAGGTTCTACTACTCGTCTCGTACTTTGGTTCGTCCCTCGGAAGACTCACTCCCTAGGACACACTGTGGTGTCTAGTGTCCGGTACTACGACCGGGACCAAGATTGACGTTTGTGTAGAGTTTAGACTGATGAGTATAGGATCTTCCCTGAAGGGACCACCATGTCACCGATTCTGGGACACAAGGCTACGTCCTCCGGACCCAAACTAGGGACCAGTCCCTTGATCTAGTGTACACGACGTTGGTTCTTAAGTATGCGGTTTTGATTTCTAGAGCGTACGGTGTTGCTTACAGTTTCTAGGATGTACGGCGTTGATTCTGGACCATGTCGGTTTATTTATTTGTGAGTTCATTTATAAGAAATTTTTTAGTAAGACACATTCGGTAGTATAATTGTCTGGTTTCTTCTTTTAGGTACACTAGTAAAGTTTCACTCTATTCTTTACATACGTTCGAACACGCACGGTGAGAGATTCAGTACAAGTTGAGGGGTTAGGGTACGCGATATCGGGTGGTCCGAGGAGAGAGGTACCTTAAAGGATCTGTTCTTATGACCTCATCCAACGGTAAAGGAGGAGGTCTCCTAGAAAGACTGGGTCCCTAGCCTGGGTATAGAGGACGCAGAGGACGGGACCGTCCCTCTAAGAAATGGTGACTCGGTGGACCCTTTGGGTTATTAACATACGACAAAATTTTTTTTAGACTGGTAGAGGTGACGACTGGTGGACCGAACTCAAGAGGTAAACCGGGTAGTCCGTTAAGTCTCCTGTCGTCTGTCTTATTCAGTCTTCTACAAGGAAGAGACGAGTTTTGGGTGGTGATCGAGAAGTGAACCGGGTCTCATTTTCGGTTTCAGAAATGATACCGACTGTTCAGACAAGTGTAGGGGGTCCCGATGGGTCCGAGGAGAACAAGTAAAACGAGGTTGGTGTGTCGTAAAGGTTGACAGGAGTTTGTTCAGTCTGGACAAGGAAGGAACACTGTAACTGGATCGGGAGGGGTGACGGACCGTAGAAACTGCCGTCGACGTGTGAGAGATGTGAGAAGGAAGGTAGAAGGTCCAGAATAAGTAAGTTCCTTATAAATAACTCATAATTACTACACGGTCTGTGACAAGATTCGTGTTCATCAACCTGAATTGTAAAGAGACGAGAAATGACTTCATTTCGTAGAAAAGTATTTGATTGACCGGTAAAATATTAATAAAACGACTCATAAACCAAAAAAGAAAGGAAAAGTTACCCAGTCAAGTTAGAGAAAATTTGTTGAAATAACTCTATAGAAAAATTTAACATATATAAATTTTAGATGTTGAACTACAAAAAAGTTGAACTACAAAAATGTATATGTTAACTGGGAACTTGTTGTCCCCAAACTTAACGTGTCCAGGTGAAGAGGAACTCAAGAAAAGTTATTTTTATAACCTTTTTAAAAACCTCTTAACACTGTCAAAAAAAATTTGAACGTCTGTTTTGCACATCGGATCTATATAACTTTTTAAAATTCTTTTTCAATCCATATAATACTTACGTACGATGAGATAAATAGTGATGGTGTTTTATATATGTTTCAATAATATTTTCAGTTTTACATAATTTTGAATACGTGTGTTTGTGTACGGTATGTACCGTGGTAGTTAATGTGATCCGAATGTGACGACGAAGAAACAATAGTTACGTACTCAATAATATGGACATTTATTTATACTTAAAGAAGAAGTATAATGGAAAAATATAAACTTCAAATAACAATCACAACGTTACTTTTCCTATTTTACAAAGTCACTTTTCCTTTTTTCTCCTTTACTCAAAAACAAAAGAAAGGACCCTTGTCTCTTCTATTGTCACTCGTCCGGACTAGTGAGGTTCAAAAACGAGATTGACAAGGATTAGATATCAGTCATTGTTGTAAACGAAAAGAAGGGGGATTGAGACATACTTGCTGTAAAACGTGGATAATAGAAAAGGAAGAGAGAGAGACTGAGGATCTCCGAGTCAGTACGGACTGAGAAACGTACAGACTGACATCGAACGGTCCGAGGAGACAGGTAAAAACGGATTTAAGAGGTCCGTTTTTATGACTTCATCCCTCTGTAAGGGAAGAGTTCCCCTAGAGGTCCCTAGAAGGGGCTGGGTCCCTAACTTGAGTCCAGAGGGTGTAACGTCCGTCTACGAAATGGTAAACTCGGTGTTCTCTTCGGGTATAATAGGAAACTGAGATATGATTAACGTAAGAAACAGACCGAAGCGTCTGGTCGGGAACATCGAGAAGAGAAAAACGTAATGTCTTTGTTCCGGAGTCATTTTATGTGTTTTCTGTTACCTAGGTTGATAACCCGATACCCTGATGCTCTGGGTTATAGGTCCGATGGACTACCGTTGGATACTGACAAAAACTTTGTTACGTTCTCCTTCTTATGTTCTAGGAAGATAGAAACAAAAGGTAGTAGACGGGAACTGACACTCGGAAGGACAATCAATTTGGGTATCTGAGCGGTACCTTCCCCCCGTGTCAAGAGCACCGTACTCAGACGTCACAAGAAGGTGAGGTGGTCGATTCCTAGTTTCGGTCAAGAGATAAAAGAGGTTTGACAGAGACATGAAAAATAAACTGAAGCCACCTGTCTCTTTCGGTTCTAACACCAGTATTATCATCATGTATATTGTATATGGTACAAAACATAGTATATTCTGACACAACATCCAACGACAACAAGTCAACGGGTCAGTACAGGATGAGAAGCGTTGGGGTACCTGACGTCGTACGGTCCGGAGGGACAGGGAGTGGTAGTGGACCTCAAACGGGTTTAAGTACAGGTAACGTAGCCACTACGGTAAGTCGACAGAGTAGGAGACAGTATGAGAAGAGGAGGGAAGTTAGAAAGGGTCGTAGTCCCAGGATAGGCTACTCAGTCGACAAGTATATTCCTCTGGTTTCATAACCTCGAAGTCGAAGTCGTAGTGAGGAAGGTTACTCATAAGTCACACCTAAAGAAAATTCTGACTGATCAAATTAGAGGAACGACAGGTTCTCTGAGAGTTGTCAAAAGAGGTCGTGGTGGTAAACTTTCGTAGCTAAGAAGCCGCGAGACGGAAGAAACACCAGGTCGAGAGTGTTGACATGTATTGAGGACCTTTCTGGTATCGAAACTGTTAAGTAAAACATTTGTCTACCACATTTGAATGTCATAGTTGTTTATATGATATCATGACACGTATATAAAAGAGAAGGAATACTAAAAGAATTTTAAAGTAAAAGAGATCGAACACAAAAACATCCTTATGACATATATTACCCGAAGGGACCACCGAGTCTACCATTTCTTGGACAGACGTCACGTCTTCTGGGTCCAAGCTAAGGACCCAGTCCTTATAAGGGACCTCTTTCTTTCCCGTTGGGTGAGGTCATAAGAACGGACCTCTTAAGGTACCTGTCTCCGCGGGTGACCCAACGTTTGTCAGCCTGTACTGATTCGTTGATTGTGATTGTGTGTGTGTGTCTGTGTGTGTTTCATATATTATATATTTAGTATATTTTATACACAATTAGTTGTTAAACAATAACCATTTCGAAGGTCCGTTATTATCCGACAATCATCCATTCAAAACCCTGTCAGATTTCAATTTACCCGAAGGGACCACCGAGTCTCCAATTTCGCAGACGGACCTTACGCCCTCTGGGCCGAAGCTAAGGACCCAACCCTTCTAGAGGACCTCTTCCTTTGACGTTGGGTGAGGTCATGAGAACGGACCTCTTAGGGTACCTCCCTCCTCGGACCGTCCGATGTCAGGTACACCAGTGTTTTTCAGTCTGTGTTGATTCACTGATACGTACCGTGTGTCGTCGGGATTTCCCATGTAATCGACGTGACACCTATATATGTATGTGTAGAACATTATATATGTAGTGTAAGTTCGATTAATTGTATGAGAAATGATGATGATGATGATGATGACAGCGAAGTCAGCACAGGCTGAGACACGCTGGGGTCTCTGCCGTCGGGTGGTCCGAGGGGGCAGGGGCCCTAAGAGGTCCGTTCTTGTGACCTCACCCAACGGTAAAGGAAGAGGTTACGTACTTTCACTTTTCACTTACACTTCAGCGAGTCAGCATAGGCTGAGAATCACTGGGGTACCTGACTTCGGATGGTCCGAGGAGGTAGGTACCTAAAAGGTCCGTTTTCATGACCTCACCCCACGGTAACTGAAGATTATCAATGGTTCTCACACACGGAGTGCGAGTCCGAACTCGAGTTCGTTTTCAAAATTCTAAATAAGAGAAACGTTTCGAGTTCTTAAGTTATACCATAACAATTGGTACCAGTGGTACGACACTCTAATGTAGAGAAAAATTAAAAAAAGAACCGACGGGACATTCCGAAACCTCTAGAAGGACTGGTCCTTAGTTTGAGAACGGGGGACGTCTCCTTCGTACGTCAGGATTGGTGACCTAGTGGTCTCTTCAGGGACTCTAATGTAGAGATCTTATATAGGTAGGATGTATTGACTTTTACACATGGGAAACTGGTTGTAGAGGGGTAAATGAAGTGTAGGAGGTGGGGGTGGGACTAATGGGGGTAAGATGAAATGAAGACTCGAACGGATAAAAAACTAGGATGTATATTCACTCTGGTACGGTATAAAGAGATACCTTTAAATAGACAAAATCCATTCGAATGAATAATGAATGAGGTACGGTCCGTACTGAAGTTGGTTAGACATTTTCTTTGTGAACTGACAGTTTCAAAACATTCAACCCTTTGACTAAAGTACTAAATGGGTACCAGTGTGTGAGTAAAAAGAGGACCCATTAACCAGAAATAGTGTTACTAATTATCTTAGAGAAATGTATACTACCGATAATAGGTAAACACACAATGTATAAGATGATCGACGTAATATATCCTTTCTAAGTGGTACAACGGAATCAGGAACATTATACGAAAGATAGATGACTCGACGTATATGATTGATCGTTCTTGTAAAATAAATTAGAACACAGAATCAATAGATAATGACACTTTGTTTGATAAAGAGGGAAGTTTTTTCAGACTATCTAATTTTAGTGTTTGTACAATAGAGTGTGTATAAGATTCCCAGACCCCAAATCCTCGTCGAATCGACCCACTAAGACGGAGTCCCAAAGAATGATCTATCGTCATTTCGACAGTCGGTTCCGATGTTAGTAGTGTTCTGAGCTAAACACCTTTTAGGTGAAGATTCGAGTGAGTGTAAAAGTAACCGTCCGGAGTCACAAAGCGACTGAAAACCGGTCTCCGTAACATCAGAACAAAGTCACTTTTCCTTCTTTCTCCTTACTCAAAAAGAGAAGGGGAAAGGACTCTTACTTCTTCTATTTCTTGTCAATCACCCAGACTTGTAAGGATCAAAAAGTGAAATTGACGAGGATGAGATGCACAGACATTGAAACGAGAAGACGGGGGAGTGAGACGTCCTCGATATTAAGTGTAAAAAAAGAAACTGAGTTACGATTTATGTAGGGGATAGACTACAAATGGGGATGTTGTGGGAAGGGGAACATCAATGTGTAGTCTTTCTTCCGACGTGCCTGGACGGTCTGAGTTAGTGACCCAGTGACCGTGGTAAAATACTGACAGAAACTTTATTGCGTTCTTTTTCTTTAGTTCTAGGATGGTGGAAACAAGGGGTGGTGGGTGAGGACTGACGTTCGGGCACGAAATATATTCGGGCATCTGAGGAGTTCCCACCACCACCCGCCCCCGTGTCAAGAACTCCGCGCTCGGATGACAGAAGGGGAGAGGTGGTCGACTCTTAATTTCGCGGAAAGATAAAGGAGGCTTGAGACAGAAGTATAAAAGTAAACCGAAGCCACCTGTCTCTTCCGGTCCCAAAACAGACCGTTGTCAGAGTGGTACACCCGACGAGGTCTTCTGACGAGTGTCGTGCCTTTGACCGAAAGGACGGTCGCCTACTAGGTTTTCGTTCACTTTCTTTCAGTTCTACCTTCGGTGTTGGAAAGTGTTAGATTATAGTCTTTACGGTGGGAAGTGAAAGCGATATGTCCCCGAAGGGTGTACCGAGTCGCCATTTCTTAGACGGACGGCTATGTCCTCGACGTCCTCAGTACCCAAGCTAGGGGCCCAGGCCTTCTCGGGGACCTCCTCCTTTACCGTCGGGTGAGACCATAAGAACGGACCTCTTAGGCACCTGTCTCCTCGGACCGCCCGACACCAGGTACCCAGTGTCTCAGCCTGTACTGACTTGGTTGAGTCGTATGTACGTATGTGTGTTTCCCACCCAGACGCAGGGTCGACGTACCTTTGGATTTCTTGTCCACGGATGGTAAACGTCAGAGACACGTTCCTCGGTCTCCACGGAGTAGTAAACCTTCCAAGGGGGGTTATAATCCTGGAGTCTATGACTCGTCGGCTTTTCATACCGTTTATGATTGATGTGACTGTCTGGAACCAGTCTTTTGGGTTCCCCCGAGAATTAGAGGAATCACCATACTTAGTGAAGTCGTTAAACCACTTCGTATATCTGGAAGAGTCACGTTATTAAAATTCACCTATTTTGTCTTATGTAACCTAAAGTTCTCTTTGTTTAATGTAACTTTATATCAATATCTTTATAATTTTGTTTGAACACTATATCGTTATATATGCGTTATTCGTAACAAGAAATAATCGTATAATTCCCTTTTTCAGATTGTCATCCGAATTGTTGATAACATTAAAGTTTCTTCGTTACTCGGATTTCCTATAAACTTCTAAGATGTTTTAATATTACTCTATACTTTTATCGATACCGAGGGTTACCGTTGGTTCAGTGTCTTCACAATTAAGGTGACACCAAACACCAAACACCGGATGTTAGTATTGGTTTCTTTATAATTTTTAATCACTCTCTAGTCGTTTTTTTCGAAAAAAAGTAAGGTTTGACTGATTAACAAATATAAGATAAGTATCTGGACATCCCTTGTCCCAACGGTAGAGACCGATTCTTGAGGACTGTACATACTGTTTATAAGGTTGGACGGTTCGGGAGATCAATGTCCTATTTTTTCGTCCTCACGAGTTTTACTGGTTATTTCATTCAACTTTAACTAGTACTACCACTCAAAGGTATGGTCAGGAGACCAAACATTTATCCATAACACACAAACGCACACGTACATGTACACATGTATGTACACACACTAAAGTACAATAACATACACACACACTTCAGCGAGTCAGTACAGGCTGAGAAACGCTGGGACACCTGACATCGGATGGTCCGAAGAGGCAGGTACCCTAAGAGGTCCGTTCTTATGACCTCACCCAACAGCAAAGGAAGAGGTCCCCTAGAAGGGTTGGGTCCAGAGGTTGGGTCCAGAGGGCGTAATCTCCGTCTGTGAAATTGGAGACTCGGTGGTCCCTGTCAGGATATAAATGTCTGTCTCGAAGGGACCACCGAGTCTCCATTTCTTGAACGTACGGTTACGTCCTCTACGTCCAAATCAGGGACCCAGACCTTCTGGGGGACCTCTTCCTTTACCGTTGGGTGAGGTCATAAGAACGGACCTCTTAGGGTACCTGTCTCTTCGGACCGTACGATATCAGGTATCCCAACGTTTCTCAACCTGCACTGAATCGCTGACTCGTGTGTATAAATGTCTGCATCTTTCTACCGTACTATTTAATAATTTTCCTTTTTCGTGTAATGTCTTGTTGTACATTACTATTATCGCTTGTAAATGACTTCGTGAACGATGTCCGGTCTTTCATGTTATTCGTGAAATGTATATAGTAGAATAACTTAGGAAAGTGGTTGTGAACCGGTACCGATAAAAATAATTATGTAAAATATCTACTCATTTTATTTTACACCCCTCTACTTTATAGAACGGATTTCAGTGTCTCGACGATTCACTTCCTCGACCGTAAGTGGAGGACTCGAACCCGAGTATAGACGAGACTCCTAGGTTACAAAAATTCATTGACAAATTTTAAGACGTACCCCGAAGGGACCACCGAGTCACCATTTCTTGGGTGGAAAGTTACGTCGTCTGTGTCTAAGCTAGGGACCCAGTCCTTCTAGGGGACCTCTTCCCTTTCCGATGGGTGAGGTCATAAGAACGGACTTCATAAGGTACCTGTCTCCTCGGACCGTCCGATGTCAGGTATCCTTGTGTTTCTCAGTCTTTACTGACTCGTTCATTGTGAAAGTGAAAGTGCATACATGCATGTGTACCTATATATGAAACCTTCTCTATCGACTCCCGTAATATTTATGGTTTGGGGTTAGACAGAAATGGAGACTCCAGTCCCTTACCCCTCTTCCGTCTCTACCCTGTCTGGAAGAATAAGAAAAACTTTGTAGATTTGTCTGACTTCTGTTGTACCTATTTGTTCTTGAGGCACATAGTCGGACCCACTCGAGTCAGAGAGTCAACACAGACTGAGAAACGTCGGGGTTCCTGACATCGGGTGGTCCGAGGAGACGAGTACCTTAAGAGGTCCGTTCTTATAACCCCACCCAACGGTAAAGGAGAAGTCACCTAGAAGGGTTGGGTCCCTAGTTTGGACACGGAGAATGTAGAGCACCTGACCGTCCACCTAAGAATTGGTGATCCCGGTGGACCCTACTTGGTAGTTCGACTCACTTTGAGTGTTTATCGCAACTCGTTTTCTCTCACACGTGTCAGACTATACCACACTTTTACACTTTTTGTTTTACTATATAATAAATCCATGTGTTTGTATCACTCTTTTTTATGCCGTTTTGCGTACCTCAATTATTTGTATATGGTGTGAACCCCGCCCTCTCCCTACCTAGTCTCTTTCCTTGTGTACTCCAAAACTAGTATGACTAGTACGAAATAAAGAATCCGACACACAACCCGTGGTCGATGAGGAATATAATAATACGTGTGATAATACAAAATGAAGTCTTATTAAAATTAACTCTCTTAGTAATGATTATTCTTTACGAATAACACTAGTTGGTAAGTAGAAATCGAAACTATGACAAACTTAAGAATCTATTAAAAAATTAAAATTTTTTTTCGATTAAACGAAATAATGACCTCATATTACGAAATGTTACAACACAAGCAAAGACGACATACTTCTTCACTTAGTCAATATACATATGTATATCGGGAAAGGAGAAGGTGGAGGGTTTGGTTTGGGGGTAGGGTGGGTAGATCCAGTGGAGTCTCGTTGTTAGACTCGGGGGACACGAACTATCGTCCAAGGGTGAACAACAAGTCAACGAGTCAGTACAGGCTGAGAAAAGCTGGGGTACCTGACGTCGTATGGTCCGAAGGAACAGGAAGTCGTAGAGGGCCTCGGACGTGTTTGAGTACAGATAACTCAGCCACTTCGGTAGGTCGGTAGAGTAGGAAACAGTAGGAAGACGGAGGTTAGAAAGAGCCGTAGTCCCAGAAAAGGTTAGTCAACCGAGAAGTATAGTCCACCGGTTTTCTAACCTCAAAGTCGAAGTCGCAGTCAGGAAAGTTACTTATAAAGCCCAACTAAAGGAAATCCTAACTGACCAAACTAGAGGGACGACAGGTTCTTTGAGAGTTCTCAGAAGAGGTCGTAGTGTCAAGCTTTCGTGGGTAAGAAGTCGTAAGTCGGAAAAAATGTCAAGGGTGATAGATAGAGAAAATGTGTTCCATCACATACACACAATAGAAAATTTACATATTTTCTTATTCTTCTATACTCTCCCGTGTTATCACCAATACGAACTCTTCCTCCTTCATCAAATAACCCTTCCCTGTGTGTTCCCGAAGACCTACAGTCTTTACAAGAAAAAATGATCGGTCCATTACCAAATTGTTCACAAACAAAACACTATAAAGTACTTCGACACTCACACAAAAAAAAATGGGAATAGACTTACACACAATATGTAGTATTTTATTTACGTAATTCCAGAATTACTTATTTGTTTGTCGTCTCCCCTGTCGATTCCGTAAACCTTTTCTTAGAGAGAACGAAAGTCGACCCTGGTGTGGTAGTGGTCAGGTGAGTCGTCCAATGTACGGGGGAGGTATCCGACGTCCGTGGTCCAATTTGATACCCAGTAAGTCCTGGAAAATTTAGTCTAGAGACTCGCGTGGGGTCGGAGGTCGTAGGAGTCACCCCACTGAAAACAGTTTACCGACAGACGTAGTGTCCTCGGGTCTTTTTGTGACGGTATACCGTTCCGAGAATTCACCCCTTCGGACTCCGTGACTCTCTCTTTTACTCTAAGGTTCTTGGTGAATTCTCGCATAAGTAAAAAACAAAACCCCCCTGACCTCCACCCCCCCAAGACCTTCGATGTCGTTCCAACCGAGGGACAAAGGAAATCACTACGTTTGTGGTCGGAGAGTTGTCCTTTCTTCTCCTGAAGATTTCTGGGGTCCTGTGAACGAGAATGTTCGCCTTTTTCTTTCTCTTTTGACTTTACTTCCTCTGTACTAGACATAATTAAAGGATACCGGTGACGTTGTTTAGTGGTGTATGAGGCACCGAATTTGTTATGTTTATATCATACAATGGTAAGACTTCCAGTCTTTAGGTTTTACATAGAGTGACCCGATTCTGGTTCCACAGTCGTCCGGGACAAGAAAGGACCCCCGAGATTTCATTTTAGACAAAAGAACGAAAAAACTTGAACTTCTCTTAAGGATATAAGAAACCGGTTTCTAGGAGAAGGTAGAAGGTTCAATCATTACCGACCAGTCATTAAAGAGTAATGTGGACGAGAGAGAGACTCACACTTAAAGACGAAGGGAGAAAACCCCCGAAGGAACCACTGAGTCTACCAGTCCTCAGACGGACGTTACGTCCTATGGGTCCAACCTAGGGACCCAGCCCTTCTAGGGGACCTCTTCCTTTACCGTTGGGTGAGGTCATAAGAACGGACCTCTTAAGGTACCTGTCTCCTCGGACCGTCCGACGTCAGGTACCCCAGCGTTACTCAGTCTGTGTTGAGTCGCTGATTGTGTGTGGAAGGTGTACAGTTCCAGGAATACTAATATAGTCCGGGTGAACGTATTAGATCCCAGTGGAGAGACAAAATAATTATTTAGTCAGTCCCCGAGGGGAGCACCAGGTCACCAATTCTTAGGTGAAAGGTTATATCTCCTGTGTCCAAACTGGGAACCAGTCCCTTGATTCTAATGGCGTACGTCACCCCGTTAATTCGGGTGCACGATGTGGATGTCCCTTCGGGCGTAAGACGTTCTGAGGGTCGATTCTGAACGGTATCGGTTTTTTATCTATATAAAAAATTTATTTTTATTTAGTCAATTCATCAGTGGAAATAAGGTAGACGATGGAATTAAGAGTCAACGGTACATGACATTGTATTAGTGTCCAAGACCATTAACCCTACACCTCTAGAAATCCCCTCTGCAATAAGACAGTTGTTGGGGTGAGGACTGGGTACAGACACGACAGACGGAGGGGTGACCGAGACATTCACGACCTTCGAAAATGGGGGATGACAACAGAAGCGTCGTAGATCTTGTCGCGATCAGAGTCTCGTTTAAGGGTTGTTCACAAACAAACTTCTACAATTCGTAGAAGACTCATAGGTACGTCACTGATCCTCGTTAATTAGAGTTCTTTAGAAAGAGTATATTGTACTTCACAATCAGTGAGTCAGCTCAGACTGAGACTCTGGGGTACCTTAAGAGGTCCGTTCTTATGACCTCACCCATCGGTGAGGGAAGAGGTCCCCTAGAAGGACTGGGTCCCCATCTTGAGTCCAGAGAGAGTAACGTCCGTCTAAGAAATGGTAGACTCGGAAGTTCCTTTGGGTAGTATATTGTATTTACACGAACATACACTTACGTGTACCTAGTCTATTTTCAGTCTCCTTGTTGTCACCTGCCCTCCTTTTCCTCTTTAAAGGACACCTTTGAAATCGTGGCAGTTGTTGGTTTAAAGTCCAACTAAAAAAAAAAAATCAAAAAAAAAAAAATTAAAATTTTAGAAATTAAGAATGTACGCAAGGGTTTGTACTTGGGGGGAGGGTGGAGGGAAGGGTATTGTAGAGAGACCCAGTAGGGGTACGTGGTCGGGGTTCGTACGAAATAGGACGCAGTCTGTATCTGACCGCTAAGTTAAGAATGTACTGTCATATGTACAATCTTACGGTAAGAGGGTTTAGTAGGGTGGGAGAGGGAGNCCGAGATGATGTTTCGGTGTCAGTAGTTCTGTCAGAAAAAAGGACAGAACGTATGTCCCAGCAGTAACGGTAGAAGGATTTAAGGTATATATACACAATCATATGACATAACCACAAAAAGAAAACTGTTTCCTCCGTTCTTATATGTTACCTCATTTCTGTTAGAGAAATTGTTCACCACGACCCTTTTGACCAGTTGGTGAACATTTTCTTACTTTGATCTAGTGAAAGATTGTGGCATGTGTTTTTATTTGAGTTTTACCTAATTTCTAGATTTACATTCTAGTCTTTGATATTTTGAGGATCTCCTCTTGTATCCGTTTTGTGAGAGTCTGTATTTAGTGTCGTCCTAGGAGATACTAGGTGGAGGGTCTTAAGACCTTTATTTTCGTTTTTATTTGTTTACCCTAGATTAATTTTAATTTTCGAAGACGTGTTGTTTCCTTTTATATTCGTTCCACTTTTCTGTCGGAAGACTTACCCTCTTTTATTATCGTTTACTTCGTTGACTGTTTGTTGATTAGAGTTTTTATATGTTCGTTGAAGACGTCGAGTTAAGGTCTTTTTATTTGCTGGGTTAGTTTTTTACCCGGTTTCTTGATTTATCTGTAAAGAGGTTTCTTCTGTATGCCTACCGATTGTTTGTGTACTTTTCTACGAGTTGTAGTGAGTAATAATCTCTTTACGTTTAGTTTTGGTGTTACTCCATGGTGAAGTGTGGTCAGTCTTACCGACGCTAGGTTTTTAGACGTTCGTTATTTACGACCTCTCCCACACCTCTTTTCCCTTGGGAGGATGTGACAACCACCCTTACGTTTGATCATGTCGGTGATACCTCTTGTCACACCTCTAAGGAATTTTTTAACGTTTATCTTGATGGAATACTGGGTCGTTAGGGTGACGACCCGTATGTGTGGCTCCTTTGGTCTTAACTTTCTCTGTGTACATGGGGTTACAAGTAGCGTCGTGACAAATATTATCGGTCCTGTACCTTTGTTGGATCTACAGGTAGTCGTCTACTTACCTATTCTTTCGACACCATGTATATGTGTTACCTCATAATGAGTCGGCAATTTTTCTTAAGTAAACTTAGTCAAGACTACTCTACCTACTTTGACCTCGGCTAATATGTCTCACTTCATTCAGTCCAACTAAATCGTGAAGACCCCCGTGACCGGATCCCGTCTGTGTCATGGATCCTTTTATTCCCTCCGAGAAAGAAAAGACCGACACGACCCAGAAGTAGCGAGACCCCGAAAAGAGGTCAACACCACGCGCCCGAAAGTGACGTTAACGAAGAGGACATCGTCTCGGGCCCGAGAGGAACCCGAAGTCATCGACGTTGAGGGTCGGAGATCTCGTGTCCGAGTGGTCAACACACGTGTCCGAATAAACGGGGAGGCGAACACCTTAGAAGGGTCTGGTCCCTAACTTGAGCAGGGGACGTAACCGTCCGCCTAAGAGATGGTGACTTGGTGGTCCCTTCGGGTTCCCTCTGAACGCATTGAGCCTTCTTCATTCCTCAGGTCTGTAATTTATTAATGTTTCAAATCTTAAGTTTATACAAAATATCCCAACCATAGAGTCCAGGAGGATCTAGGGATATTACGATTAGGAACCCTGTGTTCGTTCTATAGCTGTAGTGTTTTATCTTTTGAATGGAGAGGAAGTATAGAAGATATTAGAAAATAGAAAAGAAAATAAAAAAATCGAACCATCGTTAATAAAATGAAAACATCTAAATGAAAATAACTTTATATCAACTAAGTATTACAATTAAAGACGACATGTATATGTATACAATACGTATATATATACTATATACATATGTATCAATATACATATATATGTAAGAAAAAGTATAAGAAAAGGTAACACCAAAGAGAGTCCTGTGACTTGTATCAAGGGACACGATATGTCAGCCCTGAACAACAAATAAATAGGATATATTATATCAAACATAAAGACGTCAGGAAGAATCATCTCTTTTGTTTTAGACGAACCCTAACGAGACAGAAATTGTCGGATTGTGAACGACTAGAAAAAAAAAATTAACTTCATATCAACTAATGACATGACACTATCAAAGACTACAAGTCGTATCACTAAGTTATAAGGATGTGTGAGGGAGAAGTCGTTTCTCTCTCGTCCGAGGTGGAGCGACACGACAAACACCGGTTTGTCGTGTCCACCGAGGTCTACCGACCAGACTCCTCGGAACCCCGGTTCAGGGAGAAAAGTGTGAACTTCTTTGTGTCTTGACCAGAGGACTTGGAGTAGAGGACTTAGGAGCAGGACGCAGGTGGAGAATACACTTTCCCAGAGGTTCTGCATTGTCCTCTTTTTTTGTCTCGTAGTGAGTTTACTACTCTCTTCTCTCTCCCATTTCTCCGGTCTACCATCGATAAGGAGAGACCGGTCCAACGACTCGTGGTCCAGAACCTCCCTTCTACCTTCTTACACTCCCTCGTCTTCCCTTTCACTTCGTCAGTTACTGGGGGGGGAGGGGCGGCGACAGTCCCTTCGGACGAACCAAGACCTACGTGGGTGACCGTCACCCTTATAAGAGCTACGCTCCTCCCTCCTCCTCGACTCGGTCCTTCGTCGAACCCCACTCGGTCCTCGACCCCACGTCCTGAACCTGAACTCCTCCCCCAGGACCCCACCGACACTCGGTTAGTGTGGGTAGTCTTCAAAAGGGGACGTGAGGGGTGGGGTGGGTTCGGGGTTCTTTCGGTCCGAAACGGGGAGGAGGTCGGTTCGGTCGGAGGACCGTGTGTACGTCTCTCGAGACGGTTTTAATGGAAAGGTCCTTTTACGAAGATGGAAGACTTGTCCTAAGACTCTTTTATGACGTGTGTCGTCACCTAGAGTTTGAACAAAACATCGTCTGCTTGGAAAGACAGTCACTTGTTTGTCCAAGTGGTCAATTGCCAGACCGTTCGTCTAAGATTTTTTATAGACTGACCTTGTGTTGCTCATGAGTTTTTACATAATAGTTTTATTTACGTATATATCTGTTTATTTTAATCTTAACGAGACTAATTACAACCCCCCACCATTCCGACCATCCAGGGCCTTGAGGTCGAGGAACGGGGTGGGGTAGAGATAGTAGAGAACATTCGTCGATTAATATCTAACCTTTTATGACTTTGGTAGGTAGGACGAGGGAAGGGACGGCACGACCTTCTCCACGTCCAGGAGCCCAAAACTCCCCCAGATTTCTGAGAGTATAAACTTCTTAATTACTGTTATTTACTATCTTTTTATCTTACTTTCACAAGGAATGTGTCTTTTTAGAACCGATCTACAGTCTCTACGTTTTAGTTTTAACCGACCGACAAAACTGACCAACTCGAAACCGGAGGTGGGGATGAACCAGGTACATCACCAATAGAAGACGACACATTGTTTGGTGAGGTTTTGAATACTCCAAGTTTTGTGACTAATACATAAAGAAAGTGGTAAGGTATCCAGTCGTTAAACTTGACCCAAGTCGACCTTCCAAGAAGACTAGAGCCAACGGAATCGATTCCAAGGACACGCACAGACACTGGTCGACTACCAACCGACCCCGACGGACCCCTACCGAAGTGAGTATACTGACCACCCACCGACCGACAGTGTCTCCGTTGTCCCCAGAGACTGGTACACGGGGAGTAGTAGGTGATTCGACAGGACCCAAACAGGGTACCACCACCTGCCAAGAGTTTTGTAACTCTTCTTCGACGTTCCACCACTGAAAGAGAACCAGTTCTGTTTCGTGTACCTACAGAGACTAAGTTTCCTATCTAATCATCCAAGGTGACGAACTACTGTCTTCGTATGTTGGTCAAAACGTTAGACAATGTCTCTATATCTCCTTGAACGGTCTTCACGACCCTTCCTCCTCTCAAATAAGACTTTCTAGGTCAACGAGTCACCCACTTACTAAGTTGACAATAGGTACCTAAACGTCGGTGTTCCAGGTCCTCTGATACTTTGTCCCAAGGGTTCGTAGGGACGGGTGGATCGTGTGGTGTGGGGTGTACTTCGTGTCTCATGAGACAGAGTAAACGAAGGACGGTGGTGGTAGGGGTTCTTATTCTTCGTTGGGGTAAGAAAGTGGTTTCGGACCTGGTCCGGGGGTCCTGAGGTCAGAAGGGAGGTGAAGGGGGTGAGTATTGTGCCGGGGAGTAGGTTGAGATATAAGACCGAAAAGACCGTTACGGGAAGCAGGGATGGAAGATGAGTAGGAGGGATGTGTGTGTCTGGTTTCCTTTCCGAGTCTTTTGACTGGTGCCACCCTTCCGTAAGTACTGCGTCAGGTACTACACCTCATCTGACACGTAAGGCACTACCGGTGTCAGGACTTAAGTTAAGGGGTCGATGTGGTGAAGGACGGACTTACTGGACCCGTTCAATGAGTTGAAGGGACTACGAGTGAGAGAAATTGTACCTCGATCGAATGAGTGAATGTAATTATTATATTTTGTATTTATTACATCTCTCACGAATCATGTACAGTCGTTGTCAAGATTCTCGAAACGTGTATAAAATTGACTGTATTGTTGAGATACTACACCCCTGGATAAAAATAGGAATGAAATATCTTCTCTCACTCTAAGGGATCTTCGAGTCACGGGACCAGTACCGGTGTGTCGGTAATTCCGGTTTCGGTCCCAAGTTTGGATCTATCAGACCGAAGACCTCTTCCGTTACCGTGGGGTGAGGTCATGAGAACGGACCTTTTAGGGTACCTGTCTCCTCGGACTACCCGATGTCAGGTACCCCAGTGATCCTCAGCCTGTGTTGACTCGCTGAAGTGAAAGTGAAAAGTGAAAGGACGTAACCTCTTCCTTTACCGTTGGGGGAGGTCACAAGAACGGACCTCTTAGGGTCCCTGCCCCCTCGGACCACCCGACGGCAGATACCCCAGAGTGTCTCAGCCTGTGCTGACTTCACTGAATCGTCGTCGTCGTCGTCGTCACTACCAATACAACCCCTTTTAACACTCTACTTCGGCTACCAGTCGTACTTCTTTCACACGACTCTATCTGACCGTTACGAAGGGTTCCGTGTTCCGATTCCTCCTCCTCATACCGAGGTCGTGTATCAGACACAGACGGAACAGAAGTGACACGACGAAGGACTGAGATTTGTCTTGGGGGTGAGGTCCAACGTATTTTGTTTGTGGATGTGTCTTAGAGATGGGTCCTTAAGTGTCACGTATAAACGTGTTACTTGAGTGAGGGGGCAGGAGAGACGGGGGAACTGAAGATGCAGTAAGTGTAAACCCAAGGGTACGGTTGTGGAGACCAAAGGCATCAGACGAGAGTGCCACCTAATTGTTGGGTGTTATGGTTGACCCTCTGACCTGTACACTGGTTTGTGTGGGGTGACCAAAAGTCTTCCACCAGGGTACGTCGTGAGACTGTTGACAGCTAGTGTTTCTTGGTCACGAATCTCCGACGCTCCTTTCATAAAACTTTGGTTGTCCCTTAAAGAGACTGTAGAATTTACAATAGAAATTTTGCAGATACTGTAAACGTACAGTGAAATGTAATGTAGACACAATGAAAGTCAAGTCAAGTCAAGTCAGCGAGTCAGCACAGACTGAGAAACGCTGGGGTACTTGGCATCGCACGGTCCGGAGGGACAGGTAGTGGTTGAGGGTCCCAAGTGAGTTTGAGTACAGGTAGTTCAGCCATTACGGTAGGTCGGTAGAGTAGGAGACAGCAGGGGAAGAAGAGGACGGGGGTTAGGGAGGGTCGTAGTCTCAGAAAAGGTTACTCAGTTGAGAAGCGTACTCCACCGGTTTCATGACCTCAAAGTCGAAGTCGTAGTAAGGAAGGTTTCTTTAGGGTCCCGACTAGAAGTCTTACTTGACCAACCCAGAGGAACGTCGGGTTCCCTGAGAGTTATATTCGGATTTTAAAAAATTTAATTAAAAGTAGTCCTTGTTTACTACGAGGTCCCACGACCCAGAGTAATAGAATACCGAACAACAAGACGGTCCTTCGACCGGAGTAAGGAAGACGAGATCTGTTTGGAATTGGACGTTTAGTACTACATCACTTTTCTAGAATTCTACTTACTCGGGATGTCTGGGATGTAGGGCGAGTGACCGACCTACTGGTACCCGTTTAAGGAGATGACACACTCGGAGTCAAAGGAACATACGTTTTACCCCTATAACATTCTTAATTCCTTTTATGAAAACGTTTCCAGGATTTGGATTTTTCATTAAATTATTTACGACGAAAGTAAAGGGAGAAAAGTGTGAAAATCCAATAAAGTTCAAAACAGATGTTTAGAAACGAATACAGTCCCATGGGGTGACTGTTAGATTTCACCGTCTCCTCAGTCTTTAGAGAGTGACGAGGTGGGGAAAAGGAGAGAAGGACGGTAAAAAAACCAAGGAGGTCCTATTGTGTAAAAAATAAGTTGGTCAACCCCCACCCCTCCTTCGGAGAGAAACATAGATGGTCAAATCTTTTCGACTTTTCGAAGTTCGACGTTAGATCATTTTTGATCTAAGATGAACTACCATACTCCTTCCTCCTTCCTCCCACCAAGTCCTACTCCTTGTGCACATATGGACATCGCCTAAGTACAACTACATACCGTTTTGGTTATGTTATAACATTTCATTAATTGGAGGTTAATTTTATTTATTTAAATAAAATTTTTTATTATTATTGATTGGAAATTGGGATCCATGACACATAAATTCACGCCAACCGAAAAAAAAGGGGTTAGTACTTTTGTACACAAAATTAGGTTAGTAAAGATTAAAAAATCTTTTTGTTCATTATACACTTTTATAAATAAAAATTTAGATTATCTTACTTTCTTAAAGTTTACTTCTTATTAAGAAGAGATACAGACGAAGGGGTGGATAGGATAGGAAGTCAGAAGAGGAGCTCCGTTGGTTCTCATAATTTAAGGATGTGTCGAATGGTCTTTATAAGACAAATATATTTTCGTTGTTTTATCTTTAATTGTAACAAAATCTATCCACATCTATATCTATATCCATTCTTGTATATATATGTATACCTAAATATCTAAGTAAAATATACTTACCTTCATATATATTTACGTCTCGAGAAGTATTATATAGTGTTTCCAATGAAGTAAAGGTATACATATCTAGACAAAGGAAGAAAATTGTTGACGTAATAATAGTATACATAGTAATAAGGTAATAAACCTACTTGGTATCAAAAAAAAGTGATCAAAAGATGACTACCTGTCAAACATAAATTGTAAAAGGACAATACAATATAGTCATATGGGCGTATACCTACAAATACGTTTCTAAAAAAAAAAAATGTCAAGTATAAATGTCACATCCTACCAAACCATATCGGGGGACACAATTGTATATGTTATTCTTAAATCATCTCGTTTTTGTGAGAGGATTGATCTGTCAAGAATACTGAACATAAAAGGACCGTTACCAGGTCTAAGTTTGTCGTGACTTATAACCATGTAAGGTTTTCCGATGACTCACGTTTATAATGGATTTCTTTGTGGAGACAGTCATCATCTACTTTTCTTTGACTGGAAGGGGTTAGGAGAGGGGTGGTAGGGATTTCCTCGGTCTGAAGTAACGGTGTCGGGATCTTACGGGTAATGATAACTACTGTTCGTTTTATAAACGAACGTTCCGCGAACCTCGTAGAACGTGAACTTTGTATGTTGACTAAACCCAAGAGTTCAAATGTGTGTAATGGAGAGTCTGTACGTTTATTTTACGTCAAATAATGACTATACCATGAAGAGTAGTGACTGATACCTCGTCGGGGTGACTAATACCTCGTCCTTATTTTCTTTTTTATTATTTAAAATCAGGTTCCTGAAGGGACCACCAGGTCGCCGATTCTGAGACGTGAGAGTCGCGTCCCCCGGGTCCAAGTTAAGGACCAGTCCCTTGATCTAGGGTGTACGATGTCGAATTTAGGTCACGTTGGTTTATTTATTAATAAAATTTTCAAATTATTTTTTATTTAAAATCAGGTTAACCTACGTTGTTAAATTTAGTAAAGAAGTTCATTACACGTCGGAGAGTTCAACGAGCAGAAGGTGGGTGTCCTCTGGAGGCTCCGAGACGGACCCGTCAGGGGGAGACCGAAGACGGACCTCTACTAGAGTTAGCATCGGCACTGTCACCCTAGTCTACTTGATCGGGACCAGTATATCGTAACCAAAACTCAGTGTCCATTGGGTAGTCCATACGTAGTGGCCTATAAAGGTTGTGTTCATAATAGAGTGAACAAGTATATACCTTAAAAAAAATTTCCTTTTTCCCTGAGGAAGGGAGTGAAGGAAATCCAGGAATAGTTTACAGTGAAAATTTTTTTATTTTATTTTAGGACAGGACTACTGAAAATAATAGCTCCTTTTTTTAAGTATATTGTCTTTTAATGGGTAAAAATACGTATCAAGTAACCGTAAATATAATGTTGGTGTTTCAACATACTAGTAGTGAAGATATATCAAAGTTTCGTAAAAATAGTGGGGTTTTCCTCTAAAGTATTAGTGATCCGTAAGTAAAGAGTAAGGGTCCACTACTGGAAAAAATTTTGATTTTAGTTCTTTGGCCTCATAATAGTGGGGGAAGGAACGGAATAAAAAGAGGTATACTGGATGGTAGTAGAGTGTGAGATTGACCGAAATGAATAGAACAAGAAACAGACGATAAGGAGAATGGAGGAGATCTTTTGTTTATGGTGTTCTCTTTTTTTTTAAGAAAATTGACAAAATTAGTGACAAGTTAGGTGTCATGGATTTTACTATGGATTTTGTATGTGCATTTATACGGAATTTTTGATTTACATAAAGAACTTGACTAGTCACTTACCGAAAACGGAACACTTAGGTACGATCTAGTAATGAAGAGAAAGATGAATGAATGTTTAACATAAAGGTTTGGGTTAGACTTTAAATGGATCTTTCAATGGTCATTCAAGATGTCAGTGATCAAGATTCTTGTCTCTTCCTTTACCGTTGGGTGAGGTCACAAGAACGGACCTCTTGGGGTCCCTGCCCCCTCGGACCACCCGACGGCAGACACCCCAGTGTCTCAGTCTGTGCTGACTTCACTAATCGTCGTCGTCGTCAAGATTCTTACGTAGAGAAAAAAATAGAATTTTTTATTTCCGGTCTCTCTCCTATGATTCACTTCATTTAGTCTGTTTCTGTTTATAGTATACTATAGTGAATATTGACATTAGATTTTTTTTTTTTCTATGTTTACTTGAATATATTTTGTATGTGTGTCTCTTTATCAGAGTCTGATAACAATGGTTTATATAACAAAGGTTTCCCCTTTACATCACCCCCCCCTTCCCCCCGTTATTTAAGACTCAAACCTTGATAGTGGATATGTGGTGATATTTATTGTCTCTATTAGTTGTTCTTGGGTGACATATCGTGTCCCCTAGATGAGTCATAAGACATTATTGAGTATACCTTTTCCTTAGACCATGTCCCTCCCTCCACCCTCCCCCCAAGTCCTACCCCTTGTGCACATATGGACACCGTCTAAGTACAACTACATACCGTTTTGGTTATGTTATAATATTTCATTAATTGGAGGTTAATTTTATTTATTTATGTATGAAAAAATTTTTCTTATCTATCCACACGAACACTTTTTCTTACCTATTAATCAGTGAATGACATGTTGTCTTTGATTGTGTTGGGACATTTAGTTGATATAAGGTTATGTTTTGTTTTTAATTTTAGGATTTTTTTTATTTTAAATTCCCTACTAAACCCTCTTACTGTGAGATTGTACATATGATAGTACATTCTTAACTTAGCGGTCAGATACAGACTACGTCCTATGTCGTACGAACCTCGACCACGTACCCCTACTGGGTCTCTCTACAATACCCCTCCCTCCACCCTCCCCCCAAGTACAAACCCTTGCGTACATTCTTAATTTCTAAAATTTTAAATTTTTTATTTTTTTAAAATTTTTTTTTCTTTTTTCTTTTTTATCTGGTCTCTTAAGTGGAGTTCGTCTTAACGTGTCCTCCAAAATAAATTAATTCTTTGGTTCGGTTAAAGTTAGCTTCAAGTTCAAGTGTCGACTGAAGTATTTGATAGATTCTAAGATGACTTAGAGCAAGGACCTTCTAAAGGGACAGAGGTAATCGTACCTGACAGAACGAGGTTAGTACGTCGGGATAAACCCGAAGGAAACGATTGGAACGTTATAGTGACCTTTATGGGATGACCATGACCTTTATGGGCGGGTCAGTGGACCGACTTAGGACAGTTAAACACCTGTACTTTTGGTTCCGAGTCTCTATTCTTCGGGTTTCGATTTGTCGGTTGTTGATGTTTTCGGAACTGACCTAAGGGGGTTTCTGTTGTTCGAGAGACTCTTGTTCGTTACGCGGAATAAATAGAAAGGTGAAGGTAATGGGTCTTCTGACGGGTCGTGTGCCACCATGAGTTGTTACGAGTGATTTACTCATTTACGGAGACGTCAGATAAAGATCTACTTATTGGTAGTCAAAAAAAGGTGGTCAAAAGACGACTACATGTTTGTGTAACATGTAATATAAAAGGATAATACAATATAGTTATATCAACGTATTCCTAGACATACGTTTCTATAAAATGTCAAATATAAATGTCACATCCTACCAAACCATACCGGGGACACAACTGTGTGTGTTATTCTTAAATCATCTCGTTTTAGTGGAAGCATTGACCTTGTTAAGAACACACAACGTAAAAGGACCGTCACCAGGACCAAGTTTGTCGTGTCTTACAACCATGTAAGGCGTTTAGACTACTCACGTTTATAATGGATTTCTTTGTGGAGACAGTCATCGCTTACTTTTTATGTATTAGAGAGGGTCAGAAGAGAGGTGGTGGGGGTTTCCTCGGTTTGAACTAACGGCGTCGGGGTCGTGTGGATAATGGAAGGGAGCCTACTTTGACGTCTTACTAAATTGTTTAAAGAAAAAAGGAAGGTCTAAATAACTCTATATTAAATGTATCTTGTAAAATATTCAAATTTCGCATATCGTAGTACTAAACTAAATGTATGTAGGACTTTACTAATAGTGTTATTCAAATCACTTATAGTAGAGGGTATCTGTGTTTTACTTTCTTTGTCTTTTTTTAACACACACTACTCTTGAGACTCCTAAATGAGAGAATTGTTGAAAATATAGTGAAGAGCCGGAAAACCGATTCTAGTTCATATTATATATTATATGTCGACATAATTAATGTCACATAAGTAGTACAATGTCCAATGTAAGGATCCTGAATAAATAGAATATTAAGCTGTCTGTGTCATAGAAGACTGACGGAAGTAGGTTAAGGGGAGCGGGGTTATAGGGACGGAACCAATTGGTGTTTAGACTTGAAAAAAAGGCACACAAACGAACATACAAAAGTAGTCGGACACTAAATTGTCTAAAGAATAGAGTGGAGGACCTTCGGTCATCGAGGGTCTATATAGACACGAGTGTGTCAAGGTCCTGGCAAGGACCCCCTCTTTGAGTCGAGACCAAAAACCATCTTCGGTTAGTTCCCAAGTCCTTAAAAGGTTTTAACTTGTCGTCAGGTTTGTCGTGAGTTACTATTATTCAGACAAGTAGAGGTTCAACTTAAACGAGAGCTCAAAGACTAATCTTGGACCTACAAGGTCTGACTAGATGAGATCTCAGATCGCGACAAACCGTTGGGCATTAATTGTCCAACGACAAGTTATCTCTCCTTTGCGTGTCTACTCTTCGACCCCCTTGAAACCGGTCTTTTTAGTAAATTCTCTACATGAACGACAAGGGAGACAGTACAGGGTTTGGGAAGGGACCTACCGACGGAGAGTAGTGAGAGGTGAGTCTTCCGTAGTGAGTATCTGGAGAAAGGACCGATGAAACCAATGAAGTTTTCGTGTCTGAAACTGGGTCTTTAAGGTAAATTCCTATAAATATGATTCCTTAAGTATCATACTCATAGTCTTTCTTATTAACATGTTTTTGTATTTGAGATCGAAGAATTTTTCAAAATTTTTAAACTTTTATCGGATTTTAAAGGTGCCAACTAATTTATTTCATACTATGATACCTTATGGTATATTTAAAAATACATCAAACACACCTTTATATAAATGACTATGTCTTTTACAAGTCGATCAATTCGACTGGTTTTTTATCCATTTTTTGGTTGTTCGTTTTTTCGTTTCTCTAGTAAAATCTATCTTTATCGTATCTTACAACGGGAGGAAACGGACGGAGATAGTGACAGTATGGTCAGATGAAATAAAAGAAGTATTACGATTAAAGTGAACGAAGGGTTCACCGGGATCACCATTTCTACCATTTCTTGGGTGAACGGTTACGTCCTTTACATTCTGAACTCAAACTAAGGACCCAACCCTTATACGGGACCTCCTCCTTTACCGTTTAGTGACGTCATAAGAACGGTCCCTTTAAGGTGCTTGTCTCCTCGGACCACCCGATGTCGGGTGCCGAAACGTTTCCCAGCCTACACTGACTCGTGCGTACGTCCCGTCTAGTTTGTAAGAGTTTCTACGTGCGTCCCTACAGCACACACACACAGGGTCCTCTCCCCTTGACCTTTCAGGGACGAGTGATACTGTATCTTTATTTTTTAAGGACTACCGAACGAGAGTGTGGTTCAGTAATTGTGGATACCGAGTTGGTAAGCAGTGTCTGGAGGAAAGGGTAAAATCTGTTCTATAGGAGTTTTACAGGACCGGAGACGGTTGTCGTGGAGTCTGTGAAGGTTCGTGAGTCTCGATGTCTTCTTTACGGTCCAAGACCAATTGACTCAATGTGGTGTATGGTCGTTATCTCGTAAGTCGCGACTTCTGGATGACACCACAAAGTCATTTAGAAAACGTTAGGTTTTCCGTGAAAGCCTAAAAAATCTTGGATTTTAGTGCCCTTCTTTAGACTAAAACCTAGAGTTCTCTATGTCCGTTAGTCTGTCTGAACTTCCTCCAGAGAAGTTACTTGTCTTCTCAACGAGGAGCGTTATCTCAAAGTTTCCTTCGACCGAAGTTGACGGTGGAAGGTCTTTTTGTCTCGTTTACGTATAATATAAAATTTAAGATCAACAAATGGTTCAAAAATTTTTCCGTACGTAGCCTTTTACTGATTTTCCTTTGTTAATAAGTGGTTTAAAAATTGACCCGGATAGAAAGCCAGTCCTAAAGATGAAAGAAGGATTACGTGATAAAATATAAAAGGTTTAAAAGATGTTATTCATACATAAATGACAGTATTTGAAAAATTTCCAACCGAAACGTAAATAAATAAATAGTAAATAAAAAACCGACGTGACTCACAAGCAACGATGTGTACCCGAAAGAGATCAACACCGTTCACCTCCGATGAAAGATCAACACCTCGTATCCGCAGAGTAACGTCACCGAAAAAAACAACGTCTCGTACTCGAGATCTCACGCGTTCGAGTCATCACACCTTGTGTCCGAATCAACGGGACACCGTACACCCTAGAAGAACCTGGTCTCTAGTTGGGATGCAGGGTACGTAACCGTCTCTGTAAGAATTGGTGACCTGGTGCTCCCTTCAGGACCAAAAGGTAAAATTCAAAGTAAACAAACTTGAAAGATGAATAAAAAGTAGTTGTAAAGACTTAAATGATATGTGACTTGGATGATATATGACAGAGACTTAGTCATATCAGGACCTCGGTGACGGTGGAAAGTGTTTATTTCAAAATAACTTTGTGTAGGTGGAGGGAAACAGATGAGTAACGTACACCGACGAAAACGAGATGTTCTCATCTCAACTTTTTGACGTTGACAGTTGTTGTTGTTGTTTTTCGTCTTCCGACGTTTATTGTTTGCTGAAATAAACCCCAGAATTCTTATCGTTAAGACCTCTATCTTAACCCATTTTGACTTTCTCATAAGACTTCTTCTCCTTCTGAGTTCCCGAAGATATTTTGGTTGTCGGTACTCCACCATGAGACTGTGTTCTTCCTTTATAACTAGGAATTCCCTACCGACAGTACCCAGTAAAATCCTAGACTATTTATATAAGTCAAAGATCTTGTAATACGTTTATAAGACCTACGGACATAATTCTACTATCACAAGTCCTAAAGTGAGAACCAGGTCACCAATTCTTAAGTGGTCGGTTATGTCCCCTGTGTCCAACCTAGGGACGAGACCCTTCTAAGGTGTACGACACCCCGTTGCTTCGGGGACGTGGTATCGATGACTCGGCCGTGAGATCTCGGACACGAGCCGTTGTTCTCTTTGGTGACGTTCCTCTTCGGACGTGTGACGATGATCTCTCATCGGGGGTAAGTGGTGTGGATCTCTTTCGGGTGTGTGTCGTTGTTTCTGGGTCCCGTCGGTTATTATTTATTCATGCAAAAAAATTTTTTCTATTGACCAGTTTTCCAGTCTAAAGTAGGTACTTGGGGTGAAGGAGTCACGGAGGATCGAGGTAAAATCGTTATGACTGAGGTAAAAATAAAAGGAAAGTGTGCTGTCTCCGGTGTACCGGGTGTTTCAGACGTTGTGAACTATAGACGAAGGCAGGTCTTTTTCACACGACTGAAGACACGATTTCCTTTTCGATATTCAATTCCATTGTCTTTAGTTGTCACTCAGTTTGGTTTTTTCTATGTAGGGGTCCCAGTACCTTAAACAGAAAAAACAACAACAAAAAACGGATACTTACGTTCCTATGAGTATAAGAATTTTTGTCAACGGGACACCAATGTCGTTAATTGGGTCCAATACCAAAAGTGTCGAAATAAGAAACACCAATCTCGTCTAAGAACTGTCAAGACTCTACGTCTCTCGGTTTCAAAACAAAAGGGACAATGGTTACCTTTACTCTACAATTGGACCCGAGGGGGTGGGGAGTTCTCATGGACCGTATACCAATGCCAGAACTCTTTGAAATCGATAATCATAATGATAGTAAGTTCCCGAGGGTTTGTATAGGGGGTAGGACACGGACCCTGAGTCTGACGTAGGGTCGAAATTGTTTGGTCACAGAGAATACAGTTCGGTCGTCTTCAGTATACAGGTCCTTAAATTACACGAAGAGAAAGATATGGATTTTATCGAATAACCTCCCTTAAATCTACATGCCACGTACCTTCCGTGTGTTAACCGAGGATTTACGTTCGTAGTGGACGAACCCTATGATCTCCACATATTATTTCATTACTCAAAGGTTTGTGTCAACCCATTTGTTCGAGGACTCCCCTACGTTGCTGGTGACAAACGGAAGACAACAGAGGTAGAGGAACCTTTGTAGGATTATCCGAATTGTTTTCGTGTCTTCTAAGAATCTTCTAGGCGACAAGTGGGACGTTGTCCCTACGTGCATTCATAAGTCAATTTCTCGGTACGTGACCTAACCGGTACAATTGGACGGTCCGTCCGTCTTTTTGTAGTATTTGTCCACCCCTCTCTTCGTCCCGAACCGCGGAGGAGACGTTTCCCTTGAGACGTCCATTTACGAGATTAATCCACGAACCTCAGACAAGTCATAAGTTATCCTAGAGAGGGTCAGACAGAGGAAGTAAGTTAATTCTTTCATTATCCTTGAAAGGTAAAAGGAATACTAAATTGTCTTACTATTTACTAGTCCATCTCCACCCCCCCACCAAAAAATCCGTGTAAAGATTTTCTTTGAAGATGTCTTCACTTAGTACAGACGAAGACCCTTTGAGTAGTTTGTCCGATAACCGTTAAGTTTAACAGAGGGGGTGTGTCGAGTGGACAGTCGTCGTTATAGGTAGCGTTTCATTTGGTAAGTCTCGACCCTCCCTACGTGACTCAAAAGTTTGATTTGTTTTGTGATTAATAATAAAAATATTTCGAGTAAATCAGTTCTTTCTCTCCCATCTATACTAAGTCCATTTACAAGTCTCCTCACTGGTTTTTTTCTTTTTTTTACGTCCGTCGTTGAACACCCCTATATAGATCACTCGTAGAGGTGAACGTGTGCCACGAGCCTCCTGGTAAAAAAGATGGTGAAAGACTAAGTCTGTCCAGATTATCCTTTTGCTCATGCAGTTCCGACATGTAACAGTGGGACGAATAAATTGAAGATACGTCTCATGTAGTACTCTTTACGATCTGACCTTCTTTGTGTTCGACCTTAGTTCTAACGGTCCCCTTTATAGTTATTGGAGTCTATACGTCTACTGTGGTGATACCGTCTTTCACTTCTCCTTGATTTTTCGGAGAACTATACCTCTCACTTTTTCAACCACATTTCGAGTTGTAAGTCTTTTACTTCTATTACCGTGGGTCAGGGTAGTAAAGTACCCTTTATCTACCCCTTTGTCACCTTTGTCACAGTCTGAAATAAAGAACCCTGAGGTTTTAGTGACGTCTACCACTGACGTCGGTACTTTGATTTTCTACGAATGAGGAACCTTCTTTTCAATGCTGGTTGGATCTATCGTATAAGTTTTCATCTCTGTAATGAAACGGTTGATTCCAGACAGATCAGTTCCGATACCAAAAAGGACACCAGTACATACCTACACTCTCAACCTGACACTTCTTCCGACTCACGGTTTCACGAAAACTTGACACCACAACCTCTTCTGAGAACTGTCAGGGAACCTGACGTTCCTCTAGGTTGGTCAGGTAAGACTTCCTCTAGTCGGGACCCTAAAGAAACCTTCCTTACTACGACTTCGACTTTGAGGTCATGAAACCGGTGGAGTACGCTTCTCAACTGAGTAACCTTTTCTGAGACTACGACCCTCCCTAACCCCCCTCCTCCTCTTCCCCTGCTGTCTCCTACTGTACCGACCTACCGTAGTGACTGAGTTACCTGTACTCAGACCCACTTGAGGTCCTCAACCACTACCTGTCCCTCCGGAGCGCACGACGCTAAGTACCCCAATGTTTCGTAGTCTATGTTGACTCGCTGACTTGACTTGACTTACACGGACTTGACAGATCGTACGGACTTAAAAAAAAAAGTATACTTCGTAAGAAGTGATAAGTCCCAGATTGATGGGTTCTAAAAACGAAATGGAAAATTAAAACTTGATAAGACTCTACACCTTATTTCTTCTCCTCCACTTAAGATACTCGAAACCCCCGATCTCACTCTACAAAGTGGATTTTGATCTCGTAACAAGGATCCTAGGGTCTCAGACTCAAATTTTAGACCGAGTAGCTTACTTACTGGAACACACTCAATGGATTGAAGACTACCGAGTCGAAGGAGTAAAACGGTATACCAATATCATTGTTATAAAGGAGTACCTCAATAACACTCCTACTTGTTACATACAATTTATGAATAGTACCATTTTGTCATTACGTGTTTTGAGAATCGACGGTACTGGTGGTGGTAGTAGTAGTAGCAGCAGTAAACCGTCGGGTTAAAACTTCATTTACGGAGTCAAGAGACTATTGTAGTATAGATTCACCAACCGGTCTGAAACAGACTTTTGGAAGTTCCTGTCGTTCGAGTGATGGACTTAGAGATGTATAGAGACCAGGAATCTTGTAAGAAAGTGTACACGTTGACTTTAAAGAGGGCGGCACCGAAGACTGGGAACCAAAATCAAGATGGGGGACCCTCAGAATTTCCTGTTCCTATTAGGGAGAACATCAAACATAATCACTTCCAAACCACAGTAACATGTATTGTTTTTGGTGTGATCATCAAAATCGGAATTTCCTTTAACTGACCTTTCTACGACCCGTAGACTAATCTAGTTCTTCCTCTTCTCCTTCCTCGACTTTCTCGTTCTCCTCCTTCTTCTGCCCTACCACCCCTCCTCTTAGTCCGAATCACTTTCTTCTTTAACCCTGTCCAAGTCCTGATTAGAGTAGTCCTTTTTAGTGGTTTGGTAGTTATTTCCTGTGTTTACCATACCTGGATTTTCTTCGTCTTATATAAGTTTTCTCCATCGTTCTTATGTGTCTTCTTGATGTGTTTTTTCTAGAAGTGTTGGGTCTATTAGTCCTATCACACTAGCGAGTGGATCTCGGTCTGTAGGATCTTGTAATTCAGTTCACCCTGAATCCTTCGTAGTGATGTTTGTTTCGATGACCTCCATTACCTTAAGGTCGACTCGATAAAGTCTAGGATTTTCTACTACGACACTTACACGAGGTGAGTTATACGGTCATTTAAACCTTTTGAGTCGTCACCGGTGTCCTGACCTTTTGCAGTCAAAAGTAAGGTTAACGGATCTTTCCGTTACGGTTTCTTATGAGTTTGATGGCGTGTTAACGTGAGTAGAGTTTGTGATCGTTTCATTACGAGTTTTAAGAGGTTCGTTCCGAAGTTGTTATGTCCTTGGCACTATAAGGTCTACAAGTTCGACCTAAATCTTTTCCATCTCCTTGGTCTCTAGTTTAACGGTTGTAGACGACCTAGTACCTTTTTCGTTCTCTCAAGGTCTTTTTGTAGATGAAGACGAAATAACTGATACGGTTTCAGAAACTGACACACTTAGTGTCGTTTGACTCCTTTTAAGACTTTCTCTACCCTTATGGTCTGGTGGACTGGACGGAGGACTCTTTAGGCATACGTCCAGTCCTTCGTTGTCAATCTTGACCTGTACCTTGTTGTCTGACCAAGGGTTAGTCTTTTCTTCATACAGTTCCAACATATAACAGAATAAATTGAATATACGTCTCGTGTAGTACTCTTTACGACCCCACCAACTTCGTGTTCAATCTTAGTTCTAACGGTCCTCTTTATAGTTATTGGAGTCTATACGTCTACTGTGGTGGGAATACCGTCTTTCACTTCTCCTTGATTTTTCGGAGAACTACTTTCACTTTCTCCTCTCACTTTTTCAACCTAATTTTGAGTTGTAAGTCTTTTGATTCTAGTACCGTAGACCAGGGTAGTGAAGTACCGTTTATCTACCCCTTTGTTACCTTTTTCACTGTCTGAAATAAAGAACCTTGAGGTTTTAGTGACGTCTACCACTGACGTTGGTACGAACGAGGAACCTTCTTTTCAATACTGGTTGGATCTGTCGTATAATTTTTCGTCTCTGTAATGAAACGGTTGTTTCCAGGTAGATCAGTTCCGATACCAATAAAGGTCACCAGTACATACCTACTCTCAACCTGATATTTCTTTCAACTCGCGGCCTTTTAACTACGAAAACTTGACACCACAACCTCTTCTGAGAAAACTCTCAGGGAATCTGAAGTTCCTCTAGGTTGGTGAGGTAGAATTTTCTTTAGTCAGGACTTATAAGTAACCTTCCTGACTACAACTTTGACTTCAACTTTGAGGTTATGAAACCGGTAGACAACACTTCTTGACTGAGTAAACTTTTCTGGGACTACGACCCTTTCTAACTTCCACCCTCCTCTTCCCCTACTGTCTCCTACTCTACCAACCTACCGTAGTGGCTGAGTTACCTGTATCCAAACTCATTTGAGGTCCTCAACCACTACCTGTCCCTCCGGACCGTACGACGTCAGGTACCCAAGCGTTTCTCAGCCTGGACTGACTCACTGACTTGACTTGACTAGTAGCGGTCATAGTGGTAATTGTTCGGAATGGGTGTCGAGGTTATTACACTGACGGAGTCGGACTCAGTCCAGAGTAGGGAGGGTCTAATTAGTTGAGACCACTTTCCTCACCTCAGTGGATCCGTCTAGAACTACGACTCTCGGGTGGACACATAACCCCTCACCTTTTCGTAGGGTGTCTTCCTGTGACAGTAGTTGACTCGTCGGAGGGTCGGTGGTCTGACACTCCTTCGGGAGCAGTACGTCTAGTTGGTACCGTGTCATGAATCTATAAACTTCTTCGATGTAAGATCCTATTTATGGGAAGTCAAGAAAGGTGATGACTCTACCTTAATTAATAATTAGATTTGACTAACACATTACAAATAAATGAAAAGAGTGATCTTACGATTTGAAGTAATTCTGTCTCGTGGCGTAGATTCAATGAGTGACTGTCCATGGTGGGGAATCGGTCCCTGAATCTGATGTTACCCATACGTTTACTAACGACTTAATCGATTAACTAAATGTTTACGTAATTAATTTAATCGTAAAACTCTAGGAACCCCAATGAGTGAAGGTTTACACCGAGATAACGAGAGTCAGTTAAGTGTGAATACCACTTTTTTTTTAAGGTCGTAGTCTTCCGAAAAACGTACTTTATCCTTCCTTTCATTTTATTGAGTGTTTAGAATAAAAGTTAGTCAACCCTAAAATAAAAGGGTATACGAGACCAATAAGAACGGATTGTGTGAGGTTTTGTGCCACCGAACTTTGTTGTCATCAATAACTGAACCGAGTACTTTAACCTGTCCCACACGACTCGATCGACCAGAGACAAGGTGTGTGGTCGTCGACCTCATCGAACCGACCCCCGACTTCTTAGGGGAAGGTTCTACCGACCGTTCAACTGTGACCGAGAGTCGACCTTCGAGTCGATTCCTGCACGTGGTCCTGAAGTCAAGGAGAGTTTCGTAGAGATATAGGTACGAACCCGTACGAGTGTGGTACCCCCGACCTAAGGTCCTCTCTCGTAGGGTTCTCTCTTTCGGTCTCTTGAGATACCTCAAAAATACTACGTTGGAGGTTTGAATGTACCATGGTGAAGACGGTATGCGATAACCAGTTGCGTAAGGTTTTCCAGTTGAGTAAAGTCCTTCTTTCCTGTATCTGAAGTGGTACGACACTCTCTTCCCACTTCCGGTGTGACTTTTTTGTCTTACACCTCACCCTCTATAACGACACCGGTTGAAACCTTTTATGTTAGAGAGGGTGGTGGAGAAGAGAAAACCGTATCCGTTAGTTTAACTCAAAGTCGAAACGTTCAAATTTGTGACGACGGGCCAGGAGGTGAGTCAGTAGTTAAAAAAACAGTAGATACGACTCGAATTCTGATTCAAGACCTTAATGTCTCTATTTACTCTTCTGAGAGAAGGGGACCCCTCAAGTGTCTACCCATCTCTACTTATTACTTCTAGGTTACACTACACACTAAGTCGGCTTCATACATTGTTCCGTCACAACTGTCTCTTTCTTTACTAACTAAGACGGACCTTACTTTCGATCAAAGGGTTTGTCAAAAGAAATCACCTGTACCCAGGACAGTACGACGATCCAATGGTAAAGGTTTTAATTATACATAAGGGGACCTTCTCGGTCCTTCCGTCGATATACGAGTGGCAAGATGGTGGTTTCTTTCGGGGTGATCTTCTCGTACATCAGTCGGCCTGGTGGGTTCGACCAACCCTTGGTGTGGTCGGCCTTGGTTTTTCTTGACCAGAGGAACGATAGTTTTCGTCGTCATTCACCCTGACAACAGAATCTGAATCACCCTCGGAACTTTAAAAAGTGTCCTCTCTCTTGAGGTCTTTTGTTTATCACTATTACTAGTATTATTATTTTTATTAAAAAATTTATCTGACAAAAAGTTATATAAAAATCTAAATATCTTTGAAACTCTTATGTTGCGTTTCTTAAGGTGATGTGGGACTCGGGTCCCAGGATATAATAGTTATGGAATGTAATGAAACCACTTTTCATTTCACAGTCAGAGAGTCAGTACATACTGAGAAACGTGGGGTACCTGACCTCGGGTGGTCCGAGGAGACAGACACCTTAAGAGGTCCGTTCTTATGGTCTCACCCATCGGTAAGGGAAACGGTCCCGTAGAAGGGTTGGGTCCCTGGTTTAGGTGCAAAGGACGTCGTCCGTCTAAGAAACGGTATACTCGGTGGTTCCTTCGGGTCCTAATGAGATCATTAGATAATATCAATTATTCGGTCACCTACGTTCCAATAATTGATTACGGGTACCAAATCAGTATAAAAGAAATAAAAATGGATCACAAGAAAAACACAAGGTCTTAGGTAAGTCCTAGTGTAGTGTCAATCGACTGTAGGGACATCCTAGCCGAGCCGATACCGTCAAATAGTCTGCAGGGAACAAGGACTATTGGAACTGTAAAAACTCTGTATGACCAGTGCATAGAGCATCCCAAGGGGCGTGACCCTAAACAGACTACAAAAAGAGTACGAATACGACTCCAATACCCCAACCTCTTCGTCTGGTGTCTCTATTTGACGGTAAAAATAGTGTAGTTTAGTTCCCGTGGATCATAGTTGTACTAAGTGCCGAGAACTAAAATTGGAACTGGTGACCGACTCTAGTAAACTGTAAACAGTTTTACAGACGTGACACTTAATGAGAAAATAAGAGGGGGAGGGGAAATAGGACAGGATAAACCTTCCTTCATTGATGCACATCGGGAGTGAATTCCCTCACCGGTCGATACTCTGAGTAGGAACTTGTACCACACGACACACGTACGATTCAGCGAAGTCAACACAGACTGAGAAACGCTGGTGTACCTGGTATAAGGTGGTCTGAGGAGACAGGTACCCTAAGAGGTCCGTTCTTATGTCTCACCCAACGGTAAGGGAAGAGACCCCCGAGAAGGGTTGGGTCCCTGAGTTCCTAGCTTGATCTCAGAGAATGTAGAGGACGTGACCGTCCACCCAAGAAATGGTGACCGTGGTGGACCCTTCTGGGCACTCCTACTATACAGATGTATTTAATAAACCTTAAGAAGACACGTCCTTTAGAGAGAGAAAGGAGGTGAACACATACACAAATTTATAAAGAAACTATCATACCTGAGTACCTATAAATAACTATAATTACAAAGACAACGAACCTTACAAGGTCGAGACGGTAGCACTCGGGAAAGACAGTCGGGAGAACATGAAAACTGTATGTGGGGTAGTATCTCCACATTATTACTGAAAAGAACTTCATGTCAACTAAATGTTATAACACAACCAAAGTCTACGTGTCGTTTCACTAAGTCAAAATGTATGAAATAAGTCTAATAAAAGGTAATATTCAATTAGTTCTGTGATTTATATTAAGAGACACAATATGTCGTTTAAGAACGACGGAAAAAAAAAAAAAAAAAAAACAGACATGACCTAGAAACAATGTCACACTCTCAAGAGAAATACCACATCTCCGAATCAACGGGGGACCATACACCCTAGAATCAAGGGGTTCCTCAATCAGCGAGTCAGTACAGACTGAGACGCTGGGGTACCTGACATCGGACGATCCGAGGAGACAGGTACCGTAAGAGGTCCGTTCTTATGACCTCACTCAACGGTACGGGAAGAGGTGCCCTAGAAGGGTTGGACTCTTTAGCTTGGGTTCAGAAAGAGTAACGTCCGTCTAAGACAGACTCGGTGGTCCCTTCGGGATCAAGGTGTTGGTCCCAAGTTTGAGTTCAAGGGATGTGCCCTTCCGCCCAAGAAATGGAGACCGGGTGGTGACTTCAGGGTCATTCCTGAAAAAACACATACACATGTTTGTGATCCTGTCTTTCAGATGTAATAAGATTGAATTAGTAAGTTTATTCGGATACAACATTCAAGGGTAAATGTCTATTCCTTTGTCTATACCTCCCCAACTCACCGAATAGGTTCTGGTGTTTCGAGTATTTACCATCTCACTCCTACTCTTAGATACGGTCGGTCGAGGTCTAGGAGGTGAAGAATTTGTAAACTCACAAAATTCCTCATGTGGGAGCACAATAAGGGGTCGAACAACTTTGTGTCCGTGACCACAATATATGGTCATACAATTTTTCTTTGTCTCGGTCGACTTTCTTGACGACCACTGGCGTTAGTCACCGTCGGTGAAAAGACACAGAACACCGAAGTACGGAGTGGGGTGGTGGAAGGTAGACGTTAGTCCTCCCTTTCGACCGATCTCTTTTGGTGGGTGCACCTTCACAATGGTTGGCTTACGCGACGGGGGAACGTCCTTCGACACCTTTCTGCCTGTAGAGTCGTTACTACCTACGCGATCGACTGTAAAGGCTGTAGACTTCCCCACCATAAACCCCCACACTCACTCAGAAGAGCCTCAGGGAATTTAATCTAAAGTCCTCGGGTGAGGTGGGTGACTTCTTGTTCGGGAGTCGATGTGTGGGTGAAGGATTCGCACCTCGATTTGAGGGAGGTAGAAGGGAAGGTTGGGGCACTCTACGGCTTTGTCGAAGTACTCTCAGACGACCCTTGACGATCAGTAAAAATGTAACTCAACCTATTTCGGGTCTCGTCTTCTTTTTGCATCTGGGTCCAGGGGAAAGTTTTCGGGGTGTCAGTGGACTCTGGACCTAGGTTTCCGTCTTAAGTCACAGTGCCACGGAACACGGGTCCTGTGCACTGAGAGTCCGTCCGACCGAGGACGAAGGAGTATTACCTTAATATTACACTTTGCAACTGAGGTAAGAGAGGTCTCAAGTCGTGGTCAGTGGAACGGAGGGGTTTAGTGTCCGAGGTAAGAAGGTCTCGATTGTCGAATGAAAAACAACCAATCTTCTGTCCTCATGGAACGTGTGATTTTGAGTCAAAATCGTCAAAGAGCCGACGGAGACTCTTTTCCCCCCCTTTAAGAGTCATACTCCCGTCGGAAATAGTCAAAGACAAAACCTTCTACTGTTGTGATAGGAAATCTAAAGAACTCCTTTATCTCGTCTCGCTTTCAGTAGCCACCGTGAGTCGACCTCAGTCTCTGGAACAAGTATTTCGGATTTCTTGAAGTTTTTGAAAGTTCCTGTTATGGATCACATTATACGAGTAACTGTAGATTTCTCGGGTTCTTTTGATCCGGTGCCCATATTACTCTCCGTTTTTATGACTATTTACCTTCCCCTTTGCTCCGTCTCACGGGGACACTCGAAACCGAAGGATGAAATTCTTTATTTTAACCTACCCTCTTCTCCGAAAGTCTTCTGCAGTTTTGACGGAGCGTCGAGACCGCCCTCGATTGAAACAAAAGATTTAAATTTCTGTAACGTCGAAGATATTAAACAGAGGTTACTTCGATACGGAAANAGGTTACTTCGATACAAAAAAAAAAAAAAAAAAAAAACTGAGGACCAAACCAACGATTGAATGACATCCTGTGTCAATGGGAGAAACTCTTATAAGTCAAATGAGTAAACATTTTACCCCTGTGGCGTATAGTAATGTCTTTCTGAAAATGGTCTTTCTAAAAGAAATAAGTCCGTGAAACTGTCCTATATGTAATTCTGCGGACCCCAACAAAGACAGGAGGTCTTCGAATTAATACATCGTTTCTTACACTTTAAAGTCACCCTGTGCGTTATTGTTTATCAGACCTTATGTTTGAAGGGTCCACCGTGACCACCATTTCTTAGGTGGACGGTTACGTCCTCCACGTTCTCTACACCCGAGGTAGGGACCCAACCCTTCTAGGGGACCTCTTCCTTCACCCTTGGGTGAGGTCATAAGAACGGACCTCTTAGGGTACCTGTCTCCTCAGACCGTCCGATGTATGTCAAGTACCCCAGTGTTTCTCAACCTGTGCTGACTCGCGTGTGTGTGTATGTATGTGTGTGTCTCTGTGTGTTTATGGGTGTGTTCAGGGTCTCGATGGTCGTTGAGTGATTCAAGAGTAGAGAGGGGCTGATTAGATAAAAGGTCTTTTATCGTCAATTAAGTGAGATTCTACCGATAAGAATAGGTTCCTGTAAAGGGAGACCTAATACGGTTCCGGTGACCAGTTTCAATTTCTCCTAGAACTGGGAGACGACCCGAGAAGAGTCGTTGGAAGGGAGAAACCTGACAGTGGGTAATCGTACTAGTATTGTCGCTAGGTTCCTCTTTCTTCCCTCTGTTTGGTTCTACTCGATAAAAGAGGACCTTTGTCGATATGAGTTTCTAGAGTAATTAAGTAGATAAGTGATTAAGTGAGTCGTTTTCAAATGACTTGACGCGATCGAACAGTTCATGTGGAAGTCATGGGACTCCGTTATTCCCTTCTGAAGGACCTCCTCCACTGTACCTCCGATTCCGGTGGTTCTTGTTCATCCTTGACTGATCCATTTTGTCATTCCTCACACTACCTTCCTAAGTCTTTTCTTTTCTCACTGATGTTTCTACACCTCCACTCCCTCTCATATAAGGTAACGTAAGGACTAGCACCACACCACCCGTCCCCATATCTTCCCTCTTCCCGTGGTGACTTTTTGTTCATTTCTAGTCAAACCTACATGATATCCTCAACTACCTTTCGGTGTATGTCCGAAAGTCCTCTCTTTGTCGTCTCGGTCTAAACGTAAAATCCTTCGCAAGACACCGATACCATCAAACAAACAACGAATCAACGATTCAACACGGACTGAGAACTCTGAGGTACCTCACGTCGGGCGGTCCGAGGAGACAGATACCCTACAGGGTCTGTTCTTGTGACCTCACTCAACGGACAAAGGTAGAGGTCCCCTAGAAGAACTAGGCCCCTAATTTAGACTCAGAGGACGTGACGTCCTCCTAACTCGGTCACCCCTTTGTACTATCTCTTTATTTTAACTTCTTACGGAATCTTTAGAGATAATAGTTAATTCAGTTGGTAGTGAACACCTTACGTAAGAGGACGTAGGAATCTAGTTCGTCCATCTTCTCCACATCGTCCATGAGAGTGAGATATCTACTTCCTTATCTTCGAGGCTATGTCCCAAAGGGTTGGAAATAATAATAAAACCTGGTCCACTCAGAAACAACACCCCCCGTCGGGACACGGAGTGTCCTACGAAGTGTTGTAGGGATGGGTAATGAGTGCTCCACGGTCATCTTGGGAGGACGGTTTTCACTGGTTTTTTATATAGAAGTTTACAACGGTTTACAGAGGACCCTCCGTGTCAGTGGTGACCAACTCTTGATGAAAAGATTTTTCGAGTTTGGTCTGAGGGGACGACCTAGCCACCTTTTCTTAGACACGTTCTCTGTACCCAAACTGGGGGCTAGGTCCTTCTAAGGTGTTCGATGCCTCGTTCTTTCGGCCACGTGTTGATAACTCGGACACGAGATCTTGGACCCTCGACGGTGATGACTCGGGTGTACGGGACATCGGGTTCGAGGCGTTGTTCTCTTCGGTGCCGTTACTCTTCGGGTACGAGTGTTGATCTCTCATCGAGGACGAGCGGCGTGTCGTTGGGAGTCGTGTCGGTTTTTATTTATTTATTTTCGTTTCAGAACTTCTACAGGAATTTTAATTTATTTATTTTCGCCGAGTTCGGGGTGGTAGGTGTGTTCGTTCCTATGAAGACAGAGGTGCTAGAGAGAGGAAAGCTGAGGTCGTGCGTGTCGGAGTAGGGAGTACCGGAGCCGGTTGCATAGTGTACGTAGTCAAACGGAGATTTACTGCAAAAGTGACCCTTAGAATTTTTGTCTACAGTGAAAGGGGACAGTAAAGCCAAAAGAAAATGTAATTTTATTCCTAAAAAAAAAAGGAAGACTCGATTTTTAACAATCGTGTGACCTTCGTTTCTCTAAAGAGAGTAGTGTACACGTAAAAGATAGATAAAGGAAGGTTTGTCGTGACTGTGGTCTTTACTCCTACTAAGAGTGTTGTAATCTCAGGTAAAGACGGGTCAAGGTTCTCATAAACGGGACAGACCCCAATGGTGGTAAGTATACCACTAAACTTCAAAGGGAATATTTACACGTAAATTTCATTTTTGGGTTTAGTAACAAGAGTACCTAGACGTAGTCTTCCAAACGGAACACTAATTTAGACATCTAAAAAATGTTTAACCTTAAAGTGTCTCACCATGAACGTCGTTATCGTACTACCTCGGTTAAAGGAGACAAGGAGAAATACACTTTCACACCACCGACCCTTCTGACAGAAAGGGTGTGAGTTTAATAGGACGGTCTGTTTCCTTCAAAAGTCTTCTTAGAACTCGTACATTAAAATAATGGAATCGTGGTAAAATTACATTAAGTACATTAAAGAAGACGTCCTCTTTTCAATAAAAGGATTTACGGACCATTTTACTCTTGGCTACCTAAAAACTGAAGGTGGTTGAGGGAGACATCTTAAAAGACGAGTTTCTTCTTTGTTCCTCTCCACGAGTCGAGTATATCGGAGTGGACCCTCGTCTCACCAGACGTTTCGGAAAGTTCGAACGACTAAAGATTATTGAGACATCCAGGAAGGGTTCACCGAGTCACCATTTCTTGGACGGACGGTTACGTCCTCTGAGCCCAAGTTGGAGACCCAGTCCTACTAGGGGATCTCTTCCCTTACCGATGGATGAGGTCATAAGAACGGACCTCTTAGGGTCCCTGTCTCCTCGGACCGCCCGATGTTAGGTACCTCAGTGTTTCTCAACCTGTACTGAAGCGCTGATTTGTTGATGTTTACTGAGACATTGAGTCATAGAGTTTTTGACGGTGGATTTGTTTCAGGTTGGTTCCAAGAGTTGGAGATGTGAGAACGATAAACCCCAGTCTATTAAGAAACAAACCCCCGACCAGGAATGTGACAACCTACAAACCGTCTTAGGGATCAGAGGTGAGTAAACTACGGTCGAAGTGTGGTCAACACTGTTGACCTTTATAATAGCTAACTAACAGTGTCTATTCTCAGTCACTTAAAACGGAAAAACAAGATCCTGGAGAGACCGGATGAGGACTCTGGGTGGATTCACCACCTCTCCTCCTTCGACGTAAGTCACGACTTTTAATTAAGTACTCGTTAGTTCTCAACGGTTACCTACTGGGTTCTCTCTATGTTTTCGTCTAGATGACCCACAGGTTGTGTCAATGTAGGACACTGAAGAGAGGTCATGGATTCCCGGGTAGACGTGTCGTCCTACGATCGCAACCGAAGGACAACCGAGTCAACCATTTCTCGGACTGTTACGTTCTCTGGTGGACGTTACGTCCTCTGTTTCCAAACTAGGGACCCAACCTTTCTAGGGGACCTCTTCCCTTACCGTTGGGTGAGATCATTGGGACGGACCCTTTAGGGTACCTGTCTCCTCGGACCTCCCGATGTCAGGTACCCCAGCGTTTCTCAACCTGTGCTGAATCACTGATTTGGTGGAGGTGGAGTGTGAATCTCTTATCGTCGACCTAGGGTTTGGTACTGGATGTTGTAAAGTTTACCAGAGCGGGGACGGGTAGGGAAACTGGAGTCACGGGTGACGAGATGGGTAATAGGTCGGTACGACCCTAAAGAGACAAAGACCGTACATGGTGGTAAAAAGACCGGAGTCCGTGAAACGTAAATTGACAAGAGAGACGGACCCTGTGGGAAGGGTTTTGACAAGTTTACCGACCGAGGAGGAACGATGACTCCAGAGTCAAGACTATAGTTAAGACATCTTCCCAGAAGGTCCGGTGGGTTTTCAGTGGGAACTGTCTAGATACCTGTACCCCCCTCCCCTACTCCCTCTTCCCCTCTACATACCTCTCTCATTGTACCTTTAAATGTTATGGTGTACATTTTATATTTCGGTTACCCTTAAACGATATACTGAGTCCCTTGAGTTTGTCCCCTAGACAGTGTCCGACTTCCCACCCTCCCCCTCCCTCTACCCTCCCTCCGAGCCCTCTCTCCCTTGTACCCACACGGATACCGACTAAGAATAACTACATTCTGTCTTTTGGTGTTTTAAGGTATTTCGTTAAGTCAAGTCAAGTCAGTGAGTCAGCACAGGCTGAGAAACACTGGGGTACTTAGCGTCGTGCGGTCCGGAGGGACAGGTAGTGGTTGAGGGCCTCAAATGAGTTTGGGTACAGGTAGCTCAACCACTACGGTAGGTCGGTAGAGTAGGAGACAGCAGGGGAAGAGGAGGACGGAGTTAGGGAGGGTCGTAGTCCCAGAAAAGGTTACTCAGTTGAGAAGCGTACTCCACCGGTTTCATGACCTCAAAGTCGAAATCGTAGTCAGGAAGGTTACTTGTGGGTCCTGACTAGAGGAAATCTTACCTGACCAACCTAATAAGAAGTTAATTTTTAAAAAATTTTTTTATTATTTAAATTAACCTTCTTACTTTTTTTTTTTTTCAGTGGGAATCACGGAGGGACACCAATTTTGAGACGTTAATGCGATGTCCCCAGTGTCCAAGCTCGGGTGAACGACGTACCGAGTCAGTTTTTTTTTTTTGTTGTTATTGAGTCGGGACGAGTGTCAGTCGGAAACGTAATATCGACGAAATGACAGGGTTTTTGAGAAAACCCAAAGACTTTAATACGGAGGAGGAGGATGACCTCGTCCTCCGGAGACTCTCGTCTCGGCGACGGACAGTGTAGGCAGTAGTCTAGGGGTCGTGGAAGGTGGTTCAGGACGTGTAGTGTCCTCGAGGACCTTGTTGGTCGTGTACTCTCTTCCTTCTGTTCCTCCGGGAAATCAAGTCCGTGTCTGGAGAGGGAACTATGGTAGAGAGATTGTCAAGGGAGATTCCCTTCGTCGAGTACTTTTTATATATCTCTTAATACAGGAAGACAGTGGACTACACGTCGAGTTCTTACTTCACCTTAATCTGATCTTTTAACGTAGTGTCCGTTTGGGTACGACACTCCAGGATAATTTTGGATCCTCTTGACTGACGAAGAGAACAGAGGGTCGTGGTCTAGTGTTTCCTTTCTTCTTTTAGTTCAAGGGTGGAATATTACCGAATAGTACCCCTACCCCTTACCACAGTTAAGAGAGGGAATGACGTATTTAGAGAAGGTCGAAAGATAGTTCAAACAATGAATAGTGACCACCGAGTGTCTCAATTCTTAGACGAGTGCTACGTCCTCTGGGCCCAAGCTAGGGACCCAGCCCTTCTAGGGGACCTCTTCCTTTACAGTTGGGTGAGATCGTAGGAACGGACCTCTTGAGGTACCTGTCTCCTCGGACCGTCCGATGTCGGGTGCCACGGCGTTTCTCAGTCTGTACTGACTCGCTGATTGTGAAAGTGAAAAGTGAAGTTTATTGTTCTTCAATAAATTTTCAAGCGAAATTTATTGTATTCATTTTCTATTGTATTGTATTTTATTGTATTTATTTTCAAGTGAAATTTATTTTTCTTTTCAAGTGAAATTTATTGTTCTTCTTTATCCGTTTTCTCTTCTTTAAGTTTAGTATAGATAAGTTTCCCCGAGTCTGTGTCCGTCACTACTTGAGGAGTGACGAGTCCACGGGTGTCGCTAAGGAAACGATATAGGGTTGGTACTGTCTCTTTTTTCACTTAAAAGGAGTGGAAGTAGGTCGACGTCCCGAGTAGGATTGTCGAAGCTCGGTCGACCTGTTTATTCTTGAACAACAAGGGAGAAGAGTGTAGTACATACAGTCTCCAGGGATTGACGGTCGAGAATTCGGACGTGTCTCGAGTGTCTACACAGAACAAACTGGACGTCATAATAAAAATAATCCTAATCAACGGTTGAAAATTTTCATTCTAAAAGTAGAAAATTTTTTTTTTGTTAGACGTAAAGGTTGTAGAGATCTTTTAGTCAGACTATAATCCGAGTGTAAAAGTGGTACGTTTTGAGACGACTTTCTGACGGGTGACACAGTAAGATCTTGAAAGACAGAGTAGTGTCATACGTAAGTCCGATGAAGGGAGTAATATAACGGACCTGGAGCATTAAAATAACAGGTAATATAACACGTAATATAACAGACCTGGAGTATCCATGACTCAAACGTTGACGACAATATGTGTGTGTGTGTGTGTGTGTGTGTGTGTGTGTGAGTGAGTGAGTGAGTGAGTCATCACTTCAATTATCTTGAAAAAACCGATCAGTTACTGTAAGTGACGGAACTCACCTCTACTAGAATGTTCTATCGAGAGAACTTAGTTTACCCTACTGGGTCTTAAGATTTAAGGAGGAAATGGTAATAGAGACTCGAAGAAACGTCCCTTATTTAGAATTTACCAGAGGAGAGGGTGTCCTCGTCTTAAACGACACTACTTATCCGTTTATCACAAGAGTACATTTATCCCTGTTTCCTCGCCTCATTAGACTACAACTTCTGTGAGTCACACCGTTTCTAACGATTCACAAGTGGATTTAAGAAAAGAAGAAGGATCAGAGAGGACACCAATATACACTAGCACACTAACCAAGAACTCTTGTTCACGTCAACCTGTGACTACTACTGCCCCTATTATCTTTCCGTACTCGCCCCTAGAACCCAGGAATATAGTTGTGTACCTTTGATCGGTAGGTTATCCTTCTTTGTAGGCTGAACCTGATTAGATACTCTTCTTTAGTGGAACACGACCTCGGTTAGTAAAACTCCCGATAAACTACGTAATCGAGACAGATAGGGTTATGTGAGATATTCGAAGGTTCTTTTTACATTTATTTTTAATTTTGATTTACGAGTATGTCTCTGTGAAATCATCGATAATAAAGAAAACGATTAAGTAAAAATAAAAAAAATTAAGAGTAACTGCATATCAACGAAATGTTACAACACAATCAAAGATGACATGTCGTTTCATTTAGTCGGTATACATATGTACACTTTCACTTTCACAATCAGTGATTCAGCACAGGCTGAGAAACGTTGTGGAACTTGATATCGGACGGTCCGAGGAGACAGATACCTTGAGAGATCCGTTCTTATGGCCTCGCCCAAGAATAAGGGAAGAGATCCCTTAGAAGAGCTGGGTCTCTAGTTTGGGTACAGAGGACGTAACGTCCGTTTAAGAAATGACAGACTCGGTGGTTCCTTCGGTTTCTGTCACTTCGTATTTCACCGTCGGCTTCGTTTACTTTTCCTTGGAGCAAGAAATGAACCCAGAGGGATTCTTGTAATTTACCCTCAGTTGAGTATTTGGAGTCGGTCTAAAGAGCTCTATGGCAAAGGAGAAGAGTCTGAAGAGAGTCAAGTTTTGTAGAGGTCCAGGAGAGAGAGTGGTCGGGGGTTCTTTTGGGAGGGGTTGGAGGTATAATATTTTTAATAGAGAAGAAGGGCGGAGAGGGGTAACAGAAGGATGAGAAATATAGTGGAGACACTAAAGGAAAGGGGGACTGTTGAACGACGAAGTTCGTTCTTCGGAGAGGACGGTGGCTGTTAGGACAGACAGAGAAATGGGTAGGAAAAGTGGGACTTCTCGGACCTCCATTGGTCTGATTCTTTGTAAGTTGAGACAAATTGTACTCCTACCTTCCTCCGTCCACTCTTTTTGACCCTTGTAATTGTATAAAATTTTTCAAGAACAGTCTGAAGGGACCGTCAGGTCACCAACTCTGAGGCTCAAAGGTCACGTTCCTCGTATCCAAGGTAGGGGTCAACCCCTTGATTCTAAGGTGTACGACGAGTCGGTTAATTTTTTTTTTTTCAATAACAGGGGTAGTGTGTGTACGAGAAAAGGGAGATCGACCTTAAGGACTAAAATAAAACGGGTGAGTAGTAAAGTAGGAAGTTTCAAATGGAGTTACAGGGAAACGGGAGAGGTGAAATGAGTGTGGTTACAACCAGTAGTCGAGGGTCGAAACACAGGTATCGCGACACTACCAAGACGGTAATTTCGTAAGAAGTGTCTCACGTACTCTGATATAAGTGGACAGAGGAGATAGAACCCTCGAGGAGTTCCTTACCCCGGTGTAGGAGACATGGAACCATGCGAGTCTCGAGACACGTCACGGACCCTGTCCCATTCGGGAGTCACCTGTAAATACCTTACTTACTTACCCTTTACGAACTTTCGGGTGTAACTCTCGAAACGGAGAAATTGACTCCAAAACTTAAACCATTTTACACCTATGACAAAAACCAACCCGAACTGGTAGGTCTGTGCTGACTCACTGAAGTGAAAGTGAAAAGTGAGAGGACGTAACCTCTTCCTTTACCGTTGGGTGAGGTCACAAGAACGGACCTCTTAGGGTCCCTGCCCCCTCGGACCACCCGACGGCAGATACCCCATCGTGTATCAGTCTGTGCTGACTTCGCTGAATCGTCGTCGTCGTCGTCTGGCAGGAGTCTCCTTCGGTATCCGTCCTTTTTGTTAGTGTCATGGTTCAGTAGTTTTCTCCATTGTCAGATATAATTGGTACGTAAGAAAAAGTTTACCACCGGAGAAGTCAAAAAATTATAAATAAAAAGAATAGATAAACCGATATAACCCAGAATCAACGGTGTGCGCCGTAGATCAAGGGACTGGTCTCTAACTTGGACCCGGGGGGGAGGTAACCCTCACACCTCAGAATCGGTGACCTGGTGGTCCTTTCAGAAATTTGTACATAAAAGTAAAAGACAAAAAACTACTAGTTATATCCTCAGGTACGGGTGGACTTCCCTAATGGAGAGGGTTTCAATAGGTCCAGAGTCCCCTACGTTTGTTACCACTCACGGAGAAAGTACACGTTTGGAAGGTTAGGTCTAGGGTATGGTACTTTGTGATAAAAATACCTCGAGAGTCCAAGGTCCGATGGTAGCGGGACAGGAGTAATGCGGATCGGTTCTATGGTTTGTTGATCCCTGTCGGGAGTGTGGGGTCTTGGACGACCTTAATAAGTTTGATCGGTGAGGGTTCGGACGAGTGGAACGGACTGGGAGAGGAAGAACGTCTTTAGGGTTACTTCCCAGATGGGTACGAAGGGGGAGTTAGGAAGGCGGAGGACTGGTTGGGACCACCAAACGGACACACCAGGCAGTATCGTACAAGGGAAGGGAGCCCTAGAGACTCATGTTGTTCGACAGAGAAGTTACCGTTACAGAAGACTACACAACTAGAACGGTATACGTTTATTATTATTTTGGATGTAAATTTTTGTGTTGGATTCGGTAGTGTTTCAAGGAAGGTACGTTCTCATCGGTCACCATTTCTTAGGTGGAAGGTCAGGACTCCTACACCCGAGTTGGGTACCAGTCCCTTGATTCTAGGGTGTACGGTTTCCCGTTGATTCGGACTCTCGACGTTGATGAATTGGGTGTGTGAGACCTCGGGCGAGTGTCGTTGATTACCCGGGTGCACTACGTTACTCTCTCTTGGGACACGTAGTGTTACCTTCTGGGGTGAACGACGTTGATTCTGATTTACATGGTTTATTTATTTATAAATTTTTTCTCTAATCGGTGGCCTATTTTGGTCGACTTTGTTCTACTCAGTATTTTGTGGTCAAGTAAATGTGACTGTTACTGGCACCCCTTAAGAGATAATAAAAGACGGGTTCGGATAGAAGAGTTTCAGGAGAGTTGAACCAGAAGAAACAGGAGAGCCGAATAGGGGTTAGGGTGATGACTTCATAGGAGACTCCTCCACTGTGAACTCGCCTCTTCACTTTACTTCGCTCTGCCAGTTGGTACACACGGATACTCCTTTTTCGTGAGGTCTGTTTCCCGAGTCGTTCCCACTCGAGGAACTCTGACCTTGTATGTATACTTTCACTTTCACTTCAGGGAGTCAGTACAGGTTGAGAAACGTTGGGGTACCTGATATGGGACGGTCCGAGGACGTAGGTACCCTGAAAGGTCCGTTCTTATGACCTCACCCAACGGTAAAGGAAGAGGTCCCCTAGAAGGAAAGGGTCCCTACCTTGGGAGTAGAACGTGTAACGTCGTCTGAGATGGTAACATCGGTGGTCCCTTAGGACCTTGTATAAATATTGACTGAGGAATAGTGTCTTCACTGCGTCGTTTTACCGGAACTCCAAGTAATACGAGTCACTCTCTTCGGTCCGTGTTTGTCAGTGTATGACTTACTAAGGTAAATACCCTTTGCAGGTCTTATCCGTTTGGGTATCTCTGTCTTACCTCATCCTTTACCGTTGAGTGAGGTCACAAGAACGAACGTCTTATGGTATCTGTCTCCTCGGACCGCCCCACGTCATGTACCCCAGAGTTTTCGACCTGTACTGACTCTCTGATTCATGTGTGTGTATAGCTGTCTTTCGTCTAGTCACCAACGGTCCCGGACCGTCCCCTCCTCCCGCGGACGAATCACCCGTGTCCCAAAGGAAAACCTCACTACTTTTATAGATTCTTGGTCTATTTCGTCACCGACGTTGTCGTTACGTCTACTTGATTTACGGTGACTTAACGTTTGAAATTTTACCAATTACTGTTACAATACAACATACTTAAAATGGAGTTAAAAAAAAATTTTTTCGATGGAGAGATAAAAGAGAGTGGGAAGAAAGGTATAGTCTAAGGGGAGGGCAGTATCCACAGTATGGAAAAGAATCGAAAAAAAAGAAAAAAGAGAGGAAGGAACCTGGGTACAAGTTCACACTTATTGAGAATATTCGTGGTTGAGTGAGTTTTCTGGTTCGGTTCCCCCGCCAGGATTCTACCGTATCCTTATCCTACCCCTCTGGTGAAAGAGGGGGTGTTTAAGTAGTTTTCGTGTATATTTCGTGTTTTGTTGAAGACTTACTACCGTCTCCTGTAGTCCGTGGGTCTTTTCGTCGGGTAACAGAAGCTTTCCTCCATCCTTTTTTTATATTTTCTGTTTTTCTCTCTGTTTTCTCCATCCCTACCTCGAGGTAGGGTCCTTCCCTCAGAATTTTTCTCTCTTCAAAGGTTTGTGGTCCTTTGTGAGAGTGACGGCTCAGACACCACTCGGAACCTTGGTCTCTCCCGTTGTATTGACCCTCCTTTTTATTTATTGATTAATTTTGGGTGTCTAATGAACGTCATTGAGGCGGTCGCCTCTTCGTCGCGTCTGCGGACGTGGTTGGTGATCGTTCACCCCCGACCCGTCCCTCCGCGTAACGAATCTCATTCCTGGCCGGACTTACGGAGTTCCCGTTGGACTCCTTTGATTGAACCCGATCGTTTATTCTGATACCCTATCGATGGTGTACTTTTCGGGATTGGATTCTGTAGTACCATGTCTGGATTGTCTTCGTCTTTTATAATTCTTCTCCACCGTTCTTATGTGACTTCTTGACATGCTTTTTCTGAAAAGTGCTGGGTCTATTAGTGTTTCCACACTAGTGAGTGGATCTCGGTCTGTAGGATCTTACACTTCAGTTCACCCGGAATCTTTCGTAGTAATACTTGTTTCTACCTCCTCCACTACCTTAAGGTCAACTCGACAAAGTTTATGACTTTTTACTACGACACTTTCACGACGTGAGGTATACGGTCGTTTAAACATTTTGAGTCGTCACCGGTGTCCTGACCTTTTACAGTCACAAGTAAGGTTAGGGTTTCTTTCCGTTACGATTTCTTACGAGTTTGATGGTGTGTTAACGTGAGTAGAGTGTGTGATCATTTCATTATAAGTTTTGAGAGGTTCGGTCCGAAGTCGTTATACACTTGGTACTTGAAGGTCTACAAGTTCGACCAAAATCTTTTCCGTCTCCTTGGTCTCTAGTTTAACGGTTGTAAGTGACCTAGTACCTTTTTCGTTCGTTCAAGGTCTTTTTATAGATAAAGACGAAATAACTGATACGGTTTCGGAAACTGACACACCNGGCTTCTTAACTACGAAAACTTGACACCACAACCTCTTCTGACAACTCTCAGGGAACCTGACGTTCCTCTAGGTTGGTCAGGTAAGACTTCCTCTAGTTGGCCCTAAAGAAATCTTCCTTACTACGATTTCGACTTTGAGGTCATGAAACCGGTGGAGTACGCTTCTCAATTGAGTAACCTTTTCTGAGACTACGACCCTCCCTAACCCCCGTCCTCCTCTTCCCCTGTTGTCTCCTACTCTACCGACCTACCGTAGTGACTGAGCTACCTGTACTCAGACTCACTTGAGGTCCTCGACCACTACCTGTCCCTCCGGACCGAACGACGCTGAGTAACCCAGTGTTTCTCAGTCTGTGCTGACTTGCTGACTTGACTCGACTTGACTGACTTACTCCGCCTACTTTGACCTCGGATAATATGTCTCACTTCATTCGGTCTTCCTTTTTGTGGTTATGTCATATGATTGTGTATATATACCTTAAATCTTTCTACCATTACTATTGGGACATACGTTCTGTCGTTTTCTCTGTGTCTACATATCTTGTCAGAAAACCCAACACCCTCTCCCTCTCCCACCCTACTAAACCCTCTTACCGTAACTTTGTATATATTATAGTATATACTTTACTTAGCGGTCAAGTCCAAGTTACGTCCTATGTCCTATGAACCCCGACCATGTGACCCTACTGGGTCTCCCTACCATACCCCTTCCTCCACCCTGTCCCCAAGTCCTACCCCTTGTGCACATGTGGGTACCACCTAAGTACAACTACATACCGTTTTGGTTATGTTATAACATTTCATTAATCGGAGGTTAATTTTATTTATTTAAATATAAATTTTTTTTTTTCAGGTTCGGTTCTGGAAGGTTTTTCTTCTTGGTCACAAATCTCGAAGGGTCCGTCCATTTGTCTTACCAGTAGAACTCGTAGAGTCATCGGTATAGATTTTCGTGTCGTTTATGTGGTAAAAAAGGAAATGGGAAAGACAAAGAGGAAAGACGAGGGACTCCTTTCAAGCTATAATTCTCCGAGTATAGTGGAGTACGGGTGAAAAGACAAAGAAGGTCGTGAATAGGTTAAAGTCGGAGAATTGACTTGGAAAATAACCTTCAGAGAAAAGATAAAGGGAGAGAATACGTGAATCTAGGAAGTACGAACCCAGTTTTCTTAAAATTGTCTTGGTAAATAGCACAATTTACGAGACGAGACTTTGTAATCTACCGAGGGGTGACGATTACGTTATTTCAAGTTTAAGTTTATCCTCCAAAGTGACGTTCTACCTTCTACGGTTTTAGGTAAGAAGACCGAGATCGGGGTAAGGATTACCTTGTGGGAGACAGTCCTTCGTAAGAAAGTTCAAAGACAAAGTAGCGAATAGGAAGGAGAAGGTCTTTATGGACAAGTGAGAAGGGAAAGGTCGATATTTTAGACGGAGTAGAAAGGTCCGGGTGCGGACGGTGGATAAACCCCTGTAGAAAAGAGAAAAATAAACCGGTACGGTGCGACGTACACCCTAGAATTCATTCCCTAGGGACTGGTCCCTAGTTTAAGTGTAAGGAACGTAACCCTCGTGTCTCAGAATTGGTGATCTCGTAGTCTTTTCAGGGGAACCCTTGTAGAAACGACTGAGAGTACGAGTCTCAATCGGAGGGGGAAGCTAGTCATAAAAGTCATCATAATCAACCCGACTACACGGGTACCATTCTTGGAGAGTCCGTCTGATCCTTACGGAACTTCTACCTCTGAAACGAAAACCAATCATTGGGTTACTGACCGTATACACACGGTTCTGTAACCAAACAACTTTATTTGACCAAATTTTTTAAGAGTTCCTCTGGTTTTCCTAAAACTCGTTACACAGGACCTGAAGGACTCGGAGGATTGAAAGTGTTTTTACTCTAGGCATCGTGTCGGGAGCCCTTGATTACTTCATAACCCTGTGAAGATACGAGTCTGTGTCCGCCGGTACGTGAAGCCTTTGTGAGGGTGTCTCGTCACGGTAGCCGGGTTCAAGAGGAAAGAATTGAGTAATTATAAACTGAAGAGACCGAGAGTCTGCAGAGGTTATAAAATTAATGTCTTAGAATAATGTACGAGTCCCGAAAAATTTTCTTTGTCTGTGTTATAAGTATTTTCAAAGTACTTAGACTGAGTCATATACTTATATAAAGTTAGGTATTCATAATTATCATCAATTTTAAATACCGTGTGTATGAATCACGGTTCGTATTAGAGTAAATTAGGACTGGTGTCTGAATTCCTCCAAGTCTCTTCAATTTACAAACGGGTTTCAGTGGTCTCAGACGGAGTCGGTTGTGTAAAACGGTCAAAGGTTTCAACTGACAGAGTAGTAAAAAAATAATTGTTGATGAATGGATACCTTGGAAATAAGTTCGAACGAATAAGAGTATTTACGGTCCTTTAGTTCGGAAGGGAGGAAGGGGTCTCGTTGGAAGTTTATCACTGATTAAGATGAGGAACCTATCTTATAGAGTTTCCGACATAATATGTGACTAAGGGTTTCGATGGGCTACCCTAATTCGAGATTACTAGGTAGACTTGTTATGTGGGAAATGACCGATGAAATGAAAGGAATATGAAAGATAAAAATGTACCCTTTACTTCACTTTTCATCTTCACAATCAATGTAGGTTTGAGAAACGTTAGGGAATCTGACATCGGGCGGTGCGAGGAGACAGGTACCTTAAGAGGTCCGTTCTTATGACCTCACCTATCGATAGAGGAAAGAGGTCTTGTCGAAGGATTAGGTCCCTAGTTTGGGTCCAGTGGATGTAACGTCCGTTTAAGAAATGACAGAGTCGGTGGTCCCTCCGGGACAATATACCCTAGTGGAGGGTTTATTTCAACAACAACAAGTCAGTGATTCATCATAGGTTGAGAAACACTAGGGTACCTGACGTCGTGCGGTCCATAGGGACAGGAAGTGATAGAGGGCCTCAAACGAGTTTGAGGACAGGTAACTCAGCCACTACAGTAAGTTGGTAGAGTAGGAGACAGTGGGAGAAGAGGAGAACGGGAGTCAGAGAGGGTCGTAGTCTCAGAGTTTAGGAACAGAACTCCGGACGGAGACCCGCTTGGGTTTGGTTATATAACAAGATGTAGTCCCAATCGTTTGAGAAGTACATTCCCCAGTCTGTCATTTATAACGATTGATTCGAAAAGATAGTGTTGATGAGTTAAGACGGTACCAACACGTCATAACGTCTCTGTTATACATTTCCTTATTCACACCATCACAAAGATATTTTGAAATAAGCATCTGTAACTTTAAACTCAAAGTGTAGTGAAAGTGTATAACACTTTATAACTGATATTAGTCTTCCCTAAAAGGACCACCGGGTCCCCAATTCTGAGACACAAGGGTTACGTCCCCCAGTGGGTCTTGTACTAAATTGTTGATTTGTTATTGTTGTAGGGAAATCGCTAATTGAACATCGTTTTCGATGTTCAATCAAAAAATCTTATGTTTCCAATTTCATTTTTATTGCCCAGGTTATACTTCAGTCTAAACAAGAAGGGATAATATGGTAGTAACGACGATAAAAGGTCCACTCCTTTTGTCTTCAAATCCTTCCAATTCACCGAAATTCTGTTATGTGTTTAAGGTTGCTTATTCGTACCACGTGTCACGGGTCTTACCAGGAAACCTTAGAGATAAGTTTTCAACAGTCGTGGGAGTAGTGAAACCTCTTAGTTCACTGTGGAAGAGGTCCCGAAGGACTCAGTCATGGAAGGAGAGACGTGTGGATCCGAAACCGTCTCGTCGTACCACTGAGTCGCACTTCATCACTGTCGTCGACGAGGGTCTACGGTCGGTTTTTGTCGAGCGACTTTGTGAAGAACCTTTGTAGACGAGGAGGAAACGATTCTTTGGTGCGTCACAGTGTCGTCCTGTTCCCTTGGACTCTTCTAGGTTCCCAGCCGACTCACTGTGGAACCTCTGTCCTGTCGACCTCGGTCAGAGGTGAATGGACGGTAGGATACCCGTACTCTGGTTGGACGTAAAGAGATATCACAAACACATACATAGATCTATGTGGGCATTCACACTAATTCTTGTATGATGTAGTGTGTGGACCCCGATTTGTCTCGAACCGAATCTGTTTGAATTTTCAAGTTTCGTACGTACGGTTCGGGATTCGAATGAGTAATATTATGTTGTCTTCGAGAAGGAGTAAGGCAGGTCAGACGGGTTACAGGGGTCCCTCATTATGATGATCTACCCGAATGTACCGGGAATGGAACACGGTCCGTGACCTGATTCTGAAATATGTGTTATGAGACAAATTAGGAGTGTCTTTAGGATACTCCATCTACGATAACCTTTGGGGTAAAATGTCTACTCCTTAGACTCCCAAGTTCATTAAAAGAGTTCAGTGTGTCGGGTACTCACCGTCTCGACCCAAACTTTAAGTTCATCTGACTAAGACCGTAGGTGTGAGATTTGGTGTCCAACCAGTTGAAAAAGACTTTTCCTGGTCTATCACTTATAAATTCCAAAACGTCCTGTGTATACCGGAGACAGTGTTTAATAATAATAATGAAGAAAATGTCAAGAAAATGTTTCATTTTGAGTAAGAATCGAAATTTTAGTAAGTTTTTGTCGACAGAGACTCGGTAATAGGGTACTACGTCCACAAACTTTTTGACCGCGGTTAAGAGGTGTGGGTGGGTTAGGTCGACGTGGGAAACGGTCACTGACATCTCGGGTGGGTGAGAGTGGAACCCGAACTGGTACACTGAACGAAATCGGTTACCCTACATTTGTTCATTATGTGTACGTGTGTCTCCCAATTCTTCGTAAACGTGTAGAGAGTGAGAACGTAGAAAGGACGGTAGTGGTGTTCTTGTACGGGTACAACCGGACGTCCACCCACTCAGTTTACCTCGTCTTGTACCAACTGTAGGGGAGTCGTCTTCGGTCAGATTTGATCGGTTGGGGATCCGTTGGGGTCTGAAGGAACACTTTCTAGAGTCGGTTCAAGTCATTTAGACCAATGGGGTGAACGTCGGTTCGTGTCTCGTACTCGTTCGGTCGACTCTAGTCAGTTGCGACTTGGAATTCTCGATTTATTTACACATAATAACAGACAGTAACTCAAAACACTAACAAAGAACCCGTCGTGACATGAAGGTTATTTATTGACTGTGTATGTTATAATTATTTCGAGAATCCAACGATAGTTGACTTAGGGTTCACTTCATTTTTTTCTTTCTGTGTCGTAAGAACGTTCAAAGGATCTTATTGGGCACCTTTAGTTCCCGATTTTGTTAGGGAGAAGAAGGTAGGACAGAGGTCAGTGTATCGGTGGTCGTCATAACTCAAAGTATAAAACCCATTCTCTTTGATTGTCTGAGGGGAGGAAGACCAAGTTCCTTCCTAAGAGTCCCCTTCCGTCAGTAACCAAGACCTTCCACCCCATGGTACTAAACGACTTGACCTCAGCTCTCTGGTGTACCCGAGTATAACTTTGTACCTACGAGGACGAATAATACGTCAGGCGTTACATGTTCTGTCTTCCCCACTAAGCATCGTTTAACACAACACACAGGAGGGGAGTCACCTGTGAGATGACGTGACGTCTTCACGGATGTCGTTCCAACTCTGACACTTGAGACCTCAGTATGTCAGGACGAAGTTTAGACCGAGATCGTAAATGAGTGGTTGTTCATGAAATTACAGAGACTTGGAGTCAAAAGGTGGATTTTTCACTATCGTGGATATAATGTCTCATGAAAAGATTACGAATACTTCTATTTTTACTCGAAATAAATATTTTACGAATCTTGTTACGGACGGTACCTCGTTCCTAGTAGGAAAGACTCCCCGTTAACGTGTGGTTCCTTTATGCATATTCTTGGGTGATTGCCCTGAAGGGACTCCAGGTGACAAATTCTGAAACGGAAGGTTACTTTCCTCGGGGTCAAGTTAGGGACCAACCCCTCGATTCTGGGGTGTACAGAGTCCTTGTTTTATGGTTTTGTGGTTTTGTATTTTGTCTTTGTTATAACATTGTTCAAATTATTTCTGAAATTCTTACTAGGTGTGTGGGGGGTTTTTTTTTAGGATTTTCTTCCTTTGGTGACGAGAGGACAGACTTCTACCGTCTTCTTGTCCTGCCCCTCTGGGGAAAGAGGGGGTGTTTAAGTGGATTTCTAGTAAACTTACGACTCGTTGAAGGTGTTTTGTCGAAGACTTACGACCGTCTCCTGTGGTCCGTGGGTCTTTCCGTCGGGTAAGAGAAGTTTTCCTCCATCCTGTTTTATATTTTCTGTTTTTCTCTGTTTTCTCCATTCCTGTCTCTGGACCCCTCCCTCAGTGTTTCCTGCTCTTCAAAGGTTTGTCATCCTTTGGGAGAGTGTCCGCCCAGACACCCCTCAAAACCTTAGAGTCTCCCGTTGTATTGGTCCTCCTTTTTTTCCTTTTTTCGGTGTCTTATCCACGGATTGGTGTCGACGGTCGTCTCTTCATCGGGTCTACGAGTGTTGACGGTGGTCGCTCGTCCCCGACCTGTCCGTCCCCACCCACCGTATTAGCCACGAATTTCATTCCTGGTCCTTACGGGACCCCTGATAGACTACCTCGATTACACTCTATCGTTGGGTTTGACACCCTAATGGTCTCTCTTTTTTTTCTCTCTCTCTCTCTCTTGAAAGGGTGCTTTCCGAGATTACGCGTCGGACCGGGTGAGTGTCTTGTTTCCTGACTTTGTGGTTTCCTCTCGATCGACCGACGTGTGTCCCGGGAGGGTGGTGACCTCCGTCTCTCCGTCCACCCGTTGTCGGTCTCCCTTCTGTTCCCCGACGACGTTAGAGCTGGGGTTTCTGGCCGTAGGAGGTGGTTTGACACTCGTCCGAGGGTCAACGATTGGTGCAGAAGGACCCTAGGACCTGCCAACTGTAGACGGTCCTTCCAACGTGGGACTCTAGTCGAGGTATCTCCTCTGTGTGCTGTGTGGACTCTGTCGCGAGAGCACCGTGTGGGTCCCTTTGGTTCGCCGGCCTGACCCCTCCACTAATTCTGCGCGCCGGGTGTACCCTGTCACGCGAACGGTTTGTGGACCAACAGACTCGACGAGCCTGGACCTTTCCCGTGTCTTGCGTACGGGTTGATTCACACACGGGAACGCCTCATGGGCTCTTGGACTTGGACTCTCCGAATCTGGACCCTTCAGGTGACTTGCGTCCCGAGCGAAACCTGTCACGGGACGTCTCGTGGGACCTCGGACTCGTCACATCTGGGCCCTTCGTGTGTGGCGGAACTCGACCCCGTGTGGATCACACCAGGTATGTGACACTCGTGAGGGGTGTGTGCGGTCGCTATAAACAAACGTCACAGGGAGGGAAGGGTGTTGTGTTGACTTGTTCACTCGGATTTATTCCCTAGTGGAAACGGGGGAACACAGTCCCGTCTTTAATCTGTGACTTCTCGGAACGTTTTTCTCCTTCGGTTTTCTTTGTTTCTCCCTTGGTGAGACCTTCACTGTCCACGTTGTCTAATTTTGGGACATCAATTGTAACTGACTCGTGACCTCCCCGGATATCTGGAATTCTTGCTCATGTTTCAGTCCTGTACCTTTGTTGGATCTACAGGTAGTCGTCTACTTACCTATTCTTTCGACACCATGTATATGTGTTACCTCATAATGAGTCGGCAATTTTTCTTAAGTAAACTTAGTCAAGACTACTCTACCTACTTTGACCTCGGTTAATATGTCTCACTTCATTCGGTCTTTCTTTTTGTGGTTATGTCATATGATTGTGTATATATACCTTAAATCCTTCTACCGTTACTGCTGGGACATACGTTCTGTCCTTTTTTCTGTGTCTACACATATTGCCTGAAAACCTGAGTCTCCCTCTCCCTCTGCCACCCTACTAAACCCTCTTACCGTAAGATTGTACATATGATAGTACATTCTTAACTTAGCGGTCAGATACAGACTGCGTCCCACGTCGTACGAACCCCGACCACGTACCCCTACTGGGTCTCTCTACAACACCCCTCCCTCCACCCTCCCCCCAAGTACAAACCCTTGCGTACATTCTTAATTTCTAAAATTTTAAAAAAATTTTTTTTATATTTTTATTATTATTATTATTATTATTTTATTATTATTATTATTATTTTTCTTACTCATGTTCGACCTTGTTCCTTGATAGACTTTGACTTGACTGGGGTGTGACGGGTGTTGTCTAGGTCACTTAAAGGGACTATATAAAAATGATAATAGTGAAAAATTAGAGAAAAAATTTAAATTCAAGAAATAATGAGGAAATTAAAAGTGAAAATATTGGATGATAATGGAACGTTTTTTTTTTTCTGGGATAAAAATTCCGTTTGAAGTATATATATAAAAATATTAAAAACACTAACTAAAACAAAACATAAAAATTATAACAAAAAACTCTCAGATTTGAGATGAGATCTAAAAATTAGAAACGAAAAACCATGAACAATAGTTAAAACATGGAAACTCTTAGATTAGAAGTCATAGGTAAAAGTGAATCCCCACACTAGTGACCGAACTAACGAGAGAGGGGAAAACTGAGGGAAAAGAAGGGGACCAGTGGAGATAGAGGAGGGAGGGGGAAGAGAAGAGAGGAATTGTGACACTTAGGGAGAGGGGGAGGGGAAAGAGAAGAGAGGAGTTGAGACACTTAGAGAGACCCACAAGGTCCGACACGTCTTGTGAATCCCTTGACTAATGACCGATCTAACGAGAGAGGGGAAAACTGAGAGGGAGAAGAGGAGGACCAGTGGAGATAGAGGGAGGAGGGAGAAGAGAAGAGGTACATTGAGACACTTGGAGAGACGCACAGGGAGCGACACCTCTTAAGAAAGTGGTAATTGGATCTACACAATAGTAGACACGACATACCTACCTCTTCAGACCTCCGATAACATTCTTATTCTGTCTTTCGGTCTTCGTCCTCTAAATTGAGGTCTTGAAATCTTGTAGTGTTTTGAGGACTAAGGTCCCTTGTAATTATCTTTTCTCGAGTGGGTTTTCGGAGGTATGGATGTGACTTTGGTTCGAGGTGGGTTCTCGGTTGTTCAAGGTCTCGTTCTGTATGGTACGATTAAGAGGTCGTTTCGTCCTTGTGTCGGGACTCGTAATTTTCTGTCCGACAGATTTCGGTACGGTTTCGGTGTCTGTGGGGTCTTGAGTGGTTACTTGTATAGTAAAGTGAAGTCTCTCTTCTCTAAGTCGAGGTAGGTGGTCTTGTGTCTGTGTTCGAGGGGATTGGTCCTTTGGAACTGTTCGGTGATCAGGTTAGGGTGAGTGTCCCTCATCCGAGGTGTTATTTCACCTTGGTGCTTGAAAGTCGGATGTCTTTCCGGTGGGGTTTGTGTCGTTAGATTTGTTTTAATTTTCCGTCTCTTTATAATAGTCCATTTCCTTGTACTATTTACGGGTGGTTTGGTTTGGTTTCTCCTTCTCTATCCCTAAGATGGACTTTTTCTTAAGTCTTATTACTATCATGTCTACTAGGTTTTAGAACTTTTGTTTTACCTCAATGTCTATTTATCTGATCTCTGTTCCTAACTCTTCTACGTTCTTACAAATTATTCCTGGATCTTCTTTATTTCTTCTCAGGTAGTTATTATTTATTACGTTATTTACTCTAGTTTTCGTGAGACCTCCCTTGGTTGTCATCTTATTGACTCCTTCTTCTATTCTATTCACTCCACCTTCTATCTTTTACCACCTTTATTTACTTCGTCTTTCCTTTTTTCTTAAATTTCTTTACTCCTGTTGAGTCTCTGAGACCCTGTTACAATTTATGGGGTTGTAAATTTAGTATTCTCAGGGTCTTCTTACTCTGGTTTTTTTTTTTTTTTTTGTTGCCGTACTCTCCTCTATTATTAACTTTCGAAAGGATTTTACACCTTCCTTTGTCAATGGTTTCAGGTTCTTTGGATCTCTCAGGGTCTGTCCTATTTGGGTTCCGTTTTGTGGGGTTCTGTGTATAATTAGTTTGTGTTTCTCATTTATAATTTTCGTCGTTCCCTTTTCGTTGTTTATTGTGTGTTCCCCTAGGAGTATTCCTATTGTCGACTGGAAAGTTATCTTTGAGAAGTCCTGTCTTCCCTTACCGTTCTGTATGAATTTCAGTACTTTCTCTTTTTGGTTGTTGGGTCTATTGAGATGGGTCGTTCCTAGAGTAAGTTTATACTTCCTCTTTAGTTTTCGAAATCTCTGTTAGTTTTCGACTCGCTTAAGTCGTGGTGGTTTGGTCGAGAAGTTGTTTACGAATTCCTAGAAGAGATCTGTCCTTTGTGTCTTTTCCAAATATTTGAACTTGGGTTTTGTTGTTTCATTTACCGTTACCCTAGTCTGAATAGTTATTAATGGAATTTACATTTAACCAACTTACGGGGTTGGTATTTTGTTTCTGACCGACTTACCTATGTTTTTGTTCTGGGGATATATACGACAGATGTTCTCTGGGTGGAGTTTGGTTCCCTGTGTATGTATGACTTTCACTACCCGACCTTTTTCTATAAAGTACGTTTATCTCTGGTTTCCTTTCGTCCTCATCGTTATGAGTATCGTCTATTTCATCTGAAACTTTATTTCTGACACTTTTCTCTGTTTCTTCCTGTGATGTATTTTTAGTTTCCTAGTTAGGTTCTTCTTCTATATTGTTAATATTTATATATACGTGGTTGTATCCTCCCACGTATAATTATATATACGTGGGTTGTTAATATTTATATATACGTTGAGTTGGGGAATGGAGTTATGTATTCCGTTTACGATTGTTCATACTTTCCCCTTTAATTGGTATTATGTTATTATCACCCTCTGAAATTATGGGGTAAGTTTGGATACCTATCTAGTTGGTTTGTCTTTTAATCGTTCGTTTGTGTTTAAAATTTACTATGTTACCTGGTCAATGTGGATTAACTATAGATATCCTGTATGGTGGGGTTTTGTTACTTAAAGTGGAAAAAAAGTTCACATGTACCTTGTAAGAGGTCCTATCTAGTGTAGGACCCGGTATTTAGATCGGAACCCTTTAAGTTTTTTAACTTTAGTAAGTTCGTAGAAAAGACTAGTGTTACGTCATTCTAATTTACAGTTGATGTCCCCCCTTTTTTTGATAATTTTTGTGTTTGTATACCTCCGATTTGTTGTGTGAAGACTTATTGGTTGTTTAATATCTTCTTTAGTTTTTCCTTCAGTTTTATACGGACCTTTGTTTACTTTTACTTTTGTGTTGTTGGGTTTTGGATACTCTAAGGTATTTTCCTCACGATTCCCCTCCCAAGTACCGTTATGTTCTAATGGAGTTCTTTGTTCTCTTTTTAGTTTATTTATTGGATTGAAACGTGGATTTCGTTGATCTTTTCTTCTTTACTTCTTGAGGTCCCAATCATCTTCCTTTCTTTAGTATTTTTAATCTCTTCTTTATTTACTTTTTCTTTGTTTCCTCTTATATCGTTTTTAGTTGTTTTGATTTTCGACCAAGAAACTCTTCTTTTTGTTTTGTCTGTTTGGTAATCGGTCTGAGTAGTTCTTTTTTTCCCTTTTCTTGGTTTAGTTGTTTTAATCTTTACTTTTACCTCTTTAGTGTTGTCTGTTGTGTCTTTATTTTTCCTAGTATTCTCTGATGATAGTCGTTGATATACGGTTATGTTACCTGTTGATCCTTCTTTACCTCCTTAAGAATCTTTTTGAATTGGAAGGTTTTGACTTGGTCCTTCTTTATCTTTTAGAATTGTCTGGGTATTGTTCGTATCTTTAACTTTGTGATTAGTTTTTAGACGGTTGTTTGTTTTCGGATACTGGTCTACCAAAGTGTCCACTTAAGATAGGTTTTAAATCTCTTCTCGATTGTGAATAGGATGAGTTTGAGAAGGTCTATTAACGTCTCCTTCCATTTGAAGGTTTGAGTAAGATACTCCGTTGGTAGTGGGATTGTGTTTTTGGTCTGTTTCTACGGTGTGTGTCTTTCTTTTGATGTCCTGTTATAGTGACTACTTTTGTCTACGTTTTTAGGAGTTGTTTTAAGATCGTTTGTCTTAGGTTGTATAATTTTTATAGTACGTAGTACTGGTTCACCCCAAATAGGGTCCCTACGTTCCTAAGAAGTTATAAGTGTTTAGTTAGTTACACTATGTGGTGTAATTGTTTAACTTTCTATTTTTGGTATACTAATAGAGTCGTCTACGTCTCTTTCGGAAAGTGTTTAAAGTTGTATGTAAATACTAATTTTTTTTTTGGGAGGTCTTTTGTCCGTATCTTCCTTGTATGACTATTTGGGTGTCGTTTGTAATAGGAGTTACCTCTTTTTAATTTTCGTAAAGGGGATTTCAGTCCTTGTTCTGTTTACACGGGTGAGAGTGGTGATGATAAGTTGTGTCAAAACCTTCAAAATCGGTGTCGTTAGTCTCTTCTTTTTGGTTATTTTCCTTAGGTCCAACCTTTTATTCATTTTGAGAGTGACAAACGTCTACTGTACTAGGAGATGTATCTTTTGGGATTTCTGTGGTGGTCTTTTAATGATCTCGATTAGTTACTTATCTCATTTCAACGTCTAATATTTTAATTATGTGTCTATAGGGTACATAAGGATATGTGATTGTTACTCTTTTGTCTTTCTCTTTAATTCCTTTGTTAGAGTAAGTGGTAACGCTACTTTTCTTATTTTATGAATCCTTATTTAGATGGATTTCTTTGTTTTCTGGATATATATCTTTTGATATTTTGTGACGACTTTCTTTAGTTTCTACTATGTTTATCTACCTCTTTATATGGTACAAGTACCTAGTCTTCTTAGTTATGTCACTTTTACGTATATGATGGGTTTCGTTAGATATCTAAGTTACGTTAGGGATACTTCGATGGTTACCATAAAAAGTGTCTTGATCTTGTTTATTAAAGTGTGAAACATACCTTTATGTTTTTTGGAGTTTGACGGTTTCGTTAGAACTCTTTCTTCTTACCTTGACCTCCTTAATTGGATGGACTGAAGTCTGAAATGATGTTTCGATGTCAGTAGTTCTGTCATACCATGACCGTGTTTCTGTCTTTATATCTAGTTACCTTGTTTTATCTTTCGGGTCTCTATTTAGGTGCGGGGATACCTGTGGAATAGAAACTGTTTCCTCCGTTTTTATATGTTACCTCTTTTCTGTTAGAGAAATTGTTCATCACCCCCCTTTTGACCAGTTGATGGACATTCTCTTACTTTGATCTTGTGAAAGATTGTGGTATGTGTTTTTATTTGAGTTTCATCTAATTTCTAGATTTACATTCTGGTCTTTGATATTTTGAGGATCTCCTTTTGTATCCGTTTTGTGAGAGACTGTATTTAGTGTCGTTCTAGGAGATACAGGGTGGAGGGTCTCATTACCTTTATTTTCGTTTTTATTTGTTTACCCTGGATTAATTTGAATTTTCGAAAACGTGTTGCCTCCTTTGATATTCGTTCCACTTTTCTGTCGGAAGTCTTACCCTCTTTTATTATCGTTCACTTTGTTGACTGTTTCTTAATTAGAGTTTTTATATGTTCGTCGAGTACGTCGAGTTATGGTCTTTTTATTTACTGGGTTAGTTTTTCACCCGGTTTCTTGATTTGTCTGTAGAGAGGTTTCTTCTGTATGTCTACCGATTGTTTCTGTACTTTTCTACGAGTTGGAGTGAGTAAAAGTCTCTTTACGTTTGGTTTTGGTGTTACTCCATGGTAGAGTGTGGTGGTCAGTCTTCTCGACGTTAGTTTTTCAGATGTTTGTTATTTACGACCCCTCCCACACCTCTTTTCCCTTGTGAGAATGTGACAACCACCTTTACGTTTGATCATGTCGGTGATACCTCTTGTCACACCTCTAAAGAAATTTTTGACCTTTATCTTGACGATATGTTGGGTCGTTAGGGTGACGACCCGTATGTGTGACTCCTTTGGTCTTGACTTTCTCTGTGTACATGGGGTTATAAGTAGTATCGTGACAAATGTTATCGATCCTGTACCTTCGTTGGATCTACAGGTATCCGTCTGTTTACCTATTCTTTCAGTACCATGTATATGTGTTACCTTATAATGAGTCGATAATTTTTCTTGAGAAAACTTAGTCAAGATTACTCCACCTACTTTGACCTCAGATAATATGTATTACTTGATTCAGTCTTTCTTTTTGTGGTTATGTCTTATAATTGTATATATATACCTTAAATCTTTCTGTCATTACTACTCGGTTATGTGCTCTATCTTTATTGTTGTCTGAAAACCTGAGATACCTTCTTCCGTCAAGTCAAGTCAAGTAAAGTCAGCGAGTCAACACAGGTTGAGAAACACTGGGGTACTTAGCGTCGTACGGTCCGGAGGGACAGGTAGTGGTAGAGGGCCTCAAATGAGTCTGAGTGCAGGTAGCTCAGGTACTATGGTAGGTCGGTAGAGTAGGAAACAGCAGGGGAAGAGGAGGACGGGGGTTAGGGAGGGTTGTAGTTTCAGAAGAAGTTACTCAGTTGAGAAGCGT
>SJYO01052794.1:8986162-9233661 GCA_006410555.1 Capra ibex
CGTACGGTCCGGAGGGACAGGTAGTGGTAGAGGGCCTCAAATGAGTCTGAGTGCAGGTAGCTCAGGTACTATGGTAGGTCGGTAGAGTAGGAAACAGCAGGGGAAGAGGAGGACGGCGGTTAGGGAGGGTTGTAGTTTCAGAAGAAGTTACTCAGTTGAGAAGCGTACTCCACCGGTTTCATGACCTCAAAGTCGAAATCGTAGTCAGGAAGGTTTCTTTAGGGTCCCAACTAGAGGAAGTCTTACCTGACCAACCTAGAGGAACGTCAGGTTCCCTGAGAGTTCTCAGAAGAGGTTGTGGTGTCAAGTTTTCGTAGTTAAGAAACCGTGAGTCGGAAGAAGTGTCAGGTTGAAAGTGTAGGTATGTACTGATGACCTTTTTGGTATCGGAACTGATCTGCCTGGAATCAGCCGTTTCATTACAAAGACGAAAAGTTATATGATAGATCCAACCAGTATTGAAAAGAAGGTTCCTCATTCGCAGAAAATTAAAGTACCGACGTCAGTGGTAGACGTCACTAAACCCTCGGGTTCTTTTATTTCAGACTGTGACAAAGGTGACAAAGGGGTAGATAAAGGGTACCTCACTACCCTGGCCTACGGTACTAGAAACAAAAGACTTACAACTCCAAATTCGGTTGAAAAAGTGAGAGGAGAAAGTGAAAGTAGTTCTCCGAAAACTCAAGGAGAAGTGAAAGACGGTATTCCCACCACAGTAGACGTATAGACTCCAATAACTATAAAGAGGGTCGTTAGAACTAAGGTCAAACACAAAGAAGGTCAGGTCGCAAAGAGTACTACATGAGACGTATATTCAATTTATTCGTCCCACTGTTATATGTCGGAACTGTATGAGGAAAAGGATAAACCTTGGTCAGACAACAAGGTACAGGTCAAGATTGACAACGAAGGACCGGACGTATGTATAAAGAGTTCTCCGTCCAATCCGCCGGTTCTCACCGACGTCCTTCCTCGTTGGGGTGCGGGCTCCGGTCCCGTCGCTACCCCTCGGCGTTGGGGTACGGGTTCCGATCCCCGCCGCCGGTCCTCCCCGTTGAGGTGTAGGTTCCTCACCACCGACGCGTCCGATTCCTCCCGGATCTCCTCGATAGGGTGCAACTTCCAGTCCTTCCCGACGACTTCCTCTATGGGGAGTAGGTTCCATTCCTCGTCGCCGACACGAAACGACCTCGTCGACACTTCTCTATAGGGTGCGGGTTCCATTCTCTTTGAGTTCATTCTACCATCCACAACGTTCTCCTGTAGTCTCCCGTCTGTGTGACTTTGGTATGAGTGTCTTTAGATCAGTTAGATTAGTGTGATCTTGGTGTCGGAACAGATAGAGTTACTTTGATTCGGTACGGACGCCCCGTTGGGTTCTGCCCACCCAGTACCACCTGTCCAGACTGTCTAACACCAGGTGACCTCTTCCCTTACCGTTCGGTGAAGTCATAAGAACGGAACTCTTGGGGTACTTGTCATACTTTTCCGTTTTACTATCCTATGAGGGGTCCATGAGGGGTCCAGTCATCCACGGGTTATACGATGATCTCCAGTCACCTCTTTATTGAGGTCTTTCTTACTTCCCTACTGTGGTTTCGTTTTTGTTATGGGTCGACACCTACACCGACCACTATCTTCGTTCCAGGCTACGACATTTCTCGTTATAACGTATCCTTGGACCTTACAGTCCAGGTACTTAGTTCCGTTTAACCTTCACCAGTTTGTCCTCTACCGTTCTCACTTGCAGCTGTAAGATCCTTGGTCACTTGCTTTTACCTGACCTTACCCACTTAAATTGAGTCTACTGGTAATATAGATGATGACGTCCGTTCTTAGGGAGTCTTCTTTACCTCATCGGTAGTACCAGTTGTTCTCAGACTTTACGTCATGAACCTACGTTAGAGTTTTTGCTGTCTTACTAGAGACAAGTAAAGGTTTCGTTTGGTAAATTATAATGCCATTAGGTTCAGATACGGGGTTGGTCATTGCGACTTCTTCGACTTCAACTTGTCAAGATACTTCTGGATGTTCTGGAAAATCTTGATTGTGGTTTTTTATACAGGAAAAGTAATATCCCCTGACCTTACGTTTTCATCCTTCAGTTCTTTGTGGACCTCATTGTCCGTTTAAACCGGAACCTTATACCTTACGTCGTCCCGTTTCTGATTATCTCAAAACGGTTCTTTTACGTGACCAGTATCGTTTGTGGGAGAAGGTTGTTGTGTTCTCTTCTGAGATGTGTACCTGTAGTGGTCTACCAGTTGTTGTTTTAGTCTAACTAATATAAGAAACGTCGGTTTCTACCTCTTCGAGATATGTCAGTTGTTTTTGTTCTGGTCCTCGACTGACACCGAGTCTAGTACTTGAGGAATGACGGTTTAAGTCTGACTTTAACTTCTTTTGTCCCTTTTGTCGATCTGGTAAGTCCATACTGGAGTTAGTTTAGGGAATACTTATATGTCACCTTCACTTTTCATCTAACTTCCCGGATCTAGACTATCTATCTCACGGACTACTTGATACCTTACTCCAAGTACTGTAACATGTCCTCTGTCCCTAGTTCTCGTAGGGGTACCTTTTCTTTACGTTTTTTCGTTTTCCCGACAGACCCCTTCAGAATGTTTACCGACACTTTTCTTCTCTTCGTTTTTCGGTTCCTCTTTTCCTTTCTATATTCGTAGACTTACGTCTCAAGGTTTCTTGTCGTTCTTCTCTATTCTTTCGGAAGAAGTCGCTAGTTACGTTTCTTTGTCTCCTTTTCTTGTTTTACCCTTTCTGATCTCTAGAGGAGTTCTTTTAATCTCTATGGTTCCCCTGTAAAGTACGTTTCTATCCGAGCTATTTCCTGTCTTTACCATACCTGGATTGTCTTCGTCTTCTATAATTCTTCTCCACCGTTCTTATGTGTCTTCTTGACATGTTTTTCCTAGAAGTACTGGGCCTATTAGTGCTACCACACTAGTGAGTAGATCTCGGTCTGTAGGATCTTACACTCCAGTTCACCCGAAATCTTTCGTAGTCATACTTGTTTCGATCACCTCCACTACCTGAGGGTCATCTCGATAAAGTTTAGGACTTTCTACTACGACACTTTCACGATGTGAGTTATACGGTCGTTTAAACCTTTTGAGTCGTCACCGGTGTCCTGACCGTTTCCAGTCAAAAGTAAGGTTAGGGTTTCTTTCCGTTACGGTTTCTTACGAGTTTGTTGGTGTGTTAACGTGAGTAGAGTGTGCGATCATTTCATTACGAGTTTTAAGAGGTTCGGTCCGAAGTCGTTATGCACTTGGCACTTGAAGGACTACAAGTTCGACCAAAAGCTTTTCCGTCTCCTTGGTCTCTAGTTTAACGGTTGTAGGCGACCTAGTACCTTTTTCGTTCTCTCAAGGTCTTTTTGTAGATAAAGACGAAATAACTGATACGGTTTCGGAAACTGACACACCTAGGGTTGTTTGACGCCTTTTAATAAGTTCTCTGCCCTTATGGTCTGGTGGATTGGACGGAGAACTCTTACCTTCTTCCGTTCCCATCCTACTAAACTCTCTTATCGTAACTTTGTACATATAATGGTATACACTTTCAGGTTCAAGTTACATACTTTGTCGTGTGAGTTTCGACGACGTGACCCTGATGGGTCTCCCTACCCTACCCTTCCCTCCACCCTCCCCCTAAATCCTACCCCCTATGTACATGTGGGTACCGACCAAATACAGTTACATACCGTTTTTGGTGGTGTTATAACATTTCATTAATCAGAGATTAATTTTAATTAATTAATTAATTTGTTAAAAATTTTCCTTAGGTGATTGGTTATATTTATCTATCTATTATTCGCCGTTGTCTCTTCTTACCACTTTAGTAAATTTCAGTTCAATCCCATTCTTGTTCAATCTCATAAGTAGTTCTCCTTTTTACTAGTCGACGGAATTTACGAATATAAGACGGATCCCGATATTAAGAATATAGAGTGTGTAAACGAAATCCTCTCTTTGACCGTAGAAGTTCCGAGGGGTTGTCTTTTCAACAACCGAATAACTGTGAACTTATCAAGAGACTCGGGGTCCTTCGAAGGCCTTCCGAGTATTCACAGGTGGATTCCTGTCTCCACGACGTCCGTTTCATTTGAGACATTAAACTGAAGAGTAATGAGTGAGGAAGGAAAAAGGTACTTTTGTCTTGGAGTTAAATCTAATTGGAGATACAGGTCGGAGTTAGTTACCTAACCCTAACTAAATTTGGTTAGTATTGTTAAGATAAAGGTTTAAAGGGTCGGAGGAATTGTGTACTCCTTAGTGTACTTTGTGTTAAAACCAACAACTCTGTATTCTTTCGAGACAACGTTCCTAAAGATCTTAGACTCATTCGAAATTGAAATAACCATTTTTCAACTTTTACGTCAACTGTACTGGAAAAGAAGGTAATGGACCGAAACCTAATCTTTTTTTTTTTTTTTTTCCTACCGACCCCTTCGTCGTCGACGAAACACTGGTTTTCCTTTTCTGGTTCTTCTTATATCTCTATAGACGGTGTGTTATGACGTTCGTGACTTTGTTGCGGTCGTTAATGGATGTTGATGGATGAACTTAAGAGTAATGTCCTCTTTTGATGTCAGACTTTCTTATAAGACTTTGAGTACTCTTACGTCAGGTCTACCTTTGTCACCACGTGTCCGAATTTGCTACGACAAGGAATTTTCCGATTATGTCTATTCAAACCCTATCTTTCGACGAAGGAGTCAAGGGTAGAACCTTGTATGGTGCATGATTCATGAATCATCTTACATGACTTTTGAGGACGTAAAATGTACAATACCCCTCTCTGACGGAGAGGGACGAGACCCCAAGTTTATGTCTGAGTTCCACTTCCTTGAGTGATCAAGTTCCCCTATAGTATAACACTAACAGGTCATACTACACTTGTTAGTGAGAGACTTCGGTAACTTCGTCCACCGAATCAATGTGTCGACGAGGATGATGGTAGTATACCGATTCCTCCTCCCCATCAAGAATCGTTTCCTACGACCACACAGAGTCTGACGCCACAAAGGGTCACACTCAGGGGATGTCGCTCCTTTAGGGACACGACCTCCAATTATATTAATTTAATTTTAATTTCAATAAGTCAGCACAGGCTGAGAAACTCTGGGGTACCTGACACTTGATGGTCCGAGGAGAAAGGGACCTTAAGAGGTCCGTTCTTATGACCTCACCCATCAGTAAGGGAAAAGGTCCTGTAGAAGGACTGGGTCCCTAACTTGGGTCCAGAGGACGTAACGTCCGTTTAGGAAATAATAGATTTGGTGGTCCCTTTGGAGTACGATCTCTAATATCCTGTAATTTCTGAGACTGTTCAGGAGGTCATTTGTATATTTGTCAAAAACGAATTTGACTTACAGAGGGTTTAAGTGTCATAGTATCGGGAGAAAAGGAAAAAAGGGGGAACAGAATTTTTAATCGAATTGTAAGGTATTATAGTTTGGTACGTAAAGTACTAAAAGTTTTAGATGAAACCCCTTGATTGGATTTTGTTTCGGTAAAAGAAATGACAGAGTAATTTCACCGTAGAAGTATGACCTTAACTACGATTAAAGAATTTCGTGTCAGAAGAGGTCCTTCGTCCTATCTCTATTTTTCAGTTTCCACCGGGTTCTACTCCGAAGTCTTTACCCAGTCAAGCTGGAAAGTGACATATGTATTCCTTTATCTACTAGGTCGGTCCCTTCTCGAGTGAGTTACCGGTTACCGAGATCGATAACCATCTTGTGTCGTTGGAGAGGTACCGTACTTGTAGTTACCAACCTCCCGAAGGGACAATGTCTTCTGTTAGGAGTTCATAGTCGACTGTGGTGGGAATACCATCTTTCACTTGATTTTTCGGAGAACTACTTTCACTTTCTCCTCTCACTTTTTCAACCGAATTTCGAGTTGTAAGTCTTTTACTTCTAGTACCGTAGACCAGGGTAGTGAAGTACCGTTTATCTACCCCTTTGTCACCTTTGTCACAGTCTGAAATAATAAAACTCGAGGTTTTAGTGACGTCTACCAATGACGTCGGTACTTTAATTTTCTGCGAATGAGGAACCTTCCTTTCAATACTGGTTGGATCTATCGTATAACTTTTCGTCTCTATAAGGAAACTGTTTTTTCCAGGTAGATCAGTTCCGATACCAAAAGGGTCACCAGTACATACCTACACTCCCAACCTGACACTTCTTCCGACTCGTGGCTTCTTAACTACGAAAACTTGACACCACAACCTCTTCTGAGAACTGTCAGGGAACCTAATGTTCCTCTAGGTTGGTCAGGTAAGATTTCCTCTAGTTGGGACCCTAAAGAAACCTTCCTTACTACGATTTCGATTTTGAGGTCATGAAACCGGTGGAGTACGCTTCTCGACTGAGTAACCTTTTCTGAGACTACGACCCTCCCTAACCCCCGTCCTCCTCTTCCCCTACTGTCTCCTACTCTACCGACCTATCGTAGTGACTGAGCTACCTGCACTCAAACTCACTTGAGACCCTCAACCACTACCTGTCCCTCCGGACCGCACGACGTTAAGTACCCCAGCGTTTCTCAGCCTGTGCTGACTCGCTGACTTGACCTGACTTGACTTGACTTCATACAACTTCTGAATTGGGAGGTACACTCACAAAGATCTCCACCCCAGATTCCCTCCGTTTCTTCGAATTTAATACGTGCTGACTTCGTTGAATCGTGTGTCGTGTACACCATCCCGTCCTGGGGTAGATTGTCCTCACCACAGGAGTAGTCAGTCATTTTCAATTCTTGCAAAAGTTCCCTGAAGGGGCCACCAGGTCACCAATTCTTTGACGGAAGGTCACGTCCCCTGTGTCCGAGTTAGGGACCAGACCCTTCTAGGGTGTACGTTGATTCGGGTACGTGATGTTGATGACTTCGGATGTGTGAACTCTCGGATACGAGACGTTGTTCTCTTCGGTGACGTTTCTCTCGGGGCGTACAGTGTGGAACTCTGATCCGGGGCGAGTGACGTTGATCTCTTTGTTGTTTCTGGGTCACGTCGGTTTTTATTTTATTTATTTATTTATTTATTGAAAGAATTTTCTCTTATAGTCCCGTCTAATGGACCGTTATTCAAGTGCAAAGACGGTGAACGATCGACACACTTGAACGTCTTCGGTGAATTAGAGAGAAACGAAGTCAGAAGAGTAGTCTATGTACCCATACCTTCCACACCTTACAGAGGTGAACCATCTGGTCAACACTTCCTAATTAAATGTATTATGATTAGTTGACGAATGTTGACACGGACCATGTACTTCATTCACTACTTTTTACAAATTAATATACTAAGGTACATATTTTTTACAGGTCTTGTCTGTTTAGAAATCTCTATCTTATATCTACTCACCATCGGTCCTCCACCCCACTCCTCTCTGACCCCTCTACCAATTTCCCATTCTTTTACAGGATTTTAACTATCACCACTACCGACATGTGGAGGTACTTATCTGATTTTTGGTGACTTAACACTTGAATTTTTCTCACTTAACATACCGGATACTTAATATATAGTTATTTTTACAATTTATTCTTTATTCATAAATGAAAACTATTTAAAATTACCTCCTCGATGTAGTCTCAAATCTGATCTTGAAACATGAATCATCCATCAGTCACAATACTTTGACTTATATGAGACAAAAGAATAGAGATTCTACATATAAAAAGGAAGTACAAGATTGAGAAGACTTTAACCCTACACAGTACATCAACTATACGTATAAATGACAGTAAAGGACACGGGAGGGTTTTTCGACGAGGATTTAATTAACAGAACGGTAGTCACCGTAGGACCTTAGCTATTTATACCATTATGTTCTAGTTCGTTGTAATATAGAATTATTCGACTCCCTTCCGTACACCATCGTCCACGTCAGTAGGTTTGTAAGTCAAGTCAAGTCAACGAGTCGACACAGACTGAGAAACGCTGGGATACCTGACGTCATGCGGTACTGAGGAACAGGTAGTGGTTGAGGGTCTCGAATGAGTCTGAGTACAGGTAAAACAGTCACTACGGTAGGTTGGTAGAGTAGGAGACAGTAGGGGAAGAGGAGGGTGGAAGTTAGAAAGGGTCGTAGTCTCGCAAAAGGTTACTCAGTCAAGAAGTGTAGTCCACCGGTCTTATGACCTCAAAGTCGAAGTCGTAGTCGGGAAAGTTACTTATCAGTCCTGACTAAAGGAAATGTTACCTGACCGACCTATATGAACGTCAGGTTCCCTGAGAGTTCTCAGAAGAGGTTGTGGTGTCAAGTTTTCATACTTAAGAAGTCGTGAGTCAAAAGAAATATCAGGTTGAGAGTGTAGGTATGTACTGGTGACCTTTTTGGTATCGAAACTGATCTACCTGGAAACAACCGTTTCATTACAGAGACGAAAAATTATACGACAGATCCAACCAGTATCGAAAAGAAGATTCCTCGTTCGCACAAAATTAAAGTACCGACGACAGTGGTAGACGTCACTAAAACCTCGGGGGTTTTTATTTCAGAGAGTGACAAAGGTAACAAAAGGGGTAGATAAACGACACTTCACTACCCTAGTCTACGGTACTAGGTTTGTAATTGACTGGTAATAATATACGGTCTGAAGTCTTTCGTAATGGTAAGTTCGAAAGGAGTAGACTCTTCAGAACAAGTTTTACAAATAGGTCTTCGAAAACTATTTCGTCTCACCGTTAACTGAGTCGAAAGTACCGGAAAGTCTAAGAACAACTCCTGAAAGGTCCACCGAGCCACCAATTTTTAGGTGGACGGTTCCGTCCTCTGTGTCCAAACTAGCGACCAGGTCCTTCTAGGGTGTACGGCGTCCCGTTGATTCGGGTACATGGTGTTGATGACTCGGATACGAGACCTCGGGTGTCCGGAGTTGATGACTTCAGGTAAGTGGGATCTCGGACATAAGGTGTTGTTCTCTTCGCGACGTTGTACTCTCATCGGGGACGAGCGACGTTGGTCTCTTTCGGGTGTACGTCGTTGCTTCTGAGCCACGTTGGTTTTTATTTAAAATTTTTTTTAGGAACGGTATGTAACTGTACTTAGGTGGTGCCCACATGTACGCTAGGTACAGTTACATACCGTTTTGGTTATGTCATAACATTTCATTTTATTTCATTTTTATTTTTAATTTTTTTATTATTATTAAAAATTTTTAGGAACAACTCATGACAGGCGTCTGGTACAAAGTATGGACCCAACATCATCAACGATTGACAGGTTGGGGTCCATAAGAACCAGATGGAGACTCAAACGGGTATCGGGGACTGACACCAACCGAAGGGTGAAGTCCATGGACGGTGAAAGACCAAAAAACGGAGTCTCGAAGAAGTCTCTCGAACGGGTCGTGTGTGTCCCTTCCCTCTTCGCAGTCCCTAGGTTGCCGGACCCTCTTTAGGAGTCAGTTACTTCGATGTAGGGTCGGAGAGTCGGGTCTATTGAGTCCTCCACACAACGCGTACAAAAGAGTCTCCTAGGTGTTGCCCTACCTCGTGGTCAACGGGTTCTTGGGTGAGTACTTACTTTGAAATGACCTAATAGAGGAAAGGGAGAGAAGGGTGGGAGGGGAGGAAGTTACACTAAGTACCCCAGATAAAGGGGTCCATTCGGTGGACGAACCCAGGAACAGAACCCCAACCGAAAACTCCTTTATGCTCGGCTCCAATCCACGAAGGGTCCACCGTGGTCACCATTTCTTGAGTGGACGGTTACGTCCTCTACATTCTCTGTACCCAAGTTAGGGACCTAGCCCTTCTAGGGGACCTCCTCCCGAACCGTTGGGTGAGGTCCTAAGAACGGACCTCTTAGGGTATCTTTCTCCTCGGACAACCCGATGTAGTGTAGAATCCCAGTGTTTCTCAACCTGTTCACTGAATCGTGTGTGCGTACGTTCGATTTCGACTACGAAACTTCTGTTGACTTTTGAAGTTTGTCTAGAAAAATGTACACAAATAAACATAAAGTGGAGTGGAAGGTCCCCTAAGTACCACTGGTTCGTGACTTAACGTTAGTCATCTTTACTACTTAAGTATTTATTATTTCTTGACTCCGGTACTTTAATTCCTTATTCATCATATAATAAGTCTCGCCCGACGGCATTGTTTTCTCGTGTCTGACCGACCGAATCTGTTATCCTTACGTAAAGAGTAGCAGGACCTTGACCTTCAGGGTCTAGTCCCAGACCGCCACAAGGCAAAGACTACTCTCGAGAGAAGGACCGACCGTTTACTGACAGAAGAGTGGTACAGGAGTATACCGGAAAGGAGACGTGGATGTGTCTGTCACTCACTGGAGACCACAGAGAAGGAGGAGACTACTCCTGTGGTGAGGACAATCTACCCCAGGACGGGATGGTGTACACGACACACGATTCAGCGAAGTCATCACGTATAAAATTCGAAGAAACGGAGGGAATCTGGGGGTGGAGATCTTTGTGAGTGTACCTCCCAATTCAGAAGTTGTATGAAGTCAAGTCAAGTCAAGTCAAGTCAGCGAGTCAGTACAGGCTGAGGAACGCTGGGGTACTTAACGTCGTGCGGTCCGGAGGGACAGGTAGTGGTTGAGGGTCTCAAGTGGGTCTGAGTGCAGGTGACTCAGTCGCTATGGTAGGTCGGTAGAGTAGGAGACAGCAGGGGAAGAGGAGGACGGGGGTTAGGGAGGGTCGTAGTCTCAGAAAAGGTTACTCAGTCGAGAAGCGTACTCCACCGGTTTCATGACCTCAAAATCGAAATCGTAGCAAGGAAGGTTTCTTTAGGGTCCCAACTAAAGGAAATCTTACCTGACNGAGACAGCAGGGGAAGAGGAGGACGGGGGTTAGGGAGGGTCGTAGTCTCAGAAAAGGTTACTCAGTCGAGAAGCGTACTCCACCGGTTTCATGACCTCAAAATCGAAATCGTAGTAAGGAAGGTTTCTTTAGGGTCCCAACTAAAGGAAATCTTACCTGACCAACCTAGAGGAACGTCAGGTTTCCTGAGAGTCCTCAGAAGAGGTTGTGGTGTCAAGTTTTCGTAGTTAAGAAACCGTGAGTCGGAAGAAGTGTCAGGTTGAGAGTGTAGGTATGTACTGGTGTCCTTTTTGGTATCGGAACTGATCTCCCTGGAAAAAACAGTTTCCTTACAGAGACGAAAAGTTATACGATAGATCCAACCAGTATTGAAAGGAAGGTTCCTCATTCGCAGAAAATTAAAGTACCGACGTTAGTGGTAGACGTCACTAAAACCTCGAGTTTTATTATTTCAGACTGTGACAAAGGTGACAAAGGGGTAGATAAACGGTACTTCACTACCCTGACCTACGGTACTGGAATTAAAAGACTTACAACTCGAAATTCGGTTGAAAAAGTGAGAGGAGAAAGTAAAAGTAGTTCTCCGAAAAATCAAGTGAAAGACGGTATTCCCACCACAGTAGACGTATAGACTCCAATAACTATAAAGAGGGTCGTTAGAACTAAGGTCGAACACGAAGGAGGTCGGGTCGCAAAGAGTACCACATAAGACGTATCTTCAATTTATTCGTTCCACTGTTATATGTCGGAACTGCATGAGGAAAAGGATAAACCTTGGTCAGACAACAAGGTACAGGTCAAGATTGACAACGAAGGACTGGACGTATATCCAAAGAGTTCTCCGTCCAGTCCACCAGACCATAAGGGTACAGAAAGTCTTAAAAGGTGTCAAATAACCCTAGGTGTGTCAGTTTCCGAAACCGTATCAGTTATTTCGTCTTTATCTACAAAAAGACCTTGAGAGAACGAGAAAGGTACTAGGTCGTCTACAACCGTTAAACTAGAGACCAAGGAGACGGAAAAGCTTTTGGTCGAACTTGTAGACCTTCAAGTGCCAAGTACTTAACGACTTCGGACTGAACCTCTTNCCTAGGTGTGTCAGTTTCCGAAACCGTATCAGTTATTTCGTCTTTATCTACAAAAAGACCTTGAGAGAACGAGAAAGGTACTAGGTCGTCTACAACCGTTAAACTAGAGACCAAGGAGACGGAAAAGCTTTTGGTCGAACTTGTAGACCTTCAAGTGCCAAGTACTTAACGACTTCGGATTGAACCTCTTAAAACTCGTAATGAAATGATCGTGCACTCTACTTACGTTAACACGTCATCAAACTCGTAAGAAACCGTAACGGAAAGAAACCCTAACCTTACTTGTGACTGTAAAAGGTCAGGACACCGGTGACGACTCAAAAGGTTTAAACGACCGTATAACTCGCGTTGTGAAAGTGTCGTAGTAAAAAGTCCTAAACTTTATCGAGGTGACCTTAAGACAGTGGAGGTGATCGAAACAAGCATGACTACGAAAGATTTCGGGGGAACTGAAGTGTAAGATCCTACAGACCGAGATCCACTCACTAGTGTGGTAGCGCTAATAGACCCAGCACTTCTAGAAAAAACATGTCACATAAGAACGGTGGAAAAGAATTATAGAAGACGACGATATCCAGGTATGGTAAAGACAGGAAATAACTCGGGTAGAAACATACTTTACAAGGGAACCATTGAGATTAAAAGAACTTCTCTAGAGATCAGAAAGGGTGAGACAACAAAAGGAGATAAAGAAACGTAACTAGCGACTCCTTCAGAAAGAATAGAAAGGAACGATAAGAAACCTTGGGACGTAAGTCTACGAATATAGAAAGGAAAAGAGGAAACGAAAAGCGAAGAGAAGAAAAGTATCGACAAACATTCCGGAGGAACCTGTTGGTAAAACAGAAAAACGTAAAGAAAAAGAACTCCTACCAGAACTAGGGAAAGAGGACATGTTACAGTACTTGGAGGCAGGTATCAAGTAGTCCGTGAGACAGATAGTCTAGATCAGGGAATTTGAATAAAGAGTGAAGGTGAAATATTAGTATTCCCTAAACTAAATCCAGTATGGACTTACCAGATCACCAAAAGGGATGAAAGAAGTTAAAGTCAGACTTAAACCGTTATTCCTCAAGTACTAGACTCGGTGTCAGTCGAGGACCAGAACAAAAACAACTGACGTATCTCGAAGAGGTAGAAACCGACGTTTCTTATATTAGTTAGACTAAAGCCACAATTGGTAGACCACTACAGGTACACATCTCAGAAGAGAACACAACAACCTCCTCCCACAAACGACACTGGTCACGTAAGAGAACCGTTTTGAGATAATCGAAATCGGGACGAAGTAAGGCATTAGGTTCCGGTTTAATTATCACGTTTTAAGTCAGGTCTCGTCCACCGTTGATTATCTAACATAAATTAAGAAACACATAAATAGACAAAAGGAGGTGTCTGTGTAGACCCATAAGGGTATCGGAGACCAGACCGTACTTACTCACGTCTCACATACAAGTAGTTTGACTCGACTTACCCCTTTTGTGTATACATGACCGGTGGTTTTCATATACACCGAAAGACTTATGTTCTTTCGAACCGTCAGTTTTGATTTTTCCCTTCGTGTCCCTGAAGGGACCAACAGGTCACCGATTCTGACGTGAGGACTACGTCCCCAGGGTCCAAATTAGGGACCAGTCCCTTAATCTAGGGTGTCCGGTGTTGATTCTCAAGAGTACGATGTCGATTTCTAGGGTGTACGACTTTGATTACTAGAATGTACGGTGTTGATTTTGGACAGTATCGGTTTATTTATTTATTTTCCCCTCTGTATCCCTCACCGTATTAAGAGTAATAGTTTTTACATTATCGGGTAAAACAGTTCCTTTTGTGAAAGTCGGAGTAGTTTATACCGTAAAGAGGGTAAGAGTGTTATGGAGGTTCGGAGATGTAAAGGGGAAATAGATGTCTTGTAGACAAAGGGAGAGTAGTTTTACCGGAAGTTCAGAAACAGGGTAGAAAAGAGTTCGAGGTTCGTCTAATAATAAAGAAAAATTTTTTCCTCAACACAAGAGGTTTGTGGTAAAGAATTACTCCTTAAAACCGACAACCACTTTTTTTGTGGTTGAGTTTTCATGGTAGTTTCCCTCTTTTAGTCGAGTACTTTTACATTTAGTGTCCAATACACCGAAGTCCATACCGACCTAGGTCTCGAGTCTGTTACGGTAACCTTGGGCACGCAGGGAGGTAGAAAGTACAGACGTAGGGGGAACACGACCAAGGTAAATGTCTGTCCATTGAGGGAGGTCGTTGTTCTACCGAAGATCTTTATGATCTGAATATAAGAGTCTCAAGGTCAAAGTTGTCCTTTCTCTTTCGTACGGAGAAAAGACTGACGTGTTCGGTTTTTCAGAATTACCCTAGTGTCACTGGAGTGACCGAAGCGAACCCAGTACACTGTTATGGGTCACAAAGTTTCCTATACTCTCAGACTAACCGGTCCGAACCCGGTGTACGAGTGGAGACCTCCTTCACTCCCCCTTATCCCTCCCTGTACCTCTAGTATCACCACTTCATTTTAGGTGGTCTTTGTGTACCTGATTTTCACCCCCTCTGTACCATTGACTCTCCTTTAACTCCTATGTAAATAGTCTCTTTGACACATATGACCTAAGACCCGTCCTTTACTGGTCATGAAGTATTGAGGGTCAATTATAGTTGATAAAGAACTATAAGACAGAATACAATCCCTACTCCTTCCAGTATTTAGGTTAGTGAGTTTATTTAAGTAAAATATAAAATTTTTATTTTCAAGAAAAGTTCTGAGGTTTTAGTGTCGATACTTAGCTCATAGTTCTTTACCTAAAAAGTACTTTTGTAACTTCTTCCGTTACCGTTGGGTACGGTCACGAGAACGGACCTTTTAGGGTACCTGTCTCCTCGGACCATCCGACGTCAGGTACCCCAACGATTCTCAGTCTGTACTGACTCACTGAAGTGAAAGTGAAAAGTGAAAGTACATAACCTCTTCCTATACCGTTGGGTGAGCACAAGAACGGAACTCTTAGGGTCCCTACCCCCTCGGACGACCCGACGGTAGAGACCCCAACGTGTCAGTCTGTGTTGACTTCGCTGAATCGTCGTCGTCGTACCTCTGTATCTAATATAAGGAAGACGTTTTTTTAGTTCACATAGATTTTTTCTGTTAGATAAAATTTTATAAATCCATAAAGTTTCGAACTGACCCGGCATTTGGAGTTTATGGTCACTCAAACTAAGTACGTATGTCGGAGGTTTCTGAGTATTTTTCTGAATAGTAACAAAACTTCTGACCTTGGTCGAATAATCCAAATGACTGGTATGTTCGTTATCCGTCCGTCACTCGCATGATTGTAAGTCTCTATAGGTAACAGTGAGTTAGTCTGAAAGTGGGTGGTTATCTTGTTTCCTATATTTTTTCTTTTCTTTTTTTTTTTTTCGACTTTGGTTCCTTCTTGAGGGAGTCAAGAGTCGAAGGTTCTCAATTTAAAAACTCGAAAGAACCAACTTTCAAAAGTGGTAGAGAAGATTTCTTTGGTCGGGTCGACTACACGATATGACACGAGTCAGTGCAGGTTGAGAAACTCTGGGGTATCTGATATCGGGTGATCCGAGGAGACAGGTACCCTAAAGGGTCCGTCTTTATGACCTCGCCCAACGGTAGAGGAGGAGGTCCCCTAGGAGGACTGGGTCCCTAGTTTGAGTGTAGAGGAAACAGAGGACGTGACGTCTCTCTAAGAAACGGAGGACTCGGTAGCCCCTTCGGGTCGGGTCGACTATGTGATGACAGTCACGTCGGTACCTAAAGAGGGTTATGTGAGTCGTTAAATTAGATATAAGGGACGTTATCCTTCCTTAAACGGATTGGTAAGTATCGACGTAAGAGTCCTATATCATCGATAGACAACGATTTTATTACGACACATTGTTTGAGGGGGGTCTGAGTCACAGAACTGTCCTATCAATAAAATCGAGTACTAAGATGAACCGAGCCACCAAGAGGGAAGACCAGAACCGATCTACAATCGATCCTCCTGACGTTCTGAGTCAAGACGAGGTACGTAGAGAGTAGGAGTAGGACTCTGGTCAACCGTTCGGACCCTTACAGGAACAGTATCGTCACCGTCTCCCGTTCTTGTCTGTCCTGGTTAGTCCTTCCTGAAAGAACGGAGATGATCAGTGTAAATGACTGTGACATAACCGGGTCACTTCAGTGCACCACCAGGTCTCGGTTTCATCCTCCCGAGATATTTCAGTGTCCTGTACCGAGAACCCGTCCCATGGTAAAACTGTTTGATGGTTTCTTCTGTTGGCACTTCTACTATTGTTTCCACCAGAACTCAGATTAATCGACCATAAATCCGGGGTTTTTCATCGTCTTAAATAAAAGGTCACAGTAATAAAAAAAAAATTATAAGTAATTCATCAAAATAAATCTCCCTCCTACCTTTGTCTTCGGAGGACACTCGAACTGTAGTTTACTCTTTCTAGGTCTATGGGTTTCTTTATTTCCTTTTTACCTTCTAAAATTAAAAAAAAAAAAAATGAAATAAAATGAAATGTTATGACATAACCAAAACGGTATGTAACTGTACTTAGGTGGTGCCCACATATGTTCGAGGGTTAGGACTTAGGGGGAGGGTGGAGGGTGGGGTATAGTAGAGAGACCCAGTAGGGGTACGTGGTCGGGGTTCGTAGGACATAGGACATACCTTGTATCCAACCGTGAAGTAAAGAATATACTATCATATGTACAAAGTTACGGTAAGAGGGTTTAGTAGGGTGGGAGAGGGAGAGGGAGTCTCAGGTTTTCAGGTAAGATATGTAGACATAGAGAAAACGACAGAGCGTNGAGAGACCCAGTAGGGGTACGTGGTCGGGGTTCGTAGGACATAGGACATACCTTGTATCCAACCGTGAAGTAAAGAATATACTATCATATGTACAAAGTTACGGTAAGAGGGTTTAGTAGGGTGGGAGAGGGAGAGGGAGTCTCAGGTTTTCAGGTAAGATATGTAGACGTAGAGAAAACGACAGAGCGTATGTCCCAGTAGTAATGGTAGAAAGATTTAAGGCATATATACACAGTCATATGACATAACCACAAAAAGAAAGACCGAATGAAGTGAGACATATTAGCCGAGGTCAAAGTAGGTAGAGTAATCTTGACTAAGTTTACATAAGAAAAATTACCGACTCATTATGAGGTAACACATATACATGGTGTCGAAAGAATAATTTATTCCTTTTAGTGTCGAAGACGGTGGTGGGGTCCTCTATTCTCCACGGTCCTCCATAGAGGGCGTAGTTGTTGGTTGTTATTCCTAAGTGAAGGGATCACCGAGTCTACCATTTCGCAGACGGACGTTACGCCCTCTGGACCCAAACTAGGGACCCAGTCCTTCTAGGGGACCTCGTCCTTTACCGTTGGGTGAGGTCATAAGAACGGACCTTTTAGGGTACCTACCTCGGACCATCCGTGTCAGGTACCCCAGCGTTTCTCAACCTGTACTGACTCGGTGAAGTGAAATGAAGTGAAGTTCGAAAAACGGTTCTTTAGAAGTTCCACTGAGGTCCGTCCCTGAAATCCGAGGTCCCTCCTTCTCCCTCACAAGGCCTCACTCCTCTCCGAAAGTCCTCACTTCTCTCCCCGCAAGTCCTCTCCAACGGTAAATGAAAGCGTTCACCAACTTTGTGGGTCTCGGTTTGGATTTTAATCCTTTAATTTTGATTCCCTTAAGTTCGTCCTGGTAAAAGTAGTTTTCGTGGTTCGTATACCCGGTACGACAGTTCACCTCTGGTAGTTTGACTTTTCACATTTACTTAGACCCTCTAATCTGTCTAGTCGACCTTTTCCTCCGTTCGCGGAAAACTTCCGGGTCTAACCTCTAGGCTAAAACACGGGCCGTCCTTCCGACGGGAGGTGAAGACAGGTCGGGAAACTCTGTCGGTAAACGGAATCTTGTAAACCACAGTGGGGACCTTTTGAAAGATGTTTCTTTTTTTATTATTATATTCAGGGGGTCCTATAATGAGTTATCTTTCGAGAAAAACTTTCACATTGTCGGACAACACACAAAATTACTCAACTTTGCACACGGAGATAACCGACCCTAAAATTTCTTTTGGAGATAGACGGACGAGGGAGACCTAGGATAATCAAGGACAAACTAAGACGTATAAGTATTTTACGAGCCGTCCTGTGTAGTGTCAAGTTTGTTCCGAAAGTCGAAACGACTGAACTTATTCGGAGAAGGAGAGGTGAGCCGTCGATTAGGTGACTCGAGTATTTTGTGTGACCCGTAAAACTCGACACCCAACCGTCTTGTTCCATGTCTAAAGTGTCCGATCCTTGTAGGAAAGAACCTCTTGGTCACCCCTTTCCACCAGGGTTCTACCCGAGACGGGCGAAGACAAATCGTACCCCTAATCCTCAGAAGGGGGTAGAGTCAAACGTTTTATCAAATATTAAAGTATTTTCAGACTTTCACAAGTAGTGAGTCAACACAGGTTGAGAAACACTGGGGTACCCGACTTCAGGAGGTCCGAGGAGATAGATACCTTAAGAGATCCTTTCTTATGACCTCACCCATCTGTAAGGGAAGAGGTCCTCTAGAAGGATTGGTTCCCTAGTTTGGACCCAGAGGGTGTGACGTCCGTCTAAGAAATGACAGACTCGGTGGTCCAAATAAAACGGAGAAGAAGAATAGGAAACCTTTAAAGATAACTCATTCTTCGGTCAACATTACAGGTTTTTTCTTTCCTTCCTACTTCTTTTTACAGACGGCCATTAAATAATTATGTTTCAAAGGAAAGGAACGAGAACTGTAGTGGACAAAGGGAGATTCGAGTGACAGTGGTAGATTCAAGTTCCAGTGGAACTACAAAGTGAACCAAACCTCCGAGTAGGAGGAGGGACCATAGAGACGAAGGGAGTACCGAAGACACAGGAGAGAAGGTACACCAGTCTCACTGTAAAGATCTCGTGTTATGACAGAGAAGTGAAGAAGTCATAGACTGCGTAATTATGAATAACCCATAGACGACCCATAGTCCGTTGGACTCTCCGAGATCCCTCTATTGTATCGACTCTCTGATCACCCCCGAAGGGTCCACCGCGATTACCATTTCTTGAGTGGACGGTTGCGTCCTCTGTATTCTCCGTGCCCAGGTCAGAGACCCAACCCTTCTAGGGGACCTCCTCTCGTACTACTGAGTGAGGTCATAGGAACGGACCTCTTAGGGTACCTGTCTCCTGACACCGACCGGTGTCAGGTACCCCAGTGTGTCTCAGTCTGTGCTGACTTCGCTAAATCGTGTGCACGTGTCAGTCAAAACAGTATATTGATGTGTTTATTTCCACTGTGATGTTCACACCCCTACGGTACTCCAATTGTCACACTCGGGACCCTCGTGTAATGTGTTCCGTCACTTTCTAGTCCCTTCCCAAGAGACTCCTCCACTGGTAACTGTCGGTAGACCTTCTGAAAGGTTTCAATTGATCTACGTTCTGACCGAACTCTGTCCTCTGTTCTTTTGTCGAAAGATCGTTTCTCCTGTTCGAACTCGTTTTCTACCCTCCCTCGTACCGTTTGAGACTCTTCGGTTTGGCCAAGTAGAGGACGAGTTAAACTAAAAATTCTTTTTCTGTTTCCAGGGTTGGGGCTGGAGTTCCGGGACGTTCCAGATAAGGGACTAACGAGGTAGAAGAAGGTTAAGATGGAAGATTGGTTACGGATGTGGGTTGGAGGTTTAGGTGGACACCCTGAGAAATCTCCCTTTTCCTTTCTTAGAGTAAACATCTCGTTGATCGGTCTGTATCCCGATCTATGAACGACAGATAGGTGTGTGTGTACATGTGTGTGTGTGTGTGTGTGTGTGTGGTGGTGATGGTGGTAAGAATACTCCAACTGACCAAGACGAGGGTAAAGTGTCCTGTCCTTCAACCCCAATCCATACTTTTTCTGTTCTGTTTCTGGTGTCACTGGTCCTCCACTTCGACCCTGAGGTTCGGGTCACTAGACTGTGGTCTCGGGTTGATCACCCAATATGATGAAGACAGGTTGCACGATCTCCAACCCTTCTCTGTCGACTCCAGAACCCTTCCCGTTGTCCCTTCGGGGTAGTTTGGTGTAGGTAAACTAACGATCACTGGCATATCTTGCGTGACAACTTACCCGACACTTCGGTGTCGGTCCGAGGGTCCTGTCGGGGAACACTGACTAATCGTTACAGTCGGTCCTCGTATCCTGTCCCTTAAAAAGTAGCGACGTGGTCGACTCATTTATGAGACCTAAGACGGGAGGTTAGGTGCAAACCCTTCACACCCGGTTCCAAGGAAGAGGTATTCTGTAAACACCCGGAAGAGGTGGTCCGACGAGACAGGTACCTTTAGAGGTCCGTTCTTATGACCTCACCCAACGGTAAGGGAAGGGGTGCCCTAGAAGGCGTGGGTCCCTAACTTTGGTCCAGAGGACGTAACGTCCGTCTAAGAAATGGTAGGCTCGGTGGTCCTTTCAGGAATCCGGAAGAGGTGCAGAGAAAACCTCTAGGGTTGAATTGACGTCCATCTGAATCTTTACGTCGACTTTAGTTCAATCGACTAAGAGGGGATTGAAGAAGGGTGGTCCGAAAAGAAGGGTCACTTTGACTCGTCCTGTGCCCTGAGGACCCGTGTACGGAAAGACCCAGAGGGTAAACAACTAATGTCTTTTCCTCTGGAGTGAGTCGGAGGTACTGGAGGGGACTAAAGGTTACCTGTCCAAGTTTGTTAACGATTAATCCCTTCTCGTCCCTACGTCCCTGAAGGGTCTTCGAGTCCCCATTTCTTAGGTGGACGGTTACGTCCTCTGAGTCCTCTGTTCCCAAGGTAGGGGTCCTTTTCTTTTTGGGGACCTCTTCCTTTACCGTTGGGTGAGGTCATAAGAACGGGTCCTTTAGGGTACCTGTCTCCTCGGACCGTCCGATGTCAGGTACTCCAGTGCTTTCTCAGTCTGTACTAAATTGTTGAGTTTTTGTTGTTCTCTAACGTTTCTGTTCCTTCTTTGCCAGTTGTTTGTTATCACATCGGAACCCGTCCCAGGACCAAGGGGGAGTTCCCTATGTGTGTTGTAGAAACTCCATAAAACGTCTATGACTTTGGGGATGGTCTACCCTCTTCAATTGATGTACGACGGGTGTTCGTGGGTCTGGGGTCTGGTCAACCTTCGTCTACCAACTACTACGACTGAGGGTTGGTTGGTGGTTGGTTAGTCTTACAAATACTGGACTTCTGTAGGAGAAAAGACATTTTGAGGAGTGACGGGTGAGTCTCATTTCTGTGTCAAAACTCCCGTACTTCAACGACACGGGAGGAAACGGACCTTTTGGTTAATTCGGTAAGAAAAGATGAAGTAAGTTTTGAGACAGAGGTTCTTGATTGAACCATAGTCCCATGTCTCCGGTCTAAATCGAAGTGGTCCTGAGGGTTTCGGGATTGAAAGTCAAGTCAAGTCAACGAGTCAGGACAGGTTAAGAGACACTAGGGTACTTGACGTTGTACAGTCCGAAGGGACAGGTAGTGGTTGAGGGTTTCGAACGAATGTGAGTTCAGGTAACTCAACCACTACGGTAGGTTGGTAGAGTAGGAGACAGCAGGGGAAGAGGAGGGTGGAAGTTAGAAAGGGTCGTAGTCCCAGAAAAGGTTACTTAGTCAAGAAGTGTAATCCACCGGTGTCGTAACCTCAAAGTCGACGTCGTAGTCAGGAAGGTTACTTATAAGTCCCGACTAAAGGAAATCCTACCTGACCAACCTAGAGGAACTTCAGGTTCCCTGAGAGTTCTCAGAAAAGGTTGGTGTCAAGTTTTCGTAGTTAAGCAGTCGTGAGTCGAAAGAAATATCAGGTTGAGAGTGTAGGTATGTACTGAGGACCTGTTTGGTATCGAAATTGATCTGTCTGGAAACAGTCGTTTCATTACAGAGACGAAAAAAAATTATAAGAAAGATCTAACCAGTATCGAAAAGAAGGTGCCTCGTTCGTAGAAAATTAAAGTACCGACATCAGTGGTAGACGTCACTAAAACCTCGGGTTCTTTTATTTTAGATAGTGGTAAAGGTAACAAAGGGATAGATAAACGGTACTTCACTACCTTGGTCTACGGTACTAGAATCGAAAAACTTACAACTCAAAATTCGGTTGAAAAAGTGAGAGAAGAAAGTGAAAGTAGTTCTCCGAGAAATCAAGAAGAAGTCAAAGAGGGTATACCCACCACAGTAGACGTATAGACTCCAATAACTATAAAGAGGGTCGTTAGAACTAAGGTTGAACACGAAGTAGGTCGGGTCGTAAAGCGTATTACATGAGACGTATATTCATTTATTAGTCCCACTGTTATATGTCGGAACTACATGAGGAAAGGGTCAAACCTTTAACCCAAAAAGGGACTGAAATTCCTCTTGGTTTGGGTAGAGAGGGGTGGTACGCACTTTTCGCGATCGATCAACCGAAGTAGAAGAAAAGGTGGTTGTGTTTAGTTTGTGTCCTTTCGTTCTTGGAGTTCCCTCCCCTATATACATACGCATACACACACATACATACTGACTAAGAAAAACGACATGTAATCTTTGATTGTGCCCAAAGGGACCACCGAGTCACCATTTCTTAGATGGACGTTAAGTCCTCTGTGCCCAAACTAGGGACCCAGTACGTCTAGGGGACCCCCTCCTTTACCGTTGGGTGAGGTAAAAGAACGGACCTCTTAGGGTTCCTGTCTCCTCCGACTACCCGATGTCGAGTATACTAGTGTCTCTCAGTCTGTACTGACTTGCTATTTGTGAGAGACACAGGTTCTCTAGTCTGTCTACACAACAAGGAGAAGTGGGGGGTTTTGAGGGGTTTGAACCTCAAAAGAACTACTTTGTATTTATACGTACGGGGAAAGTAGCGGAGGTGAGAAGGCGAGTATTTTATGGGTAAAATACTTCTTGTGAAAACTACTGACCTTTACGTAAGTCGACACAGACGGGAAAAAATTTCCGTCAGAAATTTTAGTAGAGACCTAGATTAATAGAAAATATCCCGCTGATTACAAAGTGGAGTACAGAGGCATAGAAAACCCAAATCGTCGGTAGAGGGAACGGACACTATTAGATCGACGTAATGGTTTGAGTCGTCCTCCTACTCCCGAAGTGTCCTGGGACACCTCGAAAGACACTACGTCTGTCTCTTCTTTTACCGACCCAGGAATGGTTCGAAAGAACTTCGGAAGGAACGGTGACCTCTGTCTAGTCAGACCGAATAAACGTAAGAGAAAAGGGTTGGGAAGGTAAAATTTCTACTAAGATGTAATTTGTCTTTTGTTACCAACGAAAAAAAAGAAAAAAGATGAAACAAAACTTTCCGACTACCCTATCTTCAAATCCCGTGTCTGAGACCTCAGATTTACAGGATCTAAACTTAGGACCGACGTAGGAAAAAAGTCACGGACTGACGTCCACGGTGTTAAAGAGACAGAAGCCAAAAAAGTGGATATTATACTTTAATTCCCCGTCATCGAGGGATCCCCCAACAATACCTCCACTTTACTCGACTATAAACACGAATCTTGTCCCGATCTTGCACCGCTCGTCATGTATTCACAAACAATTTAGTTCAATTACCAAATCAGTTTTTTAGACACGGGATTGAGGAGGGACGGTTGGTCTAATTGTCGATACAGAGTCCTACCACATGTCTACTCACTCCCGTCTCCTTGGGTTCTTTCCGTCGACGGTGTCTAAAAGGTTTTCTCCATACTCGAAGACGGGGTAACGTCGTTTGTTTGTCCTAGAGTCCTTTGTGAGTCCAAAAAGAAAAGGAAAGAAGGGGAGGTAGGGGTGGTATAGTACGTGGTACAGATTCTGTGAACTTGACACCCATAAAAACAGCAAGTCAGAGATTCACCACAAACTGAGAAACGTTGGGGTACTTGACGTCGTATAAACGGTCCAACGGGACAGGAAGTGTTAGAGGACCTCAAACGAGTTTGAGTACAGACAATTCGGTCACTACGGAAGGTTGGTAGAGTAGGAGACGGCGAGGGAAGAGGAGGGCGGGAGTTAGAAAGGGTCGTAGTCCCCTCAAAAGAAAAGGTCACTCAACCGAGAAGTGTAGTCCACTGGTTTCATAACCTCGAAGTGGTAGTCAGGAAGGTTGTATATCAGTTCCAACTAAAGGAAATCTTAACTAACCAAACTAGAGGAACGACATGTTTCTTTCCTGAGAGTTCTTAGAAGAGGTCGTGGTGTTCAACTTTAGTAGTTAAGAAGTTACAAGTCGGAAGAAATACCAGGTTGAGAGTGTAAACATCTACTGATGATCTTTTTTGTGTCGAAACTGATATACCTGGAAACAACCGTTTCACTACAGAGACGAAAAATTATACAACAGGTCTAAACAGTATGGAAAAGAAGGTTCTTCGTTCACAGAAATTTCCCAACAAAAAAAAAAAATTACTTTCATATTAAAATACCAAAGAGAACTTTTTTTGTTAGTCTTCCAGAGGGATCGACCCGAGGAGGGGTGTGTCGACCGACACTACCTGCCTGTCCGGGAGACACCAAGAGACGTCGAGGAGGGGTGGACGGAGTGAGTGAACGGAGTGACCGGTCCGGGACCATCGGTAAACTCCAATAGTGGGACTGAGATCTGGAACCCACACTAAGATGTTCTTCCTCCGTGGGTTTCAAGTCTTTGTGTACCTACCTATACTTGTTCAGTGAAGGACAAAGACCGGACACGTAGAATGGTTTACAGGGACCCTACCCCCCGTTTAGAGGATGACCACACTTGGTGACTGAACTTCCATTAGTTCCAGATAATGACCTTTTTCTTCTCATAACTATAGGAAACTATAAAACTTGTAAAATTTTCTTTTGTGACGGAAGTCCGGAGATGGAGAATAGGGTGGGGTTGAGATACATACCCAGTGGTCCCTTTTCTTTTCCCTCCCCCAGTCTCCAAATATTACCTGTCCACGGTGGATAATGGTCACATCGAGTGAAACTTTGGGTTACATGACTTACGGTTCAGCACTACAGTAGTCGGTCTAAACCATCATTGACTTGTAGAGTCGAGTCAAGTCGAGTCAGTGAGTCAGCACAGGCTAAGAAACGTCGGGGTACCTGACGTCGTGTGATCTGGAGGGACAGGTAGTGGTCGAGGGTTTCGAAGGAGTTTGAGTTCAGGTAGTTCAGCCACTACGGTAGGTTGATAGAGTAGGAGGTAACAGGGGAAGAGGAGGACGGAAGTTAGAAAGGGTCGTAGTCCCAGAAAAGGTTACTAAGTCAAGAAGTGTAGTCCACCGGTTTCATAATCTCACAGTCGAAGTCGTAGTCAGGAAGGTCACTTATAAGTCCCGACTAAAGGGAATCCTACCTGACCAACCTAGAGGAACGTCAGGTTCCCTGAGAGTTCTCAGAAGAGGTTGTGGTATCAAGTTTTCGTAGTCAAGAAGCCACGAGTCGAAAGAGATACCAGGTTGAGAGTGTAAGTATGTGCTGATAACCTTTTTGGTATCGAAACTGATATACTTGGAGACAGCCATTTCATTACAGAGACAAAAAATTATGTGACAGATCCAACCAGTGTCGAAAAGAAGGTTCCGTGTTCGTAGAAAATTAAAGACGAGTCCCGGGGACAGGGGCGTCGTGGTGACGACTAGACACGGAGGAGTCGTCTAAGAGTTTGTGAGTTTCCGTCCAGACCGAGTCAGAGACACCCAAGAGACCCAGGACCACGTGTGTTCCAAAACAAACTCGGGAGACTCCCAGAGTCCTCCCATACCCCAAACTGAGACTTACACTAAAACGGGGAGGACGACAGAACAACCCCGAAGAGGAAAGGGGAACCTGTACCCCATAGAGAAAAACCACCCTAGGTTGTAAGAGGGTAGCTACCGACAAGTCGTCGTACGACGTAAAGACCTCAAGAGTGTCTTCTACTCGTGTGTAGGAAGCTGAGGTAGAACAAACGATCTTGGTTTGTAGCTTCCTTCTATTATCTCCACCTGGTCGGCACAGACAGTCTGGCACCGGGTGACGAGGTGTGGATGTGGTCCACCGTCAACCTTCTTTGTCCGTCAACGTCCGACTTTCCGAAGTCCAAGAGGGGCGGACTTACTGAGAGGGAATGTGGAAGATTCAGGGAGTTAAGAGAACGGGTCAGGTACCTCCCCATTCCCATCTCGGGGATTTTATCTATGGCTTAAAGGACGACTAGAGAGTACCCACGATTTAAGGACGATTGTGAGAGCAGGTAAGACTAAAATTCAATTTTTTACTTTGTTATATGGGTATAAACGTGAGAGGTAACCCCTATTTTTAGTGGGGTCAATTCTTTTCGAAACCTCACTTGACCGTCCGTGACGGCCATCATCTTCTTTCTCGGGAGAGAGGACCGTCAGTCCTGGGGGTCGAGACGGTGAATAATCGGTACCCCAGAACCTTCTTAACCCCGAAAGGTCCACCACGTCACTATTTCTTAGGTGGACGGTTACGTCCTCTAAACCCAAGTCAGAGACCCAGTCCTTCTAGGGTACCTCATCCTTTACCGTTGACTGAGGTCATAAGAACGGACCCTTTAAGGTACCTGTCTCTTTGGACCACCCGACGTCAGTCACCCCAGTGTCTCAGTTTGTACTGACTCGTTCGTGGACGTGTGGCGAACCCTCTTAATAAAGTGAAGGGTCATAGAGTCACTTGGACCGTAGGTACGGGAGACGAGTTTTTCACATCGAGACTAGATTAAGACATAGTAGACCTCGAAACACAGAATCAGAAAGGATAAAGTAAATTGTACGGATACTAAAAGTACGATTCTTACTAATAAAGCTTGTATGTCTACCGTTTATTCGTGTACTTTTCTACAAGATGTAACGATTAATGATCTCTTTACGTTTAATTTTGTTAAAATTCTATGGTGGAGTGTGGTCAGTTTCATCGGTAGTAGTTTTTCAGACGTTTATTTATGACTTCTCGTACACTTCTTTTCCCTTGAGAGGATGTGACAACCACCCTTTCATTTGACCACATGGGTGATACCTTTTGACTTACCTCAAACGAGTTTTTGATTTTTATCTCAACGGTATACTAGGTCGTTAGGGTAAGGGTCCTTATATAGGTCTGTTTTCATATGAAACTTTTCTATGTACGTAGAGTTATAAGTATCGTCATGATGAAGGTTATCGGTTGTGTACCTTTGGATTTACAGGTACCTGTTTACTTACCTATTCCTTCTACACATGTATATATGTCACCTTATGATGAGTCAGTATTTTTTTTCTTACTTTATTACGGTAATTGTCGATGTACGTGTCTGGATCTCTAATAGTGTGATCCACTTCATTTAGTCTTTCTCTTTCTGTTTATGGTATTCTATGGTGAATACACACCTTAGATTTTACACTGTGGTCATTTGAATATATACTTTGTCTTTGTCTGAGTGTTTTGATCTCTTATCTTATCTAAGTCTAAACACCAACGACCCACTACCCCCGCCCCCACCCCCCCACCTAGCCCTCGAACCCTAATCGTGTACGTTTGATGATATACATCGTACCTATTTGTTGTTCCAGGACAACATACCGTGTCCCCTGGTATAAGTTATAAGATATTATTTAGTATTACCTTTTTTTAGTTTTTGTTTTAAAAATTTTTACTAATGAAGATTTATGTCAACAGGAAGGAACAGGTACCTATATCTTGGTCCTCTATATTGCCCATGTGACATGAAGTGACAGAGTATATTCCTTGAACTCGTGGACACCTAAAACTATAGACTACCCCTAGGACTTTTGTTAGGGGAGTATCTATGTCTTCCTGTTGACATTGATTTTTTCTCTTTTTCTTTACTCCGGTCGACGAGTTCACAGTTTTCTACGGAACTATCGTGTTTTCCTACCTGTCACTTGGGGTTTACAATTTCAAGTAGATGTTAAGTGACGACGTTCGACACTACCGACTTAGTCCTAACCTCAAATTCAAATTTAATTATTTGTTGTGTAACCTCTATCAAATTGTCCCGTGGACTCGGAAGTAACAAAACATCCTTATCTTCGTCCTGAAAATGTCCGACTTTCTCGTTGACTTTCCAGTATATGTTTCGTACCTTTTGAGTACCGAGAACAGAGTGAAGAGGGGAAGAACGTCGGTACTGTCTGTACTGATTAGCTAATCACAAGTCGGAGTCTTAAGAATTGAGTGTTGAAGACCGTCGGTAGTCATTACCTGAACTTAACATTGTATAACCCACAGGGAGTAAGATCCTGGTGAGAGGACAAAATGTCCAGTCTTGAAACTCAGGAAGTCTAATCTGTATACCCGGTTCCAGTGTATTGTATCGTTTTAGTCTTGACCTTAAGATTGGGAGAATAAAAGATAATGAGAATTACGGTACGGTGAGATTTGGAATTATCTTGTACTAAATTTCTAAAGGAAAAATTTAGATTTATAGTCTAAAAGGACCACTAGGGCACCGATTCTGAGACGTGAGGGTTACGTCTCCCGGACCCAAGTTAGGGAACAGTCCCACGATCTAGAGTATACGGCGTTGATTCTGGACCACGTAAGTTTATTTATTTATTTAAAAAATTCTCGATCTTAGATCTTAATTTTTAGTTCAAACTCCCTCCCATTAATGTCGTGTTTTGACCGGTTCACTGTTCAGTCTGTAGTGACAGGACTACTATTACCTGGTAAGATGTAGGGTCCTTTAAAGAGAGACCTTCGGGACCGAGTGGTGTCAAGTAGATTAGTCCGTAGAGTAAGGAATCTGGAAGGGTTTAGAGGGAAGACGAGACGAAGACCTGGGGTATGGGAAAGAGATACCTGACGACCTTTACGTTCTAAGACAAGGAGTTTGAAGATTATGTGTCATGACTCTTCAGGTCAGAGAGGAAAGTAAGTAGGTCCGAAACGACCCCCACCCCCATCATCAGGTATAACTTTCGTTTTGCCGGTCGTTTAGTAAAAAGATTTGTTGTCAAGTCAAGTCAAGTCAACGAGTCAGTACAGGCTGAGAAACGCTGGGTTACTTAGCGTCGTACGGTCCGGAGGGACAGGTAGTGGTTGAGGATCTCAAGTGAGTTTGAGTGTAGGTAACTCAGTGACTACGGTAGGTCGGTAGAGTAGGAGACAGTAGGGGAAGAGGAGGACGGGGGTTAGGGAGGGTCGTAGTTTCAGAAGAGGTTACTCAGTTGAGAAGTGTACTCCACCGGTTTCATGACCTCAAAGTCGAAATCGTAGTAAGGAAGGTTTCTTTAGGGTCCCGACTAGAGGAAGTCTTACCTGACCAACCTAGAGGAACGTCAGGTTCCCTGAGAGTTCTCAGAAGAGGTTGTGGTGTCTTGGAAGCTTAAGGATTCAATTAATATCATAAAGAGATCTTTCGACTTTTGGTTATCGACTTATCGTTATTATAAGGAAGGACGAGATAACGTGACTGTAGGTGTAATTACTTTATAAAAGGAACTACAACAGAGGGCGGTTTCCAGGAGTGAGATGAACGGATCTTGGTATAATATCGTTTTACCCTTTTAAGTGTTCCTATCTTAAAGATCCCACATAGGGAAGAAACAGTGTACTCCGTCGACCCCGAGTCTTTCCCTCATAGTGAACGGGGTCCGACGAGTCGTAACTCGTCGAAATCGTACGAGTTACATTACGAAATCGTAATGTTGACCCTGGTCTTGGGTCTGGACACTGTAGGTCGAATCGTAGGGAAGGTGGAGAAGTCCACAAAGGTGTGAACTTGTGTGTAGTCTTAGTGGACCTTGTCCACACAGGAGTCTCTAAGACTGAGTTACTCATATATAGTTAATCTCACACGGTAGACGTTCATTACCTTTGAAGTTGAGTATCCTGTGTGAAGGGACCACCAGGTCTTCGATTTAAAGGTACGAGGGTTACGTCTCTCGGGTCCAAGTTAGGGACCAGTCCCTTGATCTAGGGTGTACGGTGTTGATTCTGGACCGTGTCGGTTTATTATTTATTAAAAAATTCTTTTCTTTACAGTCGAGTTTGTCATTTCTCAAATAATAGAGTCCATTGTACTTTCAATCGTCTCTCTAGTTCTCGAAGTTTCCGTCCACCTAGGTCGGTGAGTCGTTACAGTACTTCTTCGGTCCAAGAAAGTTCGAGAAGAGGGACAGGAGAGGTCGTGACCGAAGTAGGAGTCAACCAGTGTTTACCGGTGTCATCGTCAAGATCCATCTACGAGTCTTAGTTGTTGTAAGTCTCCTTCGTCTGTTCAAGAGAGAGGGGTCTAGAAAAAGTATCCTTTGTCTTTTGAAAGACTTCGAAAGTTTTCCGAAAGAAAATGACTCACTCTCGCGTCTTGGTTTAACCCAGTTTACGGACAAGAATTTCGTTAGTGGCCGTCCTTTTATCGTTAAGGAACTCTCGTCAAGTTAATATGGTTCTAATCAAAGAGATCTGAAACTACCCTGGTACCCCCTCCCCACATGTTGACTTGGTGTTTTAGAACTAATAAATCCTTTCTCTTCGTACATCCTTGTCTCGACTCTACCTACGATCTTATTGTGCATTCTGGAGGGGGTTCCCGATCCGATCCTGCGGTTCCTACACGGAAGGTCTTGGAAGGTCTACCAAGATTTCATGTACCAAGTATTTGGTGTCAGGTGTCGTGTGACGTATATATTAGTTAGTGAGTGTAAATGTGGAAGTGAGACCCGATCTTTAAGGTCTTCGGGGTCTTAGAAATCGTATGTAGTTTAATTAAGAATCCCCGTAAAGTCAAAGAATGTTATTGGAAAAGAGGGTCAAAAGAAGAGTCTTAAGGTCGATGTGCTACTGATGTTTCGACAAAGGATGAAGAGTGACTGTTTGTCAGGAATAGTGTTTTGTTAGGACGGAACAAATGAACGGGTTTAAGACGGAGGGAAGAACATTTAATGAAGTCAAGATAGAACCGGCGTACTTTTCCTTCTGGGAAGTACTGTTACAATCACCAGGCACTTCGTCTGTGGTGACATAACAAAAGACTCAATGTCCTCTTTACGAAAAGCTAGGGGTTCCGGTTCTTTCTTCTTTACGGGAAGTCCTCTCATAGTCCAAAGGTGTTCGATTCTCTATGGTTCGTAGAAGGGTCCGACCCAGTGTCAGGGAGAAATAGTGTAAATCGTGATATAAAATTTGAATGGACTAATAAACCAACAGATCTGAACCCCGAGTCACTCCCGTTCCAGGTATAGTAAGAGGTGTGAGGGGGTTGGGGTCGGAATTTCGTCGACACAGAAGAAGGGTCCTACGAGAGAGCGAGGGGTACAAAGATAGTAGACCGGTAAAGGTTCCGTGGAATATCACGAATCAAAAGAGTTACAACTCGAAGTTCGGTTGAAAAAGTGAGAGGAGGAAGTGAAAGTAGTTTTCCGAAAAGTCTTTTGCTTCTAGTACCGTAGACCAGGGTAGTGAAGTACCGTTTATCTACCCCTTTGTCACCTTTGTCACAGTCTGAAATAAAAAAACTCGAGGTTTTAGTGACGTCTACCACGACGTCGGTACTTTAATTTTCTGTGAATGAGGAACCTTCTTTTCAATACTGGTTGGATCTGTCGTATAATTTTTCGTCTCTGTAAGGAAACGGTTTTTTCCAGACAGATCAGTTCCGATACCAAAAAGGTCACCAGTACATACCTACACTCTCAGTCTGCCACTTCTTTCGACTCGTGACTTCTTGACTACGAAAACTTGACACCACAACCTCTTCTGAGAACTCTCAGGGAACTTGACGTTCCTCTAGGTTGGTCAGGTAAGATTTCCTCTATTCAGGACCTACAAGTAACCTTCCTGACTACAACTTCGACTTTGAGGTTACGAAACCGGTGGAGTGCGCTTCTCAACTGAGTAACCTTTTCTGGGATTACTACCCTTCCTAACTCCCGTCCTCCTCTTCCCCTGCCGTCTCCTCCTCTACCGATCTACCGTAGTGGTTGAGTTACCTGTACCCAAACCCATCTGAGGCCCTCGACCACTACCTGTCCCTCCGGACCGCACGACGGTAAGTACCCCATCGTTTCTCAGTCTGTGCTGACTCTCTGACTTGACTTGAATGTCACGAATAAACCTCAACCGAAGGAGGTTCTTCCGAAAAACCTGGAGGTTTCTGACTACTCGGAAAACTACACAGGTTGTATAAAGCGTAAATTGTGAATGGAGTGAGATGACATTAAAGGACCGAGGGACGTGGGGAGGACCCCCGTAAACCTAAATTTGAGTTAGGTTAGGAGTTATATATCACAATTAAAGGGGACGAAGAGAGACGGAGTCCAGGGGTGAATACGGATCCCGAACATAAAGTCGGGGACTCCTCCGATTGCGTTATACAACGTTTCTAAGATCCGTGACCCTGAAAATCGTACATGGGAGTACGAGCAACGCGTAGGGACCACCGAGTCTACCATTTCTTAGGTGGACGTGACACCCTCTGGACGCAAGCTAGGGAACTAACCTTCTAGGGGACCTCTTCACTTACAGATGGGTGAGGTTATAAGAGTGGACCTCTTAAGGTACCTGTCTCCTCGGACAGTTCGATTCCGGTGTCCTAACGTTTCTCAGTCTGTGCTGAACGTGAAAAGTGAAGAGAACGAGGAATATTTAGTCCTGTCGTGACTACAACCCGGACTCAGGACTCAAAATGAAGGTACGACTCTTGAGAGGATCCCGTAAGTCTTCAGAGACCTTTACGGTGTAAGAAAAGAGTAGAGTTGGGGGCTTTTCCGATAATACATATCGTGAAAAAATTTTTTCTCTCTCTACAAATTTACTCGTTATTTAGTATACACACCTAGTTCTGTATTGGTGTCCCTAAAAGTATCGGTGTAAGAGATGTTATTTGTAGTTTTAGTCGGATTTACAGGTGGTTATCCCTTGATCAATTTATAACAGGTAAAATTGGTGGGTCACCTTAAAATTCTTCGATAATTTTAACTACTCTTATAAAGATTTAAACAACTGGGTCTTTCTCCTGGTACCGTATTACAACTCACTTTTTCGTCCAATGTCTTATTCTCTTGTTCGTACTACACTAGAGTAAACGTATCTTCACACACACACACACACATTCACACACACTCTCTCTCTCTCTTTTCCCCTCTCTCTTACACACAAATCGTTATAGGTCCTTCTTATAAATAGTTTTACAATTGTTACGAATAATAGACCCATCATCTAAAACTTTCCAAAAAGAGAAAGAAGAAAGTATATATATTGACATGACACACTTAAAACAAAAATATTACTCGTATATACCAAAAATGTTGTCTCCTCCCAAGTAAGGACTACGAAAGTTGAAAGTTCCTTTCGGAACTTGTCCTCGTCCACGGTGTCACTTTCCTGGGGGGGAGAAACGGAAGGACCCCCCTTTTCTCTTACGCTCCAGTATTCAGTTGATATTTACTTGAACCGAAGAAAAAAATTTGAAAAACACAGACGTTGGATCTCAGTGAGAGAGGCGAGTTTTCTTAGACTAGGATTTCTGGGGGAGGTCCCGGGGTCACCCTCATACACGGGGTTAAAAGGTGAGGAACCTACGAAGAAACGGGTGTCTCTCGTCTCTGAAAGTTAGTGTAGATCTTTGAAGACCCTTCTAGATACCAATTAACTCGTTAGCGGGGTACTTACGAGGTGTTTTTCTTTATCAGGAGGAGGGACTCTAGATGTGTCACTGCCGGTGAGAGGAAACTTTCCGAAGTCTGTCGTAGAGATTAAGACGGAGGGTATACCTTTAAAACCAAATCTTGATAGTCAGAGGAGGTTGGGCCCAGAATGTCTATGTCGAATCTCGGGTGGGTGATGGTAGGGATTGGGAGATTCGTGATCTCCTTCCACTACCTGTGTTCTCTTTCCTTACTTTTACAGGAAATCTCCATAAGCCCCCGACGTCAGTAACCGTGACTTTTGTAAGTGAACATGAAGTACCTCAAGACGGGTCCCGAGGACGTCCCAAACGGGACTTTTACGGCGATTATTCGGACCGGCCCCCCTTGTCTCTTCGGGACATTCCTTACTAGTCATGTGTCCCAGACCTCTCCACTTGAGACAAGACCCCCTTTTACAGTTTCCGTGTCTTACTTTGGTGAATCTTCCTCCGTTCCACACTACGGGCTTGGACTGAAACCGTTTTGGAACCGAGAAAGTTCAACTCTCATATACTTGACCCCAATTAACACGTCCGGTTCCCACGACCGTGGGGAAGTAAGTCTGGTAGTCGTCGAGGAGAACCGGACCAAAAAACTTTATCTAAGTTTGGGCAAATCCGTTCCAAGTTGCCTCTTCGTTTTGGTCGTCCTATCTGTCACCCAACGATTTTGACAAATTTGAACAGACAAGTATCCTATCGGACCTCCCCCGTTCCACCGTACCCTCCTTGTCCTCTCCGAATATCTTCTTGTTTCGAGTCGGACTGAAGGCTTTGGGAGCAAGAGTCAGGTGTCTAAGTTGGTTGCGTCCGTCTTGGCTTGACGTGAACCGACTTAAGAGTCTATGTCTTGGGTTCCTATCCCTCCTGGTAAATCATATTCCCTGAACTCGTAGGAACCTAAGACCATAGGAACCCCCTAGGCTCTTGTTTGGAAGACACTTATGACTTCCTACTGATATACGTGTCCAAAACTCTCCCCCCAGTGACATGCACTGTGTCCCAGTATCTCCCTTTGACTTGAATAGTCCTTTATCTTCTATTCTCTCTCCTCTTCCAAACCCGGTGCCGGTAACGACCCAAAAGACCTCCCTTTCGTTCCGTTTTACCACTTTTGACGAATCCTGACCGATGAAACTTAGTAAAGACGACCAAGCTCACCAGAAGTCACCGAACCACGACCAAGACCCTACTATTCCGTCTCCTTATGACAGAGGACTCCACACTCTCGGTGTCTCTCTCACCAAGACCTAACGAATCAAACGTATAGTATCCGTACGAAAAGTGTCCCGGGAAACAGCAGGGATTCTTAACCGATCGGACCCTCTCCGTTAGAGAGGAATCAGCCTTTATTTCCCAAAAATTCTACAGTTTGGTATGTTTTTTAAATTTTATATATGTTGCGTCTCTGGACATAGATCTGTATATATACATACACACAGTGATCCTATGACAGTGATCAAGGTTCTAATTCTTTGGGACTAGACTATAAGTCTTGGTATAGACCTTCGACTGACGACTTCGTCCCGTTTACAGTTCTCCCGTTCGTTCAGTTCATAGTCTCACAGTCGGTATATAATTTATAATGTAGTACTCTACACACAATTTTCTTCTGTAGTTTCAATTACCGTTAGTCCCTGATCGTACAACCAGGTCACCGATTCTGAGACATGAGGGTTAGGTCCCCCTGACCCAAGCTAGGGGTCAGTCCCTTGATCTAGAGTGTCCAACGTTGATTTTGTTGTTCAACCGTTGACAATAGTTCGGGAAAAATCGGGATGGAAACTTGTCCATTGAAGTGAAGATCCTTACCTAGGATTTCTTTTTTTAGTCCCTTCGTTTTTGAGTTTCGTTGAATTTACGGGTTGTTAATCCGTCATAATTGGTTGTCGGTACTTTAATTTTCTGCGAATGAGGAACCTTCTTTTCAATACTGGTTGGATCTATCGTATAAGCTTTCGTCTCTGTAATGAAACGGTTGTTTCCAGGCAGATCAGTTCCGATACCAAAAGGGTCACCAGTACATACCTACACTCTCAACCTGACACTTCTTTCGACTCACGGTTTCTTAACTACGAAAACTTGACACCACAACCTCTTCTGAGAACTCTCAGGGAACCTGACGTTCCTCTAGGTTGGTCAGGTAGGATTTCCTCTACTCAGGACCCACAAGTGACCTTCCTGACTACGACTTCGACTTTAAGGTTATGAACCCGGTGGAGTACGCTTCTCAACTGAGTAACCTTTTCTAGGACTACGATCCCCACTAACCCCCGTCCTCCTCTTCCCCTTCTGTCTCCTACTCTACCGACCTACCGTAGTGACTGAACTACCTGCACTCAAACTCACTTGAGGTCCTCAACCACTACCTGTCCCTCCGGACCGCACGACACTAAGTACCCCACCGTTTCTCAGCCTGTGCTAACTCGCTGACCTGACTTGACTTGGTTGATCTTATACTTGGGTAAAAAATTTTAACATGAACAAAAATAACGAAAAGAGACATTGACCGAGACAAATTGGGGACATAGGTCAGTATTGTAGGTCAGATGTACTACGGTTGTGGCTCGGTTAAGTCGGTATTAGTTTTGTGGTCAATTGGTCGGTCAACGAAAGACATATACTGTGGTTTGTTAGGTGACCGACCTTACTACCTGTTCTGGACTACAAAACCGTAATGTATTTAACTTGGGTAAAATTTATTACAACTGTCATTCGTAAATTACTGTACCTCTCTACTAATGTTTAGTTCGATTCTCTTTTTTTTTTCGTCCTAATTTAATTTATACGTTGTACTAAAGTTGATAGATAATATTACAGAAGAGACTTTTATAACTTTTTAATAGAGACCAGTGGAAATACGAACCGGTTTGAAGGAGCTATAAAAATATTTTGGTTTTACCAGACATAACCGATCATATAAAAGTTAGTGTTACTTCGTTTGAGTTTAACGGAATTATTACCCTTAGTTAACTGATTACATTCACTTTTAGGTTCTGTCTCTCACTCAACGTCCGATCCCTATTAGGTCAGGGTTGTTATTCTAGTGGTTTTTAGACCAAAATAAAGTCCCCGAGACGAAAGGTTCGTAACCGAAATAGTAGACCGAGGTTCGTCGGAAGGGTGGGATGAGATTTGTGTGTGTCTGTGTGTGTGTGTGGGTTCAACCGAAAGAGTCCTATCGTTTTACTGTCGTGACAAGGTCTGAAATGTTTGGGTGTGTGTTTTATTTTCCCTCCCAGATGACTAATACGATCGGGTTCAGACTCCTAAGTGAAAAGGGTGACCGGACTTAATATACTATACGGGTGGTGAGTGGGTCAGTGACACCGGTCACTATACAGTTGATGTTTAACCGTGAACGGTTCCCACGAACGGTAGACGGAGATGTTCCTAATTTAGTACACGAGGACGTCGACCACTGGAAGTTGTGGAGGTCTTCCTCAAGTCCCACCTCTCCTCTTTACTCCGTGAGACACGAGACCCTTTTTGACCGTCCTGTCCAGAAGTCTATCAATCTATAGGAATCCTCAACTAAAATACTCGGGTTAAGAACATAGAGGAGTGTAGATCTGCTCGTGATTTTAGGGACCACTACTGACAAAGAGCGAAGTACTCTGGTTGTATTTGAAAGATGTTTTTTTATACACAAACTAACGTACATGAGGGGGAAGTGGGTTTAGTGTATATATGACAGGAAGGGGGATGAAGACACCTCGTCAAAGAGTTTCGATAGACTCCACGACAGAGGGTCCGATATCAGGAGGAAAACGGGGTTTATTTCGAATTGAACGTCGAGAGTTAATGTGTAGAAAAATTCTGTCCATACACTGAACGATTAATCGAATGTGACTCATCTCAAACTTTACCTCTGTTGACGTAGATTTAGTGTGCCGACTCTTACATCTCCCACTTAAAGGGGTTCCTCTCAGTTTCATGAACGACGACACCCCTGTTTACCTACGACTTCTCCGCCGGTACGTGTATAGAAACCTCGTAGACAACTGTCCCTTCTTGACAGACCGGTACCTTCTGTAAAGGGTTGGTCGGAGCACAGATGCCACCCGAGATATTGATCAAGAGTAATTCTCTTACTTTTGGTTTCACCTTCACTTCCTGAGTTCCGGGCTTTCCTCCCTCCTTCTGTTCTGTCCTTCTCCGACGAGGAGTCAAGTGGTGTACTTTTCGATGGACAGGAGGGCAGTCCACGTTGACTCGTCCTGGGGTGCCCGGAAGGACCCTGTCCGGAAGGGGATGTAGGAGATGAAATCAAGGAGAGGTTTTATGGAAACAACAACAAGTCAACGAGTCAGTACAGACTGAGAAACACTGGGGTACCTGACGTCGTGCGGTCTGAAGGGACAGGGAGGAGTGGTAGAGGGCCTCGAACGAGTTTGAGTAGAGGTAACTCAGTTACTACGGTAGGTTGGTAGAGTAGGAGACAGTAGGGGAGAGGAGGACGGAAGTTAGAAAGGGTCGTAGTCTCAGAAAAAGATTACTCAGTCAAGAAGCGTAGTCCGCCGGTTTAGTAACCTCGAAGTCGAAGTCGTAGTTAAGAAGGTTACTTATAAGTCCTAATTAAAGGAAATCCTCACTGATCAAACTAGAGGATAGTCAGGTTCCCTGAGACTTTATGGATCTCTTATCATAAATTACATGCAAAGGACTCAACAAAAGTCTACATTTTTGGAGGTGGTGAAATTGTTTATTTTCTATAATTGATAAAGTGTTGGTCCTCGTGTGTCGGGGTCTGGAGGACCTCGGACTACTGACTATTGAAATTGGGGACACTGTGATGGGACGATAGAGTGGTAGTCGGTCTCTTAACACGTGTTAAGACTAGTGTATGGGACGTTTAGGGGGAGGAAGTAGACCGAAAATTTTCACGAAACGGCTTTGGGAAGTCCCACCAACCCGGAACGCACTGGAACGTTGTTTGAAAAGAGACGAAGTTTGAGACTGTCAACTCAAACAAACCAGAGTGACACTTATCCCGTTTTCTTAAACACAATTGTATCTTGTGGTGTGAACTGACGGTGCATTCGATCTTCAAAAATTATTTGGTAGTTATAAACATCCCAAAAATAATATTGTCGTTCGTAGTGGGATTACTTATATACGGAATCTCAACACATAATGAGAGGACCCAATGACCTGGGTTAAGACACACACACGTGCACGCACACACGTACGAAGAGGTGTACTTGTTCGTTAAGAGTCAGTGGTGGTTCCACAAGTTCTTAAGTTGAGTTGAGTTAAGATTGTGACAGATAGGGCCTCTATCTTAGTCTAAGGTGGTCATTTCCCGAGTCAGGGTGTTCTGGTGGGAGATGGAGTCTGTGGTTAGGATTCGGGTCGATGAACACGAAGACTGACTGACCGATAGGTAGTCTGTAAGGGTACTGGGGGCAGGAGTACAAGGTTATTAAACGATCCCGCTGAGTGTCTTGAGTCTCTTTATAAATTGAATGATCTAACAATTCCTTGGTGCCTACCTTTGGTGAGTGGGGTTAGTCCGCGCTAGTTGTCCTCCAGGACTATTTCTTGTGCCCCGTCTGGTCGACGATGGTCTGGCCTTCTTGATCCCTCCCCGGTTTCGCCGTTGGCCCCTTTGATTAGGATGATGGAATTTGGGACTCCGACGTTCGGTGCGGAGGACCCGAGTGACCGGAACGACGGCAGGCATTGTCATGGGAAACGTCATTTCAGAAAACGAAATAGTCATACATAGAGAGGAGCCTGTTAAGTAAAGGGTCACAATCTACACCACTAGGTTCCTACTTTCTCGTCTATTTTGGTTCCTCCCAGAACCCTACGTTCTTGCCTTTTTGGTCTGAAATAGCAGGAAGGGAGGGGGTACAACATTGATAATTGCCTAAAGTCCAGGAGGACTCGTCATATTGGACAGACGGGAGGACCGGGTATCCCTGTCGGAACGGAAGGAGAAGCGGGTGCGTCATATGCACGGAGTAAGTTAGTCGTTTAGTGGGCCTTTTAGGGATAGGTGAGGAACACGGGACCCATATTTTCACTTGATTCCTGGGGACAAGTTACAACCAAGAGGGAACTCGACCGGATGACAAGATTCTCGCAGAGGGTAAGATTATTTGAAATAAAGGGAGAGTAAGACAGAGGACAGATCTTTAAGAAAAGGTTGGACGTGGGCCTGGTCCTGTAATCTGTTCCTCGGTGAGAACCTTTGACTTTCTCCAGGACTGAGGAGGAGAGGGTGGGGATGGGACATTGATGGTTAAATAACACTTTCCTATATTGAGTCCTTGGCGGTTCGTCTTCTCTCAGGATCCCGCTCCGGACCCCTTTCCTGCGTCCAGAAGGTACGGGAGGGGTCCGTGTGAGAAGAGGGTCGGGGACGTCCACAGGAATTAGACCTTCGAGAGGTTGGGGACAGGAAAGTCCAAAGAGTTTCCGAAGTAGTGACCCGAAGGGACTACCAAGTCTTCATTTCTTAGACAGACGGTTTCGTCACCTGTTCTCAAGGTAGGGACCAGTCTCCTCCACAGGACATCTTCTTTTACCGTTGGGTGAGGTCATAGGAACGGACCTCTTGGGATACCTTGGACCACACGGTGTCAAGTACCCCCAACGTTTCTCAGTCTGTACTGAATCCCTGACTTGTCGTCCTCGTCTTCCGAAGTAATGGATCTGTGTCAACTAATTTAGTAACCGGAGACCACTAAATTGGAGGTCGAGGAGTGTGGTGTGAAAGGGAGGAGTTCTCCATCCCTGACTTTCAAGGTTGGGAGATCAGTGTCGTGACCGAGGGATCTGTTGGTCAGGGGTAGGAATCTACCCCCAGGTTTTCAGTGGAGTAATTGTATCGTTTTCTATGGATTTAGGGAGAGGTGGGAACCCTTTAAGATTCACAAAACCCTCGACTCGGTCCTTGAGACCTTCTTCTGGTTTATATATACTCTTTATATGGAACCAGTAGACTTTCTGGTACATACATAAAAAATAATTAGTGTTATGACGTTAATGAAAAATGTATTTATTATTATCAAAAATTTATACCTAGTACAAACCCTCCCTTTTTCTTCAGTATATGAAAAAGAGGAATTAAACACACACGTACTATCCTTTGTTACTTTGTTCAGTAATAATTATACCTTCGATCTTATTTCGGTACTTTGAAACTTATCTCGGATCATAATTTATGTCGTGTAGATGTGTAAATCTCCAAAGGGACCATCAAGTCAAGTCAAGTCAGCGAGTCAACACAAGTTGAGAGACACTGGGGTACCTGACGTCGTGCGATCCGGAGGGACAGGTAGTGGTTGAGGGTCTCTAATGAGTTTGAGTACAGGTAATTGATCAACTACGGTAGGTCGGTAGAGTAGGAGACAGCAGGGGTAGAGGAGGGTGGAAGTTAGAAAGGGTCGTAGTCCCAGAAAAGTTTACTCAGTCGAGAAACGTAGTTCCCCGGTTTCATAACTTCAAAGTCGAAGTTGTAGTCAGGAAGGTTTCTTATAAGTCGTGATTAAAGGAAATCCTTCGAAGGGACCATCCAGTCGCCATTTCTTAGACGGACGTTACGGCCTCTACGTCCTCTGTACCTAAGTCAGGGACCCAACCCTTCTAGGAGATCTCCTTTCGTATCGTTGGGTGAGGTCATAGGAACGGTCCTTTTAGGTTTCCTGTCTCCTCGGACCACCCGATGTCAGGTATCCTAGTGTTTCTCAGTCTGTGTTGACTTCACTGACTCGTACGCACGTGATCGTGTGTGTGGAAAGTCCCTCCCCTCTAAAGGTAATCAGAACAGACTTCTGATTAAGAGTTTAGAGTCTTTAGACTACCTGTAGGTTCTCCAATTTCCACTAGACTTAATATTCATTTTGTGAATTGGAGGACTCACTCTGTGAATGGATTTTTTAATACGGAAGTAAAAAAAATTACCGATATAAGGCCCCAGAAAATAAAGAAGTAAGAAAGAAATTTTTTATAAAGTAAATAAATAAACCGACACGGTCCAGAATCGATACTGTGCACCCTAGATCAAGGGACTGGTCTCGGGGACGCAACCTCGTACCCCAGAATCGGAGACTTGGTGGTGGTCCCTTCAGGGAGGAAAAAAAAGAACATAGTTATTGATCTGTCACTTACGGGGGGAGGGGTGGTACACAACCCAACCCAATCTATGTTCCATATGTTATCTCTTACTCAAGGTCAAGAAAGGGAGACTCAAATGTCCACACCCTAACCCCACCTGATTGGTTGTCCGAGACTTCTTCCGACTCGCGGCTTCTTAACTACGAAAACTTGACACCACAACTTCTTCTGAGAACTCTCAGGGAACCTGACGTTCCTCTAGGTTGGTTAGGTAAGACTTCCTCTAGTCGGGACCCTAAAGAAACCTTCCTTACTACGATTTCGACTTTGAGGTCCTGAAACCGGTCGAGTACGCTTCTCAACTGAGTAACCTTTTCTGAGACTACGACCCTCTCTAACCCCTGTCCTCCTCTTCCCCTTCTGTCTCCTACTCTACCGACCTACCGTAGTGACTGAGCCTGCACTCAGACTCACTTGAGACCCTCAACCACTACCTGTCCCTCCGGACCGTACGACGCTAAGTACCCTAGCGTTTCTCAGCCTGTGCTGACTCGCTGACTTGACTTGACTTGGTTGTCCGTTAATGGTTTTTCTCTCTCTCTGACGATTCTGACCTACTGGACTTTTGTGTATCCTTCTTTTAAACATCGTCTTTGAATTAGGAGGTGTTTACCAGGTACGAGTGGGGGTGTGAAGGGTTGAGGGAGACGTCAGTCCTACCCCTACACTCTGATCAAGACTGGTTCTCTCACTCTCCTTGTGCCTAGTGAAGGTCCAACTCCGGTACTTCTCCAATATACGGAGTCTCTCGAACCTCCAGTACACCAGGTCTGCGGGACCGTGTTTTGTCTTCTGACTGACCCTAGTCCGTCCGTCTTCCCGTCCATAGTTCTCACCAGGGTCATGTCCTTTGTCATAGACCACTCTAAACCTCTGCCAACGAATGTTGGTCTTAAACCCAAGGTTTCTAGGTAAAAAAAATTACAAACACTAAGTAAATGAAACCTCAAAATCCTTTAAAGAAGTATAGGTAAAGAAGTGTAAACTACTGTTTTACAGATTGAAAAGTACACTTCGAAGATCCGAATAATAAGGGGTAAAAGAGGAAGTTCATCGATTGCTGGTCACTCATTTAGGTGTTTCTAGGTCGATTCGACGACAAAGTTGTTTGTAAACTACCTTCACGAGATGTTTCTCTGGACCGGGCACTCGAGTGGACTTTCGGACGTCAAAACACATAAGTGTAAGGTTTTGAGGGTGAAAACGTTGTATTCGAAAAAGGAAGTGAAAGGTGACACGACCTTTACCAGACGAAATTTGACGAATCACTATGACCGACGAAGTCGGATAGGTGAGGTAGGGGGTCTCGGACGAAGGATATTACGTAATGTCGTTTCGGGAGAGATTGTTCCGTGGTCTCAAGAAAGTCTCGTAGAGGGTGTTTCTCCGGGTCACCGAAGGACCAGGTGTCTAGTCGTCAAATTCATCGGTCACCCACCTCGGGTCGGATCAGACCCGATCGCGGATAACTTAAAGGTCAAAATAATAATAAAAAAATTTGAGTCTCTGGGAAAGATTTTCTTGCTAAGGTTTGTCGCTACTTACTTTGTTCTCCCTTCTGGTCAAATGTCGTCCATGTACTCGTCTTTAAGTTCAGGGTAAAGAGTTCTTTTTATAAAAGTTGAGGTTAACGGTCTCGTTCCCCTAGGTAGAGTGGTAGTTGATGAGGTTATTTTTCCCCCTCGTCCCCGAGACCCGACGGCAAACCTCGGGTTTACTACGTGTCTTAGTCTATTGTCTCTTCGACCCTACGAGACGTCAAGACTTTCGTCGACATCTATGTTTCTTCCGATGAGTCACCACACTATATTCCCTCTCCCGTATCCGTAATCTCACTCTGTCTAGACTTAAGTTTAGGACCAGGGAGAGAAGGGAGTCAAAGGAAAAGACTGTTTACCCCACCGTGACTCGTTGACTCGTGTGGGTCGAGGTCCTTGAATCTTTATTTACTCGACCTCTAAGAACACCGTCAAGATTTTCACAGAAGGTTCACTACTGTTATTACCCTATTTTGTATCTTAGGGTTTCACTCCGGAACTTCTTCGGTCACGAACACCTTACCAAACAAACTTACAAAATTATTGTAGGATCTTCAAGGTAATTCACTGTCCGGATACATAATCAGTCCTGCCGATCCACGTCATTGTTCGTTGGGGGTTTTAAAGTAACTGAATTGTCTTTAAATAAAGAACGGGTACGATGTACATTACTAATACCTCTCACCCCCTTCCTCCGACTCGTAGTGTCACTGGTTCATTGAGTCCGGTCTCCTCCGAAATAGAGTTGTACTCAGTGTGCAAGTAGTACTGACAACCTCCCTACATGACTCCTGTCGTGACCCAGTCTCCTGGTGATCGGTCTGGGTACCGGGAAAACGAACGTAAAATAACCAGTTTTGTTCAGTGTGACTTGTAGTCCCTTAGTCACTTCACTCTACGATAGTACCTTTATAAACCGCTCGTCGTGGTTACTAACGATGGGAAGTGAAAATGAACGACAACAACAAATCAGTGAAGTTAACACAGACTGGGACAACACTGGGGTACGTGACATGGGGTGGTCCTAGGAGACAGGCACCCTAAAGGGGCCCGTTCTTATGACCTCACCCAAAGGTAAAGGGAGTGGTCCCCTAGAAGACTGGGTCCCTAGTTTGAGTGTAGAGAACGTATAGGACGTAACTGTCCGTCTAAGAAATGGTGACTTGGCGGACCCTTTGGGCGTGAAAGTAAATGAGTAATAAAATAAACTGTCTATACATGTTTCGTGGAGGGTACACGGTCCGTGACCTCTTTGTTGTCTCTATGTTGTCTGTCTGTTATAAGGACGGCAGGGTTTCGAGAGTAACATCGTATAACGAATAACCCAAAGGGTCCATTTTCCCCCTTAGTTTCACGACTACATTGTCCTCACTCTTCACTTGAAAGCGACACAGTACAGTGGAGATAAACTAAAACCTTATTGCACCTTGTTGTCTGACCAAGGTTTATCCTTTTCCTCATACAGTTCCGACATATAACAGTGGGACGAATAAATTGAAGATACGTCTCATGTAGTACTCTTTGTGACCTGACCTTCTTTGTGTTCGACCTTAGTTCTAACGGCCCTCTTAAAAGTTATTGGAGTCTATACGTCTACTGTGGTGGGAATACCGTCACTTCCCCTTGATTTTTCGGAGAACTACTTTCATTTTCTCCTCTCACTTTTTCAACCGAATTTCGAGTTGTAAGTCTTTTGCTTCTAGTACCGTAGGCCAGGGTAGTGAAGTACCCTTTATCTACCCCTTTGTCACCTTTGTCACAGTCTGAAATAAAAACCCCCGAGGTTTTAGTGACGTCTACCACTGACGTCGGTACTTTAATTTTCTGCGATTGAGGAATCTTCCTTTCAATACTGGTTGGATCTATCGTATAAGTTTTCGTCTCTGTAATGAAACAGCTGATTCCAGGCAGATCAGTTCCGATACCAAAAAGGACACCAGTACATACCTACACTCTCAACCTGACACTTCTTCCGACTCGCGGTTTCTTAACTACGAAAAAAAAAAATTAAAAATAAAAATGATATAAAATGAAATGTTATGATATAACCAAAACGGTATGTAACTGTACTTAGGTGGTGCCCACATGTACTCAAGGGTTAGGACTTGGGGAAAGGGTGGAGGGTGGGGTATAGTAGAGAGACCTAATAGGGACACGTGGTCGGGGTTCGTAGGGCATAGGACATAGCTTGTATCTAACCGCTAAGTAAAGAATGTACTATAATATGTACAAAGTTACGGTAAGAGGGATTAGTAGGGTAGGAGAGGGAGAGGGAGTCTCTGGTTTTCAGGCAAAATATGTAGACACAGAGAAAACGTCCAATAGGAATGGTAGAAAGATTTAAGGTATATATAAAACTTGACACCACAACCTCTTCTGAGAACTCTCAGGGAACCTGACGTTCCTCTAGGTTGGTCAGGTAAGACTTCCTCTAGTTGGGACCCTAAAGAAACCTTCCTTACTACGATTTCGACTTTGAGGTCATGAAACCGGTGGAGTACGCTTCTCAACTGAGTAACCTTTTCTGAAACTACGACCCTCCCTAACCCCCGTCCTCTTCTCCCCCTGCTGGTTCCTACTCTACCGACCTACCGTAGTGACTGAGCTACCTGTGCTCAGACTCACTTGAGGACCTCAACCACTACCTGTCCCTCCGGACCGCACGACACTAAGTGCCCCAGCGTTTCTCAGCCTATGCTGACTCGTTGACTTGACTGACGATTTATTATCGATTGTTAACGACTCGTGAATGACCCCTACCCCGTGGCACGAGATGTGAAGTGTATACGATAGACTGAAGTAGGAGTTTTATGAGGATAGTCCCTCTGTTGGTAGAGGTAGAATATGAGCTCCGTTACCTCCGAGTCTCTCCAATTCACTGAGTACTATCCAACGTGTCGATCGTTCACTCCTCGACTCCAAACGTCGTCTGACTGTCCGGGTCTTATCCTTTCAATGATCTCTGCCTTTCATCTTACCACCAACGATTCCCGACTCCTCACAACCCCCTCCCCTTCTGTGACGAATTTATCCATGTCCCGAAAGAAATTATCCACTACCTTAATAAAACCTAGAGCTTTCCCTACCACCAACGTGTTGTAACGCTTTACATGATTTAAGGTGATTTAACAAACAAAATTTTATCAATTAGAATGTAATATACTTAAAATGGAGTTAGTTAAAAAAAATGTATGCTTAAAAATACGTACGGGATGTCAAGTTGTTAAGGTGAAGACCTATGTAAGGAAATTTTACTTTGTTTTCATATTCCCATGAGTAACTTTGTGCAAATATTATCGTTTTAGATAGTCTTTATGAGTTCTACTTCCTCAACCGGTTTATTTTACACTATTTCGGTATGTTATAAATTTTAACGTGTGTCATAAACTTTTATTACTTGATCTAGACAATAGTGTACCTCTTTAGAATTTTTGTGACTCACTCTTTTCAACGTCTCGGTGTGTGTGTGTGTGTGTGTGTGTGTGTGTGTGTGTGTGTGTCACTAAGGTAAGTATTTTAATAAATTTAGGTAAGTTCATATAGAATCCACGTTCACACGAACGATTCAGCGAAGTCAATACAGACTGAGAAGCGCTGGGAGATCTGACGTCGGGCGGTTCGAGGAGACAGGTACCCTAAGAGGTCTGTTCTTATGACCTCACCCAACGACGCGGGAAGAGGTCCCCTAGAAAGACTGGGTCCTTAAGTTATGTCCAGGGAATGTAGAGGACGAAGCCGCCTACCCAAGAAACGGTGATCGCGGTGGACCGTATTGTGTATAGAATACAACAACAAGGTAGAGGGTCAGCACAGGTTGAGAAACGCTGGGGTACCTGACATCGTGCGGTCCGGAGGGACAGGGAGTGGTAGAGGGTTTCAAACGGTTCAAGTACAGGTAACGTAGCCACTACGGTGGGTCCGTAGAGTAGGAGTCATAACGTATCCTTGGACCTTACAATCAAGGTATAGAATACATAATTGGTGGTTAAAAATTTGGAACCCATCTGGTGGGTTCGAAATGGTTGAAGTACTTTCACTAAAGAATGATATTCACTTCTCCTCTTATTCCTCCTTTCACCCACAGAATCAAACCCAAGAAGGTTTTTGTCTCGGATTTTGTTCTATAACCCGTGTTTATCAAAACCCCCACAGTTGACTTCCTTCGTGGCATTCCTACACCCCTTCCGGTTTTTCGGTTGTACTACACATAGTCAGTTCTCCCAATGTTGACATCCGTTGACCCCAAGTCAGAGTGACCCTTGGGAGACTTTTCGGTGTCACCTTTGTACGGAGTCTATATTAAGCGGTTCCCAGTTCTTTAGGTTCTATGAATAAGAGGTTGAAGGTAGAGAGTCACTACTCCGAACCGGAAGTCCTTACCGTCGAGACCAGGAAAACGCTGACGGGACACCCGTCCGATACGTTCGAGGGGTGGTGACTCCCCTCGGGAGGAGGTGTCTTCTACTTCCTACGTCCGAAAACTCTACCGTCAATCCTACGTGTCCTTGACAGGTGGGATCGACGTTCCCCTGAGTCTCTGACCGAAGTCCCTATGTCGTCCCCCGTAATCAGTCGTCCGATGTCCCCTTATTGAAACAGTCGTTACAAAAGATAAAATTTATGGATCACCCAACGGTACTAACTTGGTTACAGAGGACGTAACGTCCGTCTAAGAAGTGGTAGACTCGGTGGTCCCGTCGGGATTCTATTTATACTATTTTATAAGTCATGTAAAGTCAGCGAGTCAACACAGGTTGAGAAACGCTGGGGTACCTGACGTCATGTGGTTCGAAGGGACAAGTAATGGTTGAATTTGAGTTCAGGTAGTTCAGCCACTATGGTAGGTTGGTAGAGTAGAAGACAACAGGGGAAGAGGAGGACGAAAGTTAGAAAGGGTCGTAGTCCCAGAAAAGGTTACTCAGTTAAAAAACGTAGTTCACCGGTTTCATAACCTCGAAGTCGAAGTCGTTGTTAGGAAAGTTACTTATAAGTTCTAACTAAAGGAAATCCTACCTGACCAACCTAGAGGAACGTCAGGTTCCCTGAGAGTTCTCAGAAGAGGTTGTAGTGTCAAGTTTTCGTAGTCAAGAAGCCGAGAGTCGAAAGAAATACCAGGTTGGAAGTGTAGGTATGTACTGATAATTTTTTCGGTATCGAAACTAATATATCTGGAAACAGTCATTTCATTACAGAGACGAAAAAAATGTGAGACAGATCCAACCAGTATCGAAAAGAAGGTTCCTTGTTCGCAGAAAATTAAAGTACCGACGTCAGTGGTAGACGTCACTAAAACCTCGGGGGGGTTTTATTTCAGATAATGACAAAGGTAACAAAGAAGTAGATAAACGGTACTTCACTACCCTGACCTACGGTACTAGAAAAAAACTTACGATTCAAAATTCGGTCGAAAAAGTGAGAGGAGAAAGTGAAAGTAGTTCTCCGACAAATCAAGAAGAAGTGAAAGACGGTATTCCCACCATAGTAGACGTATAGACTCGTATAAGTATAAAGTTGGACGTTAGAAATAAGGTCGAACACGAAGTAGGTCGGGTCGTAAAACGTACTACATGAGACGTATATTCAAATTTTTCGTTCCAATCTTATGTCGGAAACGGTTAGACTTTTGTCAGACAACAAGGTACAGACCAAGATTGACAACGAAGAACTGGAGGTATGTCCAAAGAGTCCTCCGTCCATTCCACCACCAGACCATCAGGGTAGAGAAAGTCTTAAAAGGAGTCAAACAGCACTAGGTGTGCCATTTTCCGAAATCGCATCAGTTACTTCGTCTTCATCTACAAGAAGACTTCAAGAAAACGAAAAAGACACTAGGTTGTCTACGACTGTTGAACTAGAGACCAAGGAGACGGAAAAGATTTAGGTCGAACTTGTAGACCTTCAAGAGTCAAGTTCATAACAACTTCGGAACGAACCTCTTAAAACTCGTAATGAAACGATCGTACATACTACTCACTTTAACACGTCATCAAACTTGTAAGAAACCGTAACGGAAAGAAACCCTAACCTTACTTTTGACTGGAAAGGTTAAGACACCGATGACGACTCAAAAGGGTCAAACGACCGTATAACTCACGTCGTGAAATCGTAAAGTTTAGTAGAAAATCCCTAACTTTAGCGAGTCGACCAAGGTAGTGGAGGTGATCGAAACAAGTGTCACTACGAAAGATTCCGGGTGAACTGACGTGTGAGGTCCTACAGACTGAGATCCACTCACTAGTGTGGTAGCACTAATAGACCCAGCACTTCTAGAAAAAACATATCAATAAGACACATAAGAACGGTGGAGAAGAATTATAGAAGACGGAGATAATCCAGGTATGACAAAGACAGGAAATAACATAGGTAGAAACGTACTTTACAAGGAAACCATAGACATTAAAAGAACTTCTCTAGAGATCAGAAAGGGTAAGACAAGAAAAGGAGATAAAGAAACGTGACTAGTGAATCCTTCCGAAAGAATAAAGAGGAACGATAAGAAACCTTGAGACGTAAGTCTACCTATATAGAGAGGAAAAGAGGAAACGGAAAGTGAAGAGAAGAAAAGAGGCGATAGACATTGTGGAGGAGTCTGTTGGTAAAACGGAAAAACAAAAAGAAGAAGAACCCCTACCAAAACTAGTGGCGGAGGACATGTTACAATACTTGGAGGTAGGTATCAAGAAATCCATGAGACAGTCTAGATTAGGGAGTTTAGATAAACAGTGAAGGTGACATATTAGCATTCCCTAAACTAAATCCAGTACGGACGAGATCACCAAAAGGGATGACTATTTGATAATTATAAACAATTAAGTTAGACTACCCGTAATGTATAAGACAACCACAAAAAAAAGGAATTTAAAAAAGAAATTTAAAACAATTAATGTAAGTGTTACAACATGTTGATAGTGGTGATAAAGGTTTTGAGAACTAGTGGGATTTCTCCTTGACATGGGTAATTCGTTATTGGGGGTAAGGGTGCGGGGAGTCAGGAACCATTGGAGATTGGACGAAAGATAGAGATACTGAAACGGATAAGGAAAACACAATCGAATAAAGTGAAGTGTGGTGCAAAAGCAGGTACAACATCCTACGGTAGTCTTACAGTAAGGAAAAATACAAGTTTATTATAAAGAAACATACGTATATAGTGCAAAAGAAATAAGTGAGAAGACAACTATCTGTGAACCCACCAAAGGTGTGAAATCGATAACACTTATTACGACACTATTTGTCACCATATGTTAATAGATAAACTCAAGGACAAAAGTAAAGAAACCTCACACATATGGTTTTTACCTTAATGACCCAATACCATTGACATATAAATTAACAAACTGTTTGGTGGTAAGACAAAAGGTATCGTCGACGTGGTAAAGTGTAGGGGCGGTCGTTACGTACGCATTCCCAAGGTTAAAGAGATGTAAGGAACGGTCATGAACGATAAAAAGGAAAAAATTAATATCTGTAGGATTATCGATATTTCAACATAGAGTAACAATAAAACTAACCGTAAGGGGATTACTACTGTAACTCGTAGAAAAGGACCCAGTAAACATATAGAAGAACTCTCTGCACACATAAGTTTGAAAGACATAAAAATTTTGAAAAGGTTTATTTTTAAATTTCAGACCGTCGTCCGTTATCTCGGATAATGAACTTAATTTAGCCGATGTATAAAGTTCTTGCAATGAAAGAACTATAAAGACTGTTTAGTTTCAAAGTGAGATGAAGTGGAGAGTCGTTTAAAGTAGGGTTTGATGTAGTAAGTAAGGGAGCCAGTCGTTCAAGGGACTCTCTCGAAAACGTTTCGAAAGAAACGTTGTAGACTTCACTGTCCGTTTAGGTTGAAACCCGTTTCCAGGTTCTTCGGTCCTCCGTCCTTAGTCCCATTTTAGTTCAACAGTAGTCAACAGTCGAACAGGAAGTAAGACCTGATTTCTCTGTAACCCCTCAACCCGAAAAAGGAAACCGAAATTTATCCTTTTATGTACTAGAGAAGAGTACGGGACTAGTGTCTTGTTCTTTATTTCTCCATCTTTTTTCTTCCCTTTCACATAAAGGAGGGTTTTATGTGTCTTCGTAGTTGAAATCAAATGTAGGTTGAAGTTTAGGATGATTCGGATGGCTTCAATTATCATAATGATAAGTAGAGATAATCTCAAACCTGTTTGGTTTAAAAGGGAGCCGACCGTACAGATAATAGGGTACAAGATACCCTTCTTCCTTAGAGTAAATTGTGAGAGGTTATAAAAGGAAGGGATCACCATTCGAGAAAAACAGAGGGGAAGGATGTTGGGGATCATTTGAGGATTTGTGAAAGATGTAACATAAGGGACCCACCACTATGTTACCTAAACCTCATACCGGATATCTCAAGCTACCAGATCCCAATATCAGGACCGAAAACAGTGAATTATAATAAACAGTAGCGGTAACAATAACTGGAGAGACTTAAAGTCAAAGAAACAATGGACAAAAAATTTTTCCGTTATTATATTGATTTTTGTCGGTGTTATGGTTGAAATAAACCGAATTGGTTAATTTTATAAAATTATATAGAGTACATTATCCTTCGGGTCTCTGACTTACCCGAAGTCTCGACCAACTAAGTCAGTGAGTTTTTTACATTGATTCCTAGCTCTAAGAAACGTAGAGTGACGAGACGGTCGGTTTCGTAATTGTCGTAGGATTCCAGTCAAAGGAAGATCTACCGTATTTCGATAGTTACGGTCCGAAGAGACAAGGATAGAGTGTCTTTCCTCGTTCCAAAGAGGGGTCAAACCACTGTCTCAACCGTCCCTACAAGAAGGGAATCTGACTACATGGTTGCACCCAATGCAGAAGTGAGGACCTAATTGACGGCATTGGTCTCCTCACGACTTGTGGGTAACAGACTTCGGACCAATACCGAGGTTGTGATCGTTCTCCCGACCTAAACGGTGTTTACAGAACCTGATTTGTCCTGGGTGACTACCTCGACCCTTCCTTCCCTAGTCGACCCATCCCCACCCCTTATTGACTGGTTTTCGTCTTAAAATAACCCTTACTCTTTCCTTTGTTACTTACGACTCTTCTGGTGTTACCATTGGTGAAATAATTATAGGTCGAAGAAAACAAGATCTCTACTAAGAAATAAAAAATAACTTTACTAAGTCATTATGTGTGTGTATATATATATATGTGTAACAAAAAGTATTAAGAAAAGTAATACCAAATAGTGTTCTATGACTTATATCAATGGACACGATATGTCATCCCGGAATGACAAATAGGTAGGATATATATTCTCAAACGTAAACGTTTACGGTTTGAAGGTCATGAAGGAACGGGGTGGATGGTAGTCTGCAGAAAATTCTCGTATATTTACATACATGTTGTGTAATATATACAATGTATAAATGTATATTCAATATATTTAAATATCTTCAATATATACGTATACGAGAATTTTCTTCAGACTATATATAATTTTATATATATATACGATACTTTTATATTATGTTTGGACCATATATCGTCTACTAATTATCTACCATTAAGAAAGTTAATAAATTATTGATATCACTTCACTTCAGTGAGTCAGTACAGGTTGAGAAACACTGGGGTACCTGACATCGGATGGTCCAAGGTGGTATTGATATTCGGATAGAATTTAAGGAATATTCCGAGATTTGAAGAATATAGAACATTATTGGATATTACCTTTTCTTAGTCCTTTTTTATCATATATATATATACGTATTGAACTTGGTGAAACGACGTGGGAACTTTGATTGTGTTGTAACATTTAATTGATCTGAAGTTGAAGATTTAATTAATTAAAATTTTGTTTGAGATTCGAAGAAGACCTGTCTTTGACAATTTGTACTAGAAGTTAAAAGTATTGTTGTCTAGTTGTAAGACAGAGGAGTAGACCACGACTTTAGTACATTATGGTAAGGTCGATGGTCATCTCTCCAAACTAATAAGTGGGTGGGTGGGTAGATGGGTGAGGGAGGCAGGTAAGTTAGTTTATAAGTACTTCGAGAATGATGTTTGGTCCGAAGATCCGGGGATTCCTTTGTTATTCGTCCCTCACTCTTGTTGAGTCCCTTTGACCTTTATGAAACCCGAAGGGCCCGTGGGTTCTTCGAGTAGAGAGACTTCGTCACTGTCTATTTTTCCTCTTATCGAGTTCCTCTTCTGATCAAGGAGACTATAGAGGAGAAGAGTTGTTGAGTCTATTCTGAGTTTTTAGGGAACCTAAACGCCCTCCCTAACTGAACCCGTGTCTATCCTACTCTGAGAGTAAGTAAGTTGACGAATTTGCAACTCCATGGAGCTCCCATTAATCTACCAGTTAATTCGTTTCATAGTCTATTATTAGTTAGTCTTCTTCTCTCTTAGTTAGTTCCCTGACCTTTGTACTCGCTTCCGTTTGGTACCGGACTCGTTGGTCGAGAGACGAGGACCTTAGGGAGTAGGAACGGAATCACGTTTCCCGTCTTAATGGAGGGTGGAGACTCCGGTCTCTTGTCCCAGACATACTCGGTATCGGGGTTTCTCTAGGAGAGACGTTGCACAATACAATCGACTTCGTTCGGGCCCATCGGTTCGAAGAGACAAGAGGGGATGCGCCGAAGAAAGGAGGTATAGGAGAACCAGGACTTGTAGTCAGGACACAGGGCCTAAGCCCGTCGTCGGGACTGTTTGAGTTATTATAAATGTGTAAACCTTACTTTAATGGCGTGGAACAATCGGATCTTTACATTTCGTTTATACCTACTCTCGTCACAGAAAGACGAATAAACCATCGAGTCCCTCGGGAGAGAGGTCGTCTGGATCAAATGTAGCGTCCGCAGTCTCGCGGTGGAATGCCATTCCTTGTTCTTCCTGTTACGAGACGTAGGACCTTGTAAAGCTTCAGTGAGGGCCGCGAGTAAAAGGACGGTAGGTCCTCCTCCTTCTCTTCTGTCGCGAAGTCGGACAATTAAAGAGAGGTTTCAACTCGATACACAGTCTTTTAGGGTGGCGTGGAAGGACTGGACCTCAGAATCGCCGAGTAGAAAGAACAAAAGTCCTTTCCAATCTATAGAATCTTTTAGGAGGAAAAACACGTCAATCGTTTCTACACAAACCCTTCTCCTCTGTCGCTAAACGGGTTCTTCGCTTCCCTAAAAAGAAAAAGGTTTGTCGAAATAACCAGTTCGAATTGATTGTGAACTTGGGGAGGGGTGAGGGTGAGGGTGGGAGCAGTAACGCCGAAGCGGACATTACCTTCCTTGTGCCACTGATACCTCGGTTCAGGCCACACGTCTTAGCGTCCCTTAAAAGGACCGAACGGACCCGGACGGTGTAGTGACGTAATACATGAAGGTCCAAAGCCCTCGTTCGTAGACGTTTTAGAACGTCCGGGTTGTGGGAGTGTAGACCCCTATAGGGATTGTCCCTAGTTTGGGTCCCAAGGGTTAACGTCCGCCTAAGAAATGGTCGACTCGGTGGTCCCTTCGGGTGTAGAAACGTTGTACCGGGAGTTTAACGGGGTGTAAGTTCTTAGACGGAAGTCACTTCCTCTGGACCCAAGCTGAGGACCCAACCCTTCTAGGGGACCTCTTCCTTTACCTTTTGGTGAGGTCATAAGGACGGACCTCTTAGAGTACCTGTCTCCTCGGACCGTCCGATGTCAGGTACCCCAGCGTTCTCAACCTGTGCTGAATCATTGATTTGGTGGTGGTGTTCGTAGAATTGGTAGTGACAGAATTTGTTATATTTGTCATCTCCGATAGTAGTCCTTTTGTGGACAGAGATACCTAACAATTCCTAATTCATTCAACTATGTCACGAACCTTGAAACGGACCGTATATCATTCATGATGTACACAACCGACCATAGTGAAAGTGTCATTCATAATCAACTATTCAGTATAGGCTAAGAAACGTTGGGGTCCCTGACATCGGACTGTCCGAAGAGACAGGTACCCTAAAAGGTCCGTCCTTATGACCTCACCCAACGGTGAAGGAAAAGGTCCCCTAGAAGGGTTGGGTCTCTAACTTGGACCAGAAGACCCCCTCGGGTAGTGAAAGTGTTATGATAATGTGTTTAAAATCACGAACAGAGGTTTCTAGGGTTTGGGATACCATGGACCTATATGTTGGTAGGGAACCAGAGACGTCCCCCAACTAAGGTCCTGAGGGGATCCTGTGGTCTTAGATGTCTACGAGTTCAGAGAATGTCTTTTACTACATCACAAACACATAATCAAGTCAAGGTAACGAGTCAGCACAGACTGAGAAACGCTGGGGTACTTAGCGTCGTGCGGTCCGGAGGGACAAGTAGTGGTAGAGGGCCTCAAGTGAGTCTGAGTGTAGGTAGCTCAGTGACTACGGTAGGTCGGTAGAGTAGGAGACAGGGGAAGAGGAGGACGGGGGTTAGGGAGGGTCGTAGTCTCAGAAAAGGTTACTCAGTTGAGAAGCGTACTCCACCGGTTTCATAACCTCAAAGTCGAAATCGTAGTAAGGAAGGTTTCTTTAGGGTCCCGACTAGAGGAAGTCTTACCTGACCAACCTAGAGGCATTAGGTTCCCAGTTCTCAGAAGAGGTTGTGGTGTCAAGTTTTGGTAGTTAAGAAGCCGTGAGTCGGAAGAAGTGTCAGGTTGAGAGTGTAGGCATGTACTGGTGTCCTTTTTGGTATCGGAACTGATCTGCCTGGACTCAACCGTTTCATTACAGAGATGAAAACTTATACGATAGATCCAACCAGTATTGAAAAAGAAGGTTCCTCATTCGCAGAAAATTAAAGTACCGACGTCAGTGGTAGACGTCACTAAAACCTTGGGTTTTTTTATTTGAGACTGTGACAAAGGTGACAAAGGGGTAGATAAACGGTACTTCACTACCCTGGTCTACGGTACTAGAAGCAAAAGACTTTCAACTCGAAATTCGGTTTAAAAAGCGAGAGGAGAAAGTGAAAGTAGTTCTCCGAAAAATCAAGGAGAAGTGAAAGACGGTATTCCCACCACAGTAGACGTATNACAGTAGACGTATAGACTTCAATAACTATAAAGAGGGTCGTTAGAACTAAGGTCGAACACAAAGAAGGTCAGGTCGCAAAGAGTACTACATGAGACGTATACTCAATTTATTTGTCCCACTGTTATATGTCGGAACTACATGAGGAAAAGGATAAACCTTGGTCAGACAACAAGGTACAGGTCAAGATTGACAACGAAGGACTGGACGTATGTCTAAAGAGTTCTCCGTCCAATCCACCAGACCATAAGGGTAGAGAAAGTCTTAAAAGGTGTCAAATAACACTAGGTGTGTCAGTTTACGAAACCGTATCAGTTATTTCGTCTTTATCTACAAAAAGACCTTGAGAGAACGAAAAAGGTACTAGGCCACCTACAACCGTTAAACTAGAGACCAAGGAGACGGAAAAGTTTTTGGTCGAACTTGTAGTCCCTCAAGTGCCAAGTGTATAACGACTTCGGACCGAACCTCTTAAAAATCGTAATGAAATGATCGTACACTCTACTCACGTTGACACGCCATCAAACTCGTAAGAAATCGTAACGGAAAGAAACCCTAACCTTACTTTTGACTGGAAAAGGTCAGGACACCGGTGACGACTCAAAAGGTTTAAACGACCGGATAACTCACGTCGTGAAAGCCTCGTAGTAGAAAATCCTAAACTTCGTCGAGGTGACCTTAAGGTAGTGGAGGTGATCGAAACAATATCACTACGAAGGATTCCGGGTGAACTAAAGTATAAGGTCTTACAGACCGAGATCCACTCACTAGTGTGGAAGCACTAATAGACCCAGTACTTCTAGAAAAAGCATGTCAAGAAGACACATAAGAACGGTGGAGAAGAATTATAGAAGACGAAGACAATCGAGGTCTGGTAAAGACAGGAAATAACTCGGGTAGAAACGTACTTCACAAGGGAACCATAGAGATTAAAAGAATTTCTCTAGAGATCAGAAAGGGTAAGAATACAAAAGGAGATAAAGAAACGTAACTAGCGACTTCTTCCGAAAGAATAGAGAAGAACGATAAGAGACCTTGAGACGTAAGTCTACGAATATAGAAAGGAAAAGAGGAAACGAAAGGCGGAGAGAAGAAAGGTGTCGATAACATTCCGGAGGGGTCTGTCGGGAAAACGAAAAAACGTACCTCGTATAAGAGAGTACATGAAATAAAAAATACATAAATAAAAACCGACGACACCCGAGTGTCCGAAAAGTAGCGTACCGAAGAGAACGATATCTCGTGTCCGAGATCCGAGTACCTGACATTTCACACCCGAGTCATGAGTACCGGGTGTCCGAACCAACGGGTGTCGTAGCGTTAGAATCAAGAGTCTGGTCTCTAACTTGGGTGTAGGGGACGTTACCATCCACCTAAGAAATGGTGACCTGGTGGTCCCTTCAGGGAGGGTAATGTAAAATTGAGTAGAGATCAAAAGAATGCATCCATATGGAACGAAATAACTCAAAGTGGAATAACAGGAAATGTCTAGAAAAGAAAATATGTCTAACTTCCAAATACCGTTGGGACGGAGGTCGTTCAGATAGCCACGGTGAACAGGTCGTCGTAAACGAATGAAACACAAAGACACAGTGTACAACTATTAAGAACGTTATAAAGTTTGTAAAAACAACAACAATACAAAGAATGTCACTAGACACTAGTCATTAGAAACTACGATGATAAACGTTTTACTAACAGTGAGTCTACCATCTTAAAAATCGTTATTTCATAAAAAATTATTTCTATATATGTAAAAATTCTGTCTTATGATAACTTATGGACCCTCTGATTTCATATTACATTTGTATCGAAAATGTACATGACCCTTTGACTTTTTTTTTTAGTACACTGAACTAGATGAAACTATAAACGAAATAACGTCGCCAGACCTTGGTTTGGGTATTAAAGAGACTCCAAACAGACATTGTGGATTATATTTATGATACGTTTATCAACATTTATGTTGCATTTACGATACATTTGACGTAACATTTTACGATACATCCACGGTCGTACCGTTTAAGTTCAAAACGAAAAACCTTGAAAGACCTTAAAAAAAGGGGTTTATAAAAACTGGGCACTTACTAACTGAGACACCCACTTCTTGGAGGTCTATGTTTCTCGGACGACACACACACAGTCAGTGAGTCAGCACAGACTGAGACTCTGGGGTGTCTGACGTCGGATGGTCCGAGGAGACAGGTACCCTAAAAAGTCCGNCAGAAAAGGTTACTCAGTTGAGAAGCGTACTCCACCGGTTTCATGACCTCAAAGTCGAAATCGTAGTAAGGAAGGTTTCTTTAGGGTCCCGACTAGAGGAAGTCTTACCTGACCAACCTAGAGGAACATTAGGTTCCCAGTTCTCAGAAGAGGTTGTGGTGTCAAGTTTTCGTAGTTAAGAAGCCGTGAGTCGGAAGAAGTGTCAGGTTGAGAGTGTAGGCATGTACTGGTGTCCGTTTTGGTATCGGAACTGATCTGCCTGGACTCAACCGTTTCATTACAGAGACGAAAACTTATACGATAGATCCAACCAGTATTGAAAAAGAAGGTTCCTCATTCGCAGAAAATTAAAGTACCGACGTCAGTGGTAGACGTCACTAAAACCTTGGGTTTTTTTATTTGAGACTGTGACAAAGGTGACAAAGAGGTAGATAAACGGTACTTCACTACCCTGGTCTACGGTACTAGAAGCAAAAGACTTTCAACTCGAAATTCGGTTTAAAAAGCGAGAGGAGAAAGTGAAAGTAGTTCTCCGAAAAATCAAGGAGAAGTGAAAGACGGTATTCCCACCACAGTAGACGTATACACTCCAATAACTATAAAAAGGGTCGTTAGAACTAAGGTCGAACACAAAGAAGGTCAGGTCGCAAAGAGTACTACATGAGACGTGTCTTCAATTTATTCGTCCCACTGTTATATGTCGGAACTTCATAAGGAAAAGGATAAACCTTGGTTAGACAACAAGGTACAGGTCAAGATTGACAACGAAGGACTGGACGTATATCCCAAGAGTTCTCCGTCCGGTCCACCAGACCATAAGGGTAGAGAAAGTCTTAAAAGGTGTCAAATAACTCTAGGTGTGTCAGTTACCGAAACCGTATCAGTTATTTCGTCTTTATCTACAAAAAGACCTTGAGAGAACGAAAAAGGTACTAGGCCGCCTACAACCGTTAAACTAGAGACCAAGGAGACGGAAAAGTTTTTGGTCGAACTTGTAGTCCCTCAAGTGCCAAGTGTATAACGACTTCGGACCGAACCTCTTAAAACTCGTAATGAAATGATCGTACACTCTACTCACGTTGACACGCCATCAAACTCGTAAGAAACCGTAACGGAAAGAAACCCTAACCTTACTTTTGACTGGAAAAGGTCAGGACACCGGTGACGACTCAAAAGGTTTAAACGACCGGATAACTCACGTCGTGAAAGCCTCGTAGTAGAAAATCCTAAACTTCGTCGAGGTGACCTTAAGGTAGTGGAGGTGATCGAAACAATATCACTACGAAGGATTCCGGGTGAACTAAAGTATAAGGTCTTACAGACCGAGATCCACTCACTAGTGTGGAAGCACTAATAGACCCAGTACTTCTAGAAAAAGCATGTCAAGAAGACACATAAGAACGGTGGAGAAGAATTATAGAAGACGAAGACAATCCAGGTCTGGTAAAGACAGGAAATAACTCGGGTAGAAACGTACTTCACAAGGGAACCATAGAGATTAAAAGAATTTCTCTAGAGATCAGAAAGGGTAAGAATACAAAAGGAGATAAAGAAACGTAACTAGTGACTTCTTCCGAAAGAATAGAGAGGAACGATAAGAGACCTTGAGACGTAAGTCTACGAAGATAGAAAGGAAAAGAGGAAACGAAAAGCGGAGAGAAGGAAAGTGTCGATAACATTCCGGAGGGGTCTGTCGGCAAAACGAAAAAACGTACCTCGTATAAGAGAGTACATGAAATAAAAAATACATAAATAAAAACCGACGACACCCGAGTGTCCGAAAAGTAGCGTACCGAAGAGAACGATATCTCGTGTCCGAGATCCGAGTACCTGACATTTCACACCCGAGTCATGAGTACCGGGTGTCCGAACCAACGGGTGTCGTAGCGTTAGAATCAAGAGTCTGGTCTCTAACTTGGGTGTAGGGGACGTTACCATCCACCTAAGAAATGGTGACCTGGTGGTCCCTTCAGGGAGGGTAATGTAAAATTGAGTAGAGATCAAAAGAATGCATCCATATGGAACGAAATAACTCAAAGTGGAATAACAGGAAGTGTCTAGAAAAGAAAATATGTCTAACTTCCAAATACCGTTGGGACGGAGGTCGTTCAGATAGCCACGGTGAACAGGTCGTCGTAAACGAATGAAACACAAAGACACAGTGTACAACCATTAAGAACGTTATAAAGTTTGTAAAAACAACAACAATACAAAGAATGTCACTAGACACTAGTCATTAGAAACTACGATGATAAACGTTTTACTAACAGTGAGTCTACCATCTTAAAAATCGTTATTTCATAAAAAATTATTTCTATATATGTAAAAATTCTGTCTTATGATAACTTATGGACCCTCTGATTTCATATTACATTTGTATCGAAAATGTACATGACCCTTTGACTTTTTTTTTTAGTACACTGAACTAGATGAAACTATAAACGAAATAACGTCGCCAGACCTTGGTTTGGGTATTAAAGAGACTCCAAACAGACATTGTGGATTATATTTATGATACGTTTATCAACATTTATGTTGCATTTACGATACATTTGACGTAACATTTTACGATACATCCACGGTCGTACCGTTTAAGTTCAAAACGAAAAACCTTGAAAGACCTTAAAAAAAGGGGTTTATAAAAACTGGGCACTTACTAACTGAGACACCCACTTCTTGGAGGTCTATGTTTCTCGGACGACACACACACAGTCAGTGAGTCAGCACAGACTGAGACTCTGGGGTGTCTGACGTCGGATGGTCCGAGGAGACAGGTACCCTAAAAAGTCCGCTCTTATGACCTCACTCAACGGTAGAGGAGGAGGTTCCCTAGAAGGGTTGGGTCCCTAACTTGGACCTAGAAGACCCAGAGGACCACAAACCTCCATTTGATATGCCTACGGACATTGAATGAAACTTTTCGTGGTGTTTTTACTCCACCCCTACTTACTTGTATCTGGCTCTACCTACCTACCTACCTACCTACCTACCTCTCAAGTCACCTTCCTATTTTCCTCCCTCTAATCATCCACCTTGTTCCCTTCTGTCTTCTCCTTTCTTTTCTATTTGCCATTTCGTTCAATTCATTTTACAATTGATGTTTATATGTACCAACCAGGTGTGGTACAGGTGATATACTAGAAAGGTAAAAGGACATACAAATTTTATAAAAACGTTGTCTACAGTTTTTTGATATACGTTTTATATTATTGACATATTATGTACATCTGTCTATATAGTTTTATTTTATAAACTATAGTCTATTATAGTTTCATTTGAGTTTTTTGTTTTCATCAATAAAGACCGTCGTCTTAATAACCATTACACCTGACAGAAAAATTGTACGAAAAGAAAAAATAAAGGGTTAAAAACTCGTTGTTCGGACATAGTGAAACTATTTGTCCCCTCCCCCCGTCTATAAACTCGTTTTTTCCAGTAGTCTCTTCTTACAAGTTACGGGGAATAAAAGAGCAAACCCTAAATTTTCGACCTTTGTAGAGACTTTTATTATGTAACATTTCTTGTCTTCCAGAGTGACTTCGTAGGAGGACCCGATACTGGGAGCTCTCGTCAACCTCCCTTTCTTTTGACCCTGTCAAAAGACCTCGTCTCGGTGCCCTGGACAGACGTCGAACCCGAGTCCGTTGCACGATTATACAAAATCCGTTCACCTTATTAAAAGGGTGTCCTCTGCGGGACCCTTTCACAGACTCTCAGTTTACCCCACCGTCAGTACTCCCAAGGAACTAAGGCAAAACTGGTATTTGACATTCAGTTCCGATGCTCAAATTTATATTTAGGACAATAGAGGCTGACAAGGAAGGTCTGTGTCTCGTCGTAAAGACCATCGTAGGAAAGTAGGACCTGGTCCTTTTCTCTGTCTACTAGGACACACCCTCTCCGGGACAGGAGTCCTAGGGTCCTGGGGCCAGATAGAGACAGGATTCTCGTCTTAGGAGATGGGTTTGTACAGTCAAAACTCGATGGTGGGTCAAAGACTAGTATGTAGTAAAATATTCTATTTTCATATAAGTTCAGTAAAAAATTCAAGTTTTGATACGAATCTTAAGCGTATCAATGACTATTGTTTTCGGATTTCCCTCAGTTCTTAAAGGAAAGACAGATGTAACGAATTTCACAAGTCACTAATACTGTAACGACTGCAACACAACCAAGAGGACAGTTTTCAAAGATCAATATTTACCTGGGACACTAAATGTAGTGAATAAGTGTACCCCGTGTAAAGTGTAGTACAAAAGTGTAAGGTATAATGAAATAACCCTTCACTTCATAATTGTTTTCGTAGAACCTGACCGTCCCTCTTTTGTACTATAAGATATCGAGAACCACGACAGTTGATGTTTAACCGTGAATGGTTAAAGTAACGGTTGGTGACTTGTTGCCGTAAACGGTAGGGACCACCGAGTCTCCCATTTCGCAGGCAGACGTTAGGTCCTCTGGGTCCAAGCTAGGGACCCAACCCTTCTAAGGGGACCTCTTTCTTTACCTTCGGGTGAGGTCATGAGAACGGACCTTTTAGGGTACCTGCCACCTCGGATCATCCGATGACAGGTACCCCACCGTTTCTCAGTCTGTGCTGACTCGCTGAACTGAAGAAGACGCCTCTGACTTGTGACGCGACGACATCGACGACTGGAAGTTGTGGGGACTCCCTCGAGTCCCACCTCACTCCGTGAGACACGAGGTCCCCTAGACCACCCTGTCCAGAAACCTAGTCAAGTCAAGTCAAGCCAGCGAGTCAGCACTGGCTGAGAAACGGTGGGGTGCTTAGTGTCGTGCGGTCCGGAGGGACAGGTAGTGGTTGAGGGCCTCAAGTGGGTTTGAGTACAGGTAGCTCAACCAGTACGGTAGGTCGGTAGAGTAGGAGACAGTAGGGGAAGAGGAGCACGGGGGTTAGGGTGGGTCGTAGTCAGAGAAGGTTACTCAGTCGAGAAGCGTACTCCACCGGTTTCATAACCTCAAAGTCGAAGTCGTAGTCAGGAAGGTTACTTATAAGTCCTGACTAAAGGAAGTCTTACCTGACCAACCTATAGGAACGTCAGGTTCCCTGAGAGTTCTCAGAAGAGGTTGTAGTGTCAAGTTTTCGTAGTTAAGAAGCCGCGAGTCGAAAGAAGTGTCAGGTTGAGAGTGTAGGTATGTACTGGTGTCCTTTTTTGTGTCGGAACTGATCTTCCTGGAAACAACCGTTTCATTATAGAGACGAAAAGTTATATGATAGATCCAACCAGTATTGAAAGGGAGGTTCCTCATTCGCAGAAAATTAAAGCACCGACGTCAGTGGTAGACGTCACTAAAACCTCGGGGTTTTTAATTTTAGACTTTGACAAAGGTGACAAAGGAGTAGATAAAGGGCACTTCACTACCGTATCTATGAACCTACAAAAATCCTTGTCTAAAATATTAGAGTTAGGAACGTAGAGGAGTATAGATCTTTTCATGATTTAGGGAAACACCACTGTAGTCTAGGAGTACTGATCGTCTTTTGGAAAACATTTTACTCACGTATTACCATACCTTAAGGGGGAAGTGGTTTTGGAATATATAACTGGAAGGAGGGTGACGGAGAAACTTCATCAGAGAGTCTCTATGGACCCTACGACGGAAGACCCGACGTCATGAATAAAACGGGGGTTATTTTGAACCGAGTGTTGAGAATGCAACACGTAGAAAAATCAGTTGTCGATTTTGACCACCGTTTATGGTAGTAATAAAGTGAAAGTCGGGTATGAATCACCTGGGGATGGTATACGGTTCGTAACAGATCAGTGATCTCGTCACCCCATTTTGTCTGGTTTTTGAACCGGGACAACCCAAAATATAGGATGTTGTCTCTCTTTCTGTTTATATTTTACTTAGTCATTTACATACTCCCTATGTTACACATTATCCAATTTACCACGAGGGGCTTTTCTATACAGGTGGACTACGACTTAGACTGGAGACATGGAACTGTGGCTTAATTTAGAGTTTCTACCTCAAGACCCACTTCGTCTTTTCTTACTAAAATAATGAAACGGTCCGTTTGCCCCTGTGTCACTCCATTATGGGAGTTTTGACACACAGGACTGGACCTCGTTCATTACTTCCCAAAATATCACTATCAAGTTTCTCCTGCACTAGTCGAAAACTTGTAAGAAGACTAACCGAGTGTCACTCTTATGACCCGCAGTCACAGTAGTTGGAAGATCAAGGTTGGTCAGACCCCAGATGTACGAACACCCGTCGTGTGTCAATTGAAGAGGGTGGACATGCCCCCAAAAGTCAGAGACTTTTTGTCGAGTTTATATAACAAAACACATAGGGAACTCCCCCTTGGTCCTGGAACGAGGTTCCGAACACGTATAGAGTCGTAGGGGAGAGAAAGGATTAATCGTAGACGGACTTGGATGGGAAACCTTGAGTCCCTTTCAGAACCTCCGACTTACTTCGGATGAAGGATATTAAGTCTTCACCTCCTGTGTCTTTCCGAAAACACGGGTCTTCGGGGTGTTCCAGGACGAGAGCCAAGATGTGGACCGTGGACCCTTATACTACACTAAACCCCTTTCTCAGAAACGTCTACATTACCTTATTTCCTCGACCTCTTTTCTAATAGGACCTAATTTCGCCACCGACCTTTTGGTTACTACACGGGACTATTCTCTTCGTTTTCTCTCTTGTGCCTCTCCTCTACCGTAATACTTCTACCCCCGTTTCTGATCTCGCTACGGAAGTGTTCGGTTTTCGGCGGTCGTCTTAGATCCTCTCCTCGTACCTTAGACAAAAGGGTATCTCGGAGGTGTTCCTTGGTTGGGAACGGTCGTAGAACTAAAGTCTGAAGACTGGAGGTCTTGGTCCTCTATTAGGTTAAGACAACAAAATTCTCGAACACCAGTGTTCTTTGATTATGTTTTCTCTGAATTTTGATACCTCTTTTTATTATTTGAAATTTTTCCCTTGTCCTTTACGACCCCCCACCACTAAAAATTTTCTTCCTCCACCCTTTCCTCACAAACTTTTCCACTGTAAACTCCTTTTGAACTTTCTCCACTCCCTACTTGTTACACCTACCACTTGGTTCTAGAAACGACCCTGTCCTCTGTCCCTCCGGGTGCACCGACGTCTTCCCTCCCTCCTTCTCGCTGGATCTCTTCCCCAACACGGTGCTGGCACACTCGGAAACACTCCGAAAAGTAAAAATAAGGCTTATTCTACTGAGTAACTTCTTAAGACTCGTCTCTACCCCTACGTTAGACTGAAAGGGAAATTTCTACTGGGACTGACGCACAATTCTTGTCTGACATCCTTTGTTCGCACCTCCACCCCTCTGGTCCTCTCCTCTACGAGTGCCCAAGGTCCACTCTCCCCTGGTCCAGAGTCTAGTCCTACCTCGCTCCACTCTTCGTGAGTCTAAGACTTCAATGAGACTGCCCTCTCCTTTATCCTAAATGGTTACCTACAAAGACAGAAAAAAAGTCATAAAATTCCTTTCTATTTGTTGAAGGTCGAACAACTTAAGAAAAACGTTGGTGAGAAGTCTTGCCCCTACCCCCTCACGTCATTGCCTACGGGCAGGGTAGGAGGGGAGGACTTGTTTGTGTGTGTGAGAGGTCCAAAGTCAAAGTGTCACGGAGAGACAGGGAATTAAGAAAGGGGTTTGACTCTTGTTGTGTATGTATATGTGAAATGCGTATATTTATAGGGTTTATATATATGAAGTATATATATATAAATGATCCATATATATGAAGTATACATAAAGTATATATTTATATACGTATATTTTGAGGATTTATATATATGAAGTCCTTATGTATGTGTGTGTGTGTGTGTGTGTGTGTGTGTATATGTACCTCTGTGTCCTCTACGTCCAAACTAGGGACCCAGTTCTTCTAGGGGACCTCCTCCCGTTCCGTTGGGTGTGGTCATAAGAATGGACCTCCTAGGGTAGTTGTCTTCTCGGACCACCCGATGTCAGGTGTCTTGGAGTTTCTCAGTCTGTACTGACTTCGTTGACTCGTACGTACGTGCGTGTGTATGTATATTAATACATATTAAATCTCTACTAATATGTTAATTGTACCTTTATAGAGATTCTATAATAATTCACTGTTTTACGTTCATATATAATATGATAGTGAAAATACCCTCTCTTTAATGTGATATTTAAATATAATACAAACATGTATGTTTTTGATAGGGACCTTCTTATTTGTTCTTTATGGTCCTTCCTCTGGTCCTACCTACTCTCTACCCCTCCTTTCCTCTGAATGAAAGGTCTCGTAAAGGATATTTAGAACAAGGTGCGTACATAATGGGTGTGTCTCCTTATGTAAAATTATCTTCTTAGTAGGGTGTCTATAAAGTCGTTAAATAATTCACACTGTACGTAAAGTCGACACTAAATTACATAAGTTCTGTCAATCCTCTCTTTGTAATAAGATACCGTCATCAGTATCCTTGACATATCTAGAAATATTACTTTACATAAAGTATATAAAATAACACTTTCTAAAATTTGTATTTGTCTTCATCAGTGTTATCGTATTTAGTTCCCGGTCGTTTGAGACATTTCCCGTCCTCTCATATATAAAGTCCGAGTCTGTCAGAAACATTGTTGTTGAGTTGAGATTGTAATGTTACGTTTTAGTTGGTCTCTTTTATACACTTTTTCGTCCGTACCAACACCAGGTTATTTTGAAATAAATGTTTTTGTCCGTTACCCGACCTAAACCGGGAGTCCAGTATCAAACGATTTGATTTGAGACTATTTGGGAACCTGATTTTCCTCTAGGTTGGTCAGGTAGGATTTCCTCTAGTCAGGGCCCACAAGTCACCTTCCTGACTACAACTTCGACTTTGAGGTTATGAAACCGGTGGACTACGTTTCTCGACTGAGTAAACTTTTCTGGGACTACGACCCTTTCTAACTCCCGTCCTCCTCTTCCCCTACTGTCTCCTACTCTACCAACCTACCGTAGTGGCTGAACTACCTGTACTCAGATCCACTTGAGGCCCTCAACCACTATCTGTCCCTACGGACCGCACGACACCAAGTACCCCAGTGTCTCTCAACCTGTGCTGACTTGACTTGACTTGACTTTGAGACTATATTTCTGAGGATCCTTGGGTCGAAGGTTGGGGTTGATGACAATTAAGTGCCAGTTACGACGGGGTAGTTGATGGGGAGTTTAACGAGTCTTCCTTTACGGTCTGCGATATAGTAAAGTAGAAGTTACAAAGGTTCATATGAAGATTTTCTATTCCTGAGTAGAAAATTCTAATATACATTCACACACACACACACACACACACACACACACACGCGCGCGCGTGCGCGAGTCAGTGAGTCCACACAGACTACGAAACGTTGAGAAACCCTTCGACACTTATCGGACGGTCCGAGGAGACAGGTACCATAAAAAGGTCCGTTCTTTACGACCTCACCTAACGGTAAAGGAGGTCACAGTGTCCATTCATCAGTTATTATTATAGAATTACAATAGTTCTAAGTCAGAGGTAAGTTTAAAGACTAACAGATTATTTTCATTGTGTAACAACTGAATTTTTTTTTACATGACAATTGAGTCACCGTGAACGGTGGACGGAGACACCCCTGACTTAGGACGCGACGACGTCGATATGGAAGTTGTGCGGGACTTCCCCCAAACCCACCTCTTGTCCTTACTCCGTGAGACGAAGTCCTTTTGATCACCTTGTCTAGAAGTCTGTCTATAAAAGTCCTCGGGTAAAATATTCGGGTTAGGAAGGTAGAAGGGTATAGATTTTTTCGTGAGTGATTTAGGGAAACACCACTGTAGTCAAGGAGTACTGATCGTCGTTCGGAAAACAGTTCTATTTACGAACTAACGTATTTGAGAGGGAGGTGGTTTTAGTATATATAGGACTGTTGGTGGGGTGTGTGTGTGTGTTTGTGTGTGTGTGAACAAACCTCGTCAAAGAGTCTCGATAGACTCCACGAGAGAGGGACCGACGTCAGGAGTGAAACGGGGTTTACTTTGAATTGAACGTTGGGAGTACTCCATGTAAAAAAAAATCAATTGTTGTAGAGTCGTCAACACAAAAATTGTATATGTTAATTAATTCCAGGTGTGTGACGAAGATTCAGAGAAAACATAAAGAAAATGTAACTAAGATAAACATACAGAAAATCGGGTTCCAACGTAAAAGGTCTTTTTTTACTTCAGGTTGTACAGTACGATCTGCGGGACATGAAGGAGGTTTCGCAAAAACAATGTCAGACTCCTTACTGGTACCTAACCTGAACAGCGACAAAAAGTCAACGAGTCAGGTTGAGAAACACTGGGGTACCTGACTTCGTGCGGTCCGAGGGGACAGGAAGTCATAGAGGTTCAGACGAGTCTGAGCACAGGTAACTCAGTCACTACGATAGATAGGTAGAGTAGGAGACGACGAGGGAAGAGGAAAACGGAAGTCAGAAAGGGTCGTAGTCCCACAAAAGGCTACTCAACCTTGACGTCGGAGTCGTTGTCAGGAAGGTTACTTACAAGTCCCTACTAAAGGGAATCCTAACTGACTAGGTTAGAGAAACGACAGATTCCCCGAGAGTTCTCAGAAGAGGTTGTGGTGTTAAACTTTCGTAGTTATGAAGTCCCGAGTCGGAAGACATACCAGGTTAAGAGTGTAGGTATATATTGATGACCTTTTTAGTATCGAAATTGATATACCTGGAAACAGTAGTTTTAATACCTTAGGACAACCCCGGCGACCCTCCTCCCGTTCTCCCTAAGGTAGAACTTCTGACAGTCGGCAGAATTCTGTCCTACACTTGACCCGGACTTGGGACGATTGGTAGCAATTTTTTTTTGGTCTTTTGGGGAAGGAGTGTCTACTGTTTCTAACCTTCATTTCCAGTCCAACAGAGTCTATCCAATTGTTATCACGGTCGTGGACGTTCAAGATTCACAATTAAGAAGACGTGGACATACAACACTTTGATTAATGATTGCACATTGGTCAGTACANGCCTCATTTTTTGGTTCGAGAGACTTTAGTAGCCTCAGGAACAACCCTTGGATAAGGGGAACCTGGACGGTCACATTATTTGACATGAGGTGACAGAACTCACAGGAGACTCCTCACAAAACACTGAGGCCTAAGATGTTGTCTTAGTACCAGAATTATCGGTCAGTGGGCAAGTGTTAACCAATGTGTTTAGTTTACAGTAGCGTGTTTTAGTAGTTAGTACACGGAAGTTCAGAAGTCCATAAATTTTTTCTTTTTAAGGGGACGGACACGTTCAGTAGTGTGAGGATTCTTAAGTAGGATTATTTTATCTCTATGTGTCTACGGACTACTTCCTAACGGACCGACGTAATAAAGATAGGCATGTTATAGTTTTTATTGGTTTCGTAAGTTGTTGGTCCTTTACTATTGTAAGCAATGTTAGACAAGACAAGCCAGTAATTCAGTACAGGCTTCGAAACACTGGGGTACCTGAAGTCGTACGGTCCGATATAATACACTACCAACTTTTGGTACCAAAAATTATAAGGACATCGCCATTCAATTCCAAGAACTGTTTTGAAATTTGTTCTTCTTTTTAGGTTTTGACATACGTGGATGTTAAGACACTTACAGACCCACCTTTCGTTATTTTTCAGAGTAACAATAGAGATCTGTACCTCGATACGCCGAAAGTGAATCAATGAAAAGACATTTGAAAGGTCTAAAACAAATTACACCATGAGATGAGAAATTTAGTCTTGTTGTTTTTATAATAATTACAATATTTCTAAAGGTCGAGAGGGGGAAAGAAGACCAGAAGAGAAAATACAGAGAAAAACAAGGACGGGAAAGTTGGGAGGAAGAACGAAGGAAGGAGACAGACCATTTAAATAGTTCGTAATGTAGTAGGGTAATTAGAACAAGTCCCGGCCTTCCCGACGGTAAGGACCGGGACCTCCAGTTGTCGTAGTACAAAAGTGTTTGAGTTGTGCCTCAATTCCCGTTACTGAGGTTTAAAGTGGGATGGGGGTGAGGGGGGGCTTTACCCGATTTTGGTACGTGGGTAGAAGAAAAAGAAAAAAAAAAAATTTATTATAAATGAATAAACCGACGTGACCCAGAATCAGTCCCGTACTTTTGAGAATCAACGTCGTACACCCTAGGTCAAGGGTCTGGTCTCTAGCTTGAGGCCGGAGGACCTAACCCTCACACTGCAGAATCGGTGGACCCCCGGTGGTTGTTTCAGAAGTACACGAGTACAAGACGGTAGACGAGAGGAAAGAACACATACACAATCAGTGAATCAGTACAGGTTGAGAGACACTGGGGTACCTGACATCGGGAGGTCCGAGGAGACAGGTACCCTAAGAGGTTCGTTCTTATGACCTGACCCAACGGTACGAGAGGAGGTCCCCTAGAAGGGACCCTAACTTGGGTGTAGAGGATGTAACGTCCGTCTAAGAAATGGTAGAGTCGGTGGTCCCCTCGTACTGTTAGTCATACCCTTTCGAGGTTGTTCCCAAGTGTCAACAAAGACACCCTTTTGATCTTTGTTTTCAGGTCATTCGCCACCACTCGAGTCAAGTCAAGTCAGCAAGTCAGTACAGACTGAGAAACGGTGGGGTATAACGTTGTGCGGTCCGGAGGGACAGGTAGTGGTAGAGGGTCTCAAGTGAGTTTGAGTGGAGGTAACTCAGTCACTACGGTAGGTCGGTAGAGTAGGAGACAGTAGGAGAAGAGGAGGACGGGAGTTAGAAAGGTTCGTAGTCTCAGAAAAGGTTACTCAGTTGAAAAGTGTACTCCACCGGTTTCATGATCTCAAAGTCGAAATCGTAGTCAGGAAGGTTACTTGTAGGTCCTGACTAGAGGAAATCCTACTTGACCAACCTGGAGGAACGTCAGGTTCCCTGAGAGTTCTCAGAAGAGGTTGTGGTGTCAAGTTTTCGTAGTTAAGAAGCCGTGAGTCGAAAGAAGTGTCAGGTTGAGAGTGTAGGCATGTACTGGTGTCCTTTTTGGTATCGGAACTGATCTACCACCCGATGTATTTAGGTATTAGGACAGTATTTTTTTGTCTCTTGTTGTTTCTTCCTCGGACTCTCACCTCCTCGAGTACCAACCGATGAGAATGGGGGTGTAAACAGGGGTCGAGGAGGTAGCGAGGGGGAGAGGTGACCAGGACCACTTGGAGGAGTGTGAAGGATGTTGTTCGACCCACGGGACCCCTGAGTCCGTCGAAGTAGACATACCGTTACGAGGAGAGAGAAGGGAAGAGGTTCCGAAGGGAGTCTTTAGAAGTGTTCCGGTGGGTATATTGTACAGTTGAAGGGGGCAGTGTGTGGGAGTAGTACGTACCACTCCTCCCCTTTAAAGGGGGAGATAAGGAGAACTTAAGAACTCCGACCTAATTATCGTTTTAAGTGTGGTCTCTCTAATTGCCCTCTTTACTTTGTTCCGAATTAAACACTCAGGTCTCAGAGTACCTTTACCCTGGAGTCTTCACTGGTTCCGACCGTTGAAAATGTGAAAAATCTGTTCCTTTGTTATTTAGACACTCCTTGACTGTCTTGTTTCTTTGAATTTGAAACCCACGAAAAAGAGAAAAATCGGTGTGATACGTGGGACACCCTAAAATCAAGGGACTGGTCCCTACCTTGGGTACACGAAACGTGACCCTCACACCTTAGAATTGGTGACCTGGTGGTCCTCCGGGACAAACCCACGAATTAATAATTATCAATTCTTCAGATTTACCCGAAGGACCAACGGAGTCGCCATTTCTTAGACGGACGGTTACGTCCTCTGAATTCTCTGCGTCCAAGCTAGGGACTCAGCCCTTCTATGGGACCTCTTCCTTTATCGTTGGGTGAGGTCATAAGAACGGACCTCTTAGGGTACTAGTCTCCTCGGACCGTCCGATGTCAGGTATCCCAGTGTTTCTCAACCTGTACTGACTTCACTGACTCACGCGCATGTTCTTCAGATTTGTCTCAGACCCGAACTCCATCATTTAAAGAATTCCTTGTCCTAAACAAATTTGACGAACAGGCGGACTTAAGGGGTAGAGACTACTATTTCTCAGGAAGAGGGAGGGTTACGTCTCTCCCGTGGAAAGTGTCCTCTCTAAGTAAAGGACGAAAGTGTTTCTGTCTCTCCTCCCAGTCTCTCAGGGAGAACGTTGTCCGTAAAGAATTCGTTATAATTAAGTTTTATTAGTTATACGGGAACTCGGTATAAAACTTCGTCAGACGAGGCCCGGGGTCGTGTCTATACGTAAAAGTATAGAGAGAAGGAGATAAAGACAAAAGAGAAGTTACAAATAATAAACTGTTTATTGTGTAAAATTAGTAAATAAAATGAATAACAGGAAACCCCGTGAATTTTTGTTCTCAGAACTGTCGTCCTTAAAAACAACGACTACATACGGGTTATGGATCTTGTCACCGACCGTACATCATCGACGAGTTATAGATAAAAAATTATTTAAGTACTTATTAAATAATAATTCACTTTTTTATTTTTGGTCTAATACTATGTTGTGGTCTGTTAAGTTAGAACACATACACGTCCATATACCTTTTCTCTAACTTTACTATGTATACCTTTAAGTTGTGGTCCATTCCGTTTACCACTAAAAATTTTTAAAATAACCTCATATTACGAAATGTTACAACATAATCACAGATGTCTTGTCGTTTCACTTTGTCGATATGTATATAACGGAGAAAAAGTCGAAAGGAGTGGTGTCATATCTTATCACAAGGGACTCGATATGTCATCCAAGAGCAATCAATAGATAAATTATGTACATAGTCATCCCTGAAGGGACCACCAGGTCACCAATTCTAAGGTGTGGTGCGAGGGTTGCGTCCCCCGGGCCCAAGTTAAGGTCCAAACCCTCGATCTACGGTGTACAACGTTGATTTCTAGGACGTACTCCGTTTGAATTCTGAACCGGGTCAGTTTCTTCATCTTTTCTTTCTTTCCTTTTTTTCTTTCTTTCTTTACAACTTATTACCCACTAAAAATGAAAGAGAGCAATAAGTAGACATTAAGAATTCAGAGGACGTTACTTATATTTGACTCGTCCTGGGATACCCTGGAAGGACCCCGTCCGGGAAAGGGGTATAGGAGACGAAATCGAAGAGAGACTTACTTTACGGATCTATTGTTAGAGATTACGTGTAAAGGACTCAACAAAATGTCTATACTTTAGGGGTGACGAGGGGGAGTGGAGGGGGTTGTTGGAGGGGGGGTTGGTGTGTGGGGGTTGGGCCGGGGTGGTGTGTGTGTGTGTGTTTCTTCTATAATTGATGAACTGCTGATACTCGTACATCGGGTCTCCCGGAGGACTTCGGATTCCTAACTATTACAATTACGGACACTGAGGTGGGACAATGGAGTGGTAGTCGGTTAGTCTCTTGACACGTGTTCAACTAGTGTCTGGGACCCTACGGGGAGGGAGTGGACCGGAAATTTTTACGAAACGACTTCGGATAGCTCTCAAGTCCCAAACCTCCCTGTGTTCGATGACAAAGAGGAACGTACCGGGCCGTTATTTGAAACGAGACGAGATTGTGACCACAAAACCAAACAGACCACGTGATTGAATTCCAACGATGGTACTTATTCCTGATGAAAGTGTCGTTTCGTAGGTCACTCAACAAAGAACTTTCTCTTAATTAACCTCCGGTAATGAAACCGGTCCACCGGTGTCCCTTGAAGAACCTCTTCTAAGAGAGTTATAGCAGAGACTTGAGTTCACCCGTCCAAAGTCCAAGTATCCGTTGGTCATGGGACCTCTCTACTCGTTACCCTGGGAGAACACACGACCGTTCACGAGAGAAAAGGTAATGGGAAGTGGACCGTCGATACTACCCACACCCGTTTAAAAAGTTCCCCTGGTACTCACAAACCTTTCTCTTCCTACTTCTGACTGGGAGATTTCTACTACTGTTGTCTACCCCATTGAGGACGGTATTTTATATGTTCTTTACAGTGTCGGTAGTACTGACGTACGGAGGTTTATACTTACTCCCAGGATTTTGACTCTAGGTCACCTACGACAACAGGGGGTGCCGTTAACGACTCCTCCTTACATTCTTCGTCGCCACTTGTTCCTTTGTCCTAAACCGGGGTCTGTCGACTCTACGTATACTTTCCTTATTTAAGTCACTCAGGTCTCCGAACGTAGAAGGGTATGTATCCCTTCTACGATTTAAGGAATTGAACGATGGACTAGAAACCGGACGAGGGAAACAACGTTTGGACATAGATCGGACTGAAGGGGAGTACGGAGGAACCTTGTTAAAAGAGTCTCGATGACTCTACGACAGAAGGTCCGAGCCTCAGGGTTTGTAAGGATGGTTTATTCTTATTGAGAGTTGAAAGTCCAACACACATAAAAAGACCAACTACTACCACTGAAAGGTCTTTGTCTGTGGTTCGGACGTCTTCCCTACGAGTTGAACCCCCGACCACTTGGTGACTGTCCCGGAGTTGTAGTCCGGACCCCCTCTACCGAAATCAGGTCGTTACCTTTGTTAGTGGTTCGGCTCCCATTTTATCTGTCCACCACCCTCTGGTACGACATCCGGTTCGTCCTGGGAGTCCTTATTTTTGTTTTCTGCGTGGTTCGACCACCCGATCAAAGGTTTAGCGATTAAGAGAGAAACGGATGTAAACCTTTGGTTTCATGGGAGAAATTTAGGTCGTCGGAGGGGCACCCCAAGTACATGTTAGAGCCCTCCCCAATCTACAGGGTCCTTTACTAGGACCTAAACATACCTCACATTTTCCATTGATTTTTTAATTCTCCCCTTCGATGAGGTCAGACCTCTGTATTGAGTCAGTGTGTAAAATTTTAATTAATTACTTTTATGGGGTATCCATTCATTTATTATATATTTATTCTATGTATTATTTACTTATCCAATCATATGTTTACTTGTTCCTTTATTGTTTGTTCATTTATTTATCCAACAAACCTTTCTCTCTCCTTCCTTTTTTGTACGAGAAACTTAGAGACTTCGTAATGTTCGTCCTAAAACTAATTTCCCTCAAGACGAAAGTCTTATAATACGAACTCAAGTGTGGTACTTTTTTTAGTTCTAAACGAAGGTAGGGTGTCACACCTCTGTCTAGAGATAACGTTAAAACGACGTAGGTAGTCGAAGGAATTAGTAGGAGGAAGACACTTCAAAATAGTATCAAGAGTAATAAGATAATCAGTGAGACGATAATCCTCCCGTTCTCGGGAGAGTAAAAATACACCGACCTAGTATAGAAAGTCAACTTTTTGTGACGATTTCTTGTTATCGCATTTCGGTCCCTAGTTGGTGAGTCGCTAATACAGAGTACGCTACGATTACTCTCTAGTAGTGAAGGTTTATACCGACGTAACTCACTGAATACTATTGAGACATATTGAAAAGACGTTCCTAAAATTAACGTTAGGGTTTCTACAATTTACTTTTGTGACTTGTGTACAAATACCGGATAAACTACTTCGGTCGTGTCCCGAACATGTCTTTATCTTGACTTTCTCTCATGAAACCCACTTCTATCACCTTCTCTTTCCTTATACATAATCAGTGTCGAGAGTTCCCTCTCTCTTAACTACCCCGTGTCTCTATATCTCTCTAAATAATATTATTTATCTGAGCACTAATACTCTGGCTGTCTGGAGTTCTAGACGTCAGCCGTTCGACCTCTGGATCCTTCTCGATTTCGACACTCATGGTCATGTCTGTATTCTGTTCGGTTACGAAGTCAAGTTCACAAGTCAAGTGAAGTCAAGTCAAGTCAGCGAGTCAGCACAGGCTGAGACGTTGGGGTACTTGACGTCTACGGTCCGGAGGGACACGTAGTGGTCGAGGGCCTCAAGTGAGTTCGAGTGCCGGTAACTCAGTCACTACGGTAGGTCGGTAGAGTAGGAGACAGCAGGGGAAGAGGAGGACGGGGGTTAGGGAGGGTCGTAGTGTCAGAAAAGGTTACTCAGTTGAGAAGCGTACTCCCCCGGTTTACTACGAAGTCGCAATCGTAGTAAGGAAGGTTTCTTTAGGGTCCCGACTAGAGGAAGTCTTACCTGACCAACCTAGAGGAACGTCAGGTTCCCTGAGAGTTCTCAGAAGAGGTTGTGGTGTCAAGTTTTCGTAGTTAAGAAACCACGAGTTGGAAGAAGTATCAGGTTGAGAGTGTAGGTATGTACTGGTGACCTTTTTGGTATCGGAACTGATCTACCTGGAATCAGCCGTTTCATTACAGAGACGAAAACTTATACGATAGATCCAACTAGTATTGAAAGGAAGGTTCCTCATTCGCAGAAAATTAAAGTACCGACGTCAGTGGTTGACGTCACTAAAACCTCGGGTTTTTGTATTTAAGACTGTGACAAAGGTGACAAAGGGGTAGATAAAGGGTACTTCACTATCCTGGTCTACGGTACTAGAAGTAAAAAGACTTACAAATAGAAATTCGGTTGAAAAAGTGAGAGGAGAAAGTGAAAGTAGTTTTCCGAGAAATCAAGGAGAAGTGAAAGACGGTATTCCACCACAGTAGACGTATAGACTCCAATAACTATAAAGAGGGTCGTTAGAACTTAGGTCGAACACAAAGAAGGTCAGGTCGCAAAGAGTACTACATGAGACGTATCTTCAATTTATTCGTCCCACTGTTATATGTCGGAACCGCATGAGGAAAAGGATAAACCTTGGTCAGACAACAAGGTACAGGTCAAGGTTGGCAACGAAGGACAGGACGTATGTCTAAAGAGTTCTCCGTCCAATCCACCAGACCATAAGGGTAGAGAAAGTCTTAAAAGGTGTCAAATAACCCTAGGTGTGTCAGTTTCCGAAACCGTATCAGTTATTTCGTCTTTATCTACAAAAAGACCTTGAGATAACGGAAAAGGTACTAGGTCGCCTACAACTTTTAAACTAGAGACCAAGGAGACGGAAAAGCTTTTGGTCGAACTTGTAGTCCCTCAAGTGCCAAGTGCATAACGACTTCGGACCGAACCTCTTAAAACTCGTAATGAAATGATCGCACACTCTAATCACGTTAATACACCATCAAACTCGTAAGAAACCGTAACGGAAAGAAACCCTGATCTTACTTTTGACTGTAAAAGGTCAGGACACCGGTGACGACTCAAAAGGTTTAAACGACCGTATAACTCACGTCGTGAAAGTGTCGTAGTAGAAAATCCTAAACTTCGTCGAGTTGACCTTAAGGTAGTGGAGGTGATCGAAACAAGCAGTACTACGAAAGATTCTGGGTGAACTGAAGTGTAAGGTCCTACAGACCGAGATCTACTCACTAGTGTGGTAACACTAATAGACCCAGAACTTCTAGAAAAAACATGTCAAGACACATAAGAACGGTGGAGAAGAATTATAGAAGACGAAGACAATCCAGGTATGGTAAAGACTGGAAGTAACTCGGGTAGAAACGTACTTTACAAGGGAACCATAGAGATTAAAAGAACTTCTCTAGAGACCAGAAAGGGTAAGACAAGAAAAGGAGATAAAGAAACGTAACTATCGACTTCTTCCGAAAGAGTAGAGAAGAACGATAAGAGACCTTGAGACGTAAGTCTACGAATATAGAAAGGAAAAGAGGAACCGAGGTAGGGAAGTAAGAAAGACCTCAATAAAGAGGTGACTAGAGGTCATCGCACAACCCGTGGATGACTGGACCCCTCAAGGAGAAAGCCATAGGATAGTAAAACGGAAAAGCATGACAAGTACCCAAAGAGTTCCATTCTTATGACCTCACCAAACGGTAAGGGAAGAGGTCACCTGGTGTAAGACAGTCTGGAGAGGTGGTACTGGGCGGGTAGAACCCAACGGGGCACCCGTACCGAATCAAAGTAACTCAATTCTGTTCCGACACCAGGATCACACTAATCTAACTGATCGAAAGACACTCATACCAAAGTCACACAGACGGGAGACTGCGGGAGAACGTTGTGGAAGGTAGAATGAACCCAAAGAGAATGGAACCTGTACCCCATAGAGAAGTACCGACGAGGTCGTTTCGTGTCGACGACGAGGAATGGAACCCCATAGAGGAGTGGAATGCTCCCCATAGAGGAGTGGCGACGGGAAGGACTGGAAGTTACACCCTATCGAGGAGATCCGGGAGGACTCGGACACGTCGGTGGCGAGGAGGGTCGGTGGTGGGGACCGGAGCCCGCGTCCCACCGAGGAGGGGCGGTGATAGGGACTGGAGCCCGTGCCTCACCGAGGAGGGCCGGCGGGGACCGGAGGCTACGCCCCATCGAGAAGAGACGGTGGTGGGGACTGGAGCCTACGCCCCATCGAGGAGGGCCGGCGACGGGGACTGGAACCTGAACCCATCGAGGAGAGTTGGCAAGGACGCGGTAACGTCGGACCGTGCGAGCCGGTGACGGAGACTGGAGCCTGCACCCCATTGAGGAGAACCGACGCCGCCCGTACCCCAGGAGGGTCGAAGACGGGGACTGGAGCCTGCACACAATCGAAGAGAGCGGACGCGAGTCACGTGGCCAACGTCGGCGGGTGCGGCAAGTTCACACGTTCCTCTTTTATTGACTACAGAGTCGAGTTTCCGTCAGTTCGTCCTCCTGAAAGGAGAATGAGTGTCTTTCCAATCGGAAACACACGATAAGTCCGGAAAATGACTAACCTACTCCGGGTGGGTGTAAATCCATCATCTTAGACGAAATAAGTCAATGGTTAATTTACAATTAAAGAAGGTTTTTGTGTGAGTGTCTGTATGGGTTTTATTATTAACTGGTTTACAAATCCTTTAAGGTACCGGGTAAGTTCAACTGTGTCTTAATTGATAGGGCCCTACAAATCACTTTAATGGGTCCCTTGACTCACTGTCGGTAACAGACCTCAGTACCCCCTTTACTCCAAGTCACAGTTGGAGTTCACCTTTTAATGAGAAGGGAAGTTAACCTCTTTACAATTAATCGAATTTTACGTTCCGTGTATTTTACTACCAGTTGTAGTAATCGATGGTAGGTGGACTTACTGATTTTGTCTTTCTTGACTTGTATGATTCACGACCACTCCTACGGTTCGGAGACTTCCAGTTTCTTTACGTTTTACCTTGTCCGTGAATCCTTTTGCCGAACCGTTTAGGATATTCACAAGTGAATGAACTACTAAGTCGTTAAGATGAGGTTAAGTGTGTTTTCATTTATTTTAGAATACAGGGTGTTTTTTTTTAGAATATTTTCTTACAATTAACGTCGAACTAAATGTTATCAATTTTTCACCTTTGTAAGGTTTACAAATAGCTGTGTTCTTACTCTATTTCTTTGGTGTTTTGTCAGTATATTACCCGATGATTACCCGTTATTTTTCCTTACTTGGAGATTGGGTCCGTTGTTCTTATTTGGGGTGTCTGTCTTCTGACTCGTTTTCTACAAGTTCCTGTATGTTTTCATTAGATATTTCTATCTTTCGTTCCGAAAGGACCGCCGAGTCACCGTTTTTTAGACGGGTCCTTGGTGTCGATGACTTCGGGTCCGTGGGATCTCGGGTACGAGACGTTGTTTCCTTTGGTGTAGTTACTCTTCGGTCACGGGGCATTGTCTATTATCAGGAGTGAGCGATCTTGTTTCTTTTCGGGTGTGTCGTTGTTTCTGGGTCGTGTCGGTTTTTATTTCTGTATTCATATTAATAAAAGATTTCTATGTATCTTGTGCATTGTCAACGGAAACTTCTCTTTCCCTCAGACTGGCTTTTACCCATACTTCCCAGAAAGATCCCACTACTTTTACGAGTTATAAAACTATCCCCAAACCTACTATAGCGATATTTGTATACAGTTTGAGCTCCCTTTTTTTCCCGTTCAGGGTTTTAACCCTACTCTGATTTCTCGACACCTTTACTTGGTCTCCTTTTTTGGCTTTTATAGGAACCCGTTTATAGCGTCCGTAAAACGTGTCACTTAATTTCCCTTCGACCCAGAGGCCCTTATGCCGACTATTTCAGGAAAGACAATTTTTAAATTGAGACCGTTTAACGGTTTCGTCTCTGACTCTTACTTCCAGGTCTTTGTTTGTATTTCGTGATAGGGTCGTGTCTGGTCCTCCAGGCTCTTCTTGGGCTCTTTACGTTTATCCTGGTCGTCTCGCACGACCTGTGGGCTTCCCGTTCGAGATTTGGTTGTTCTCATATTTGAGACGAGAGAATCGGTGTAGTCTGATTAACAGATCCATTAGGGAGATATGAAGGAAAGTACTAACAACATTTATAAACTGGACTTGATTGAGATATCGTTTGAGATAATTCAAGAGTAAGACACCCCATTTACATCCGTAAGAGTCAAGTAGAGTTCCAAGAGAAGTGATTTCCTGAATCCTGAAGTCACTTCAGGAAATTCAGTGATTCCTAAATGGTCTACGGTCCGTTACACGATTTATGAGTTGTACGTAACATAAGTAAATTAGAACGAAGTTGGTACTTCATCTGCAACTGTTACCTTAAGGATAAAATACCTACTTCTTTGACTCCGAATTACCCCATTTTTGTACGGACTTCCATGACTCGATCCTTCCCTCTCCGTTGAGTCTCCATAGATTGTTATCACGGAGGAAGATCCTAAAAAAGTTTCACTTACTTATTATAGGTTCGAAACATCTTGGTCCCTCTGAGAACTTTAGGAATGTAATACACACTTACAGGTCCTGTGTCGGTTCCAACTCTTTCTACATGTAAGATGGATGTTCAGGTGCTTAATTAAGTAAACAAGTTGTTTGTAAATTCGTAGATGACACACGATGTGTAACGAACGGTGATCTTTTTTATCTTGACTCTCGGTTTTTGATACGATGATGTAAAATGTTGTGGGATGAGGTTTTACGTGAGTATTCCTTCAGTCTGTCTCTTTCTGTTCATAGTATCCTATAGTGCATATACGCCTTAGATTTTTGTTACTATATTTACTTAAATGTACGTTTTGTCTTTGTCTGAGTATCAATGAAACTTTTGTTTGAATATCAATGGTTTCCCCTTTTCTCCCTCTCTATTTAATCCTAATTATATATGTATGATGATATATGTTTTATCTATTAGTTCTCTTAGTTGTTCCTGGATGATATATCGTTTCCCTTGAGATAAGTTATAAAACATTATTTACCCCTTTCTTAGACTTTTTCTTACACACACACACACACACACACACACACACACACATAGAATCAACGAGTCAGCACAGATTGAGAAACGGTAGGGTACCTGATATTATCAGTCGGTCCGAGGAGTCAGATACCTTAAGAGGTCCGTTCTTATGACCTCACCTAACGGTAAAGGAAGGGGTCCCCTAGAAGGGTTGGGTCCTAACTTGGGGTCAGAGGACGTGACGTCCGTCTAAGAAATGGTAGACTTGGTGGTCCCTTCGGGTATATATGCATTTACATATACACACATATATATATATCTCTCTCTCTCTCTATCTATATAGTCTTAGTGGAATTGGACTTTGATTACATTGTAACATTTAGTTGATATGAAATTATATTTAAAAAATTTACATAAGTATCTGTTGTTTCGTCTTTTGACATTCGACTACAGGTTATAGGGAAATTCTTCACACCTTTGAGTTTACATCTCAGTCACCTCGTAGTCACTTTTCAGACGTCTTATCCGTTAGAGCAGATTCCGACTTGTAGAGTATGGATGAGTTTCCGACGAAGACGAAGGACTTGTCAAAGTAGTCCGGGATACTAATGAAACATTACATCTTTAACTAGTAATTAGTTACAACAGATTCGTTGTGTGAATCTTATTATTTAGTTCTGTCTGAGGAGGTGTTGTTTCGAGACCCTTTAACGACCGTATAATCGTAACTGGCTAACGACTCTGTAGCGAGAGGACCCGACTTCCCCCTAAGTCCTACCTACTGTTGTCCTACGTTTTTGTCTATGATGTCCTACTCGTCTTAACTACTCTGACGTGTCTCCCTTACATCTTATTTACGGTGTCCTATCGTCACAGTGTCTGACTTCGCCTTTCTCGTCCGAACTCAAAGCCGATACGATGGTGATCGACACACGTAGAGCGAACGGGAGAGGTCCGAGTCAAAGGAGTAAACATTTCACTCCAATTCATTGAGGACGTCCCTCCCCTGTACCCACATGGATACCGACTAAGAACAACTACAGACTGTGTTTCGTTTTTTTAAGACATTTCGTTAACAAAAAGTTAATTTGTATTTCACCGTTTTTTTGATTTTTTTTTTTTTTTAGATCGGACTTTTAAAAGAATTTATTTATTTATTGAGGACATTACGGTTTGAGTGTTTCCATAACGATTTACCGTCGCTTTAACAACACAGTTTACCATTTCCTATTTTTTCACTCTACAGACCTGAAGGGACCACCGGGTCACCAACTCTCAGGTGGACGGTTACACCCCCTGTACCCAAACTAGGGACCAGGCTCTTCTAAGGTGTGCGGTGCCCCGTTCCTTTGGTCACACACTGTTGATGACTTGGGTGCTCGGGTTGTCGCTTTTGATGACTCGGACTCATGACGTTGGTGACTACGGGCACGAGTGGATTTCTCGGACACGAGGTGTTTCTCTTCGGTGACGTTACTCTCCGGAAGCGTGACACTGATCTCTCCTTGGAGAGTGGTGTTGATCTCTTTCGGGTACGTGTCGTTACTTCTGCGTTACCGTCGGTATTTATTTTCCTATAAAACTGTTCACTCCATAAACCGAAACCCCCACGAGAAAAGATAGGTTTTTTTTTAACTAGGTTAGTTTTTTCACTCGATCCATCATAGTCTTGTGGGGTTGAAGTCCTTACCATTGACTTAGACTAGGGAAACGAACGTAGGTTCTAAAGACGGAGAAAAACGAAAACGAATTCGTCTCGTCGACCTTTTCTCGTCCTCCCTATTGTGTTCCCTTCCTTTTGTACGAGACGGACGTCCGTCTCCGGTATGTGGTCCTTCGTCTAAAAGTAGTAAGGGTCTTTGGTCTAATCGATGAGGAGGTGGGTGTCCTTTCTCGTAGACTCGTTACCGTTGTTCCTACGTTCGAAGGAGGAGTCTTAGAAGAGGTTCCTCGAACTCATAACCGTTTTTAAGGTTCAAAATATAGTTGTCAGTCGACTGCCTGACGTGGTTATCTGCAAGTATTGAGTGAAGAAGGTAGAGAACGGTACAGGACGATGTCTCGGAACCTTTGTAATCAGTCAGTGAACTAAAGGGTCTGAGAGAACGTCCTATCTACTAGTGCACTGTACTAAGTCTGTTTTGACCTTTCCGTAGGTCATCTCGAAGACCCTTTGTATAACAAAAATATTAGCGTTTCATATGTAACTTATAGTATACCGACCTCGTCCTCAGTGGAATACTAGTACTTCGTTTTCCATTCTCTTAACGTTTCTATAGTTCACACTGTAATAACTCGGTGATTTGGGAACGGTCATTGACGAAGGACATCTCTCATATTAGAACGATTAACCGTTTGATTTCCACGTACAGACTCAGAGTAAAAAGGAAGGGGAAGGATAAGTTCAAATATCATTAAAATCTTTTTTTATTTTTAAAAAATTAACCAACTAACTAAAAAGATATCAAAAATTTTTCGTTAAATAAAATTTGGTATTCATCCTGAAAAAAGGGTAGGTTGAGGGTGTTTTGTGAAACCCCTCATTTCATTAGAAATACATCCTAACAAACTTTCTATTCGTCTTGTAGTAAAAAGGTTTAACTTTCCGGAGTTAGAAATCTTTGACAAGGTACTCCTGTTTTCCTAAGGTGGTAGTTTTAGACCCTTTGTGTCGTACAAAGTCAGTAGAGAACGACGTTTTGTTTGTGGTACTGAAGGTAGGTTTCTCTTTTTAAGTAGAGAGTGAGTATGTAGAATCTAACTGACATAAACCGATTAGAGCTGTCGAGTCAACCAGATCTTAGTCCAGTAACGGGTACATAGAGAACAGGAAGATCCTGGTCACCGAGGGACCGTGCACAAGAAGACCAGCGTTCCTATCCTTTGAGGGTCCTCTACTCTTTTATATATGTTATAGAAAATACAGATTGGAATCTTTAAGTGTGACAGTGAAGGTGGGTTTTACATACCTGGTTTTATTAAAGATACGGTTCGAGTTGTAGTTACCCTACTCCTTACACGGGGAAAATAGTTTCACCTTTGTCATATATTTATAAAATATTTGATTTTAGATTAGTTGATTTGGTGATGAACAGAAAATGAGATGATCTGATTACTTAAGAAAAGATGAGGTATAAAAATTGAAAATCCTAAGAAAGTTACCATTTCTTATCTTGAGGTTGAGATTGGTTGAGTTCAATTTTAGAACAAAAACCAAGTGAATATCTTTTTAGAGTTCCCCTTTTAGTTCGAAGTCCTCAGTTTATTACAATAGTTACGAAAGAGAGAAGTAGAGAGCTGGTAAAAGGAGATACAACCTAAGTAAAAGTTGACTATCATTATTATTTTCTTGACACCGTCCGACTTCGTACTAAATGGTAAGAAGTACGGGAGGGACATAATGTTAAGATATGGAAAGCTCCTCATATAAAGGGGTAGAAAGACAATGACCGAACTACCTTACTGGAAGAAACAGGTCACCTTATAATTACATTCACTGTCACGTAGTCAAAGACCTACTCCGGTGGTCACTGTAGTCAATAAAAAGAGTAAGAGAGGGTGTAGACATTGAGTACTTTTCTTCTGGTACTAGGCCCATCGGTCACCAGGTCTCTCCTGTGCTCCGTAACATCTTGTCCGCCTTAGGGTTCAGACAAACTAATTGATAATGGTAGTGTCGATGAGAATACAAAGTCTGAAAAAGAGTCACGTGACCTTCCCATGTTCTTGGTAAATGTTTGTAGAGACATACGACCATTATCAGTCGATCCCTACGCTATTGTTTTGTGATGGGTTATTCAGACCCACCGAATTACTATCGTTAAATAGAAGAATGTCAAGATCTACGACCCTTTGGATTCTAGTTTCACGGTCGGGTATATTCGGGACCATTCTCGAAAGGAGAACCGAACATCTGTTAGTCGTAGGGAGACACAGGAGTGTACCACCCCTCTCTCTCTCGAGACCTCCTAGAAGGAGAAGAATATTCCGTGGTCGTGATAGCTGAGTACTAGAGTGAATTTGAATTGAGGAGAAGCTGACATCGGGTGGTCGGAGGAGACAGGTACCCTAAGAGGTCCGTTCTTGTGACCTTACCCAATGGTACAGGAGGAGGTCCCCTAGAAGGGTTGGATCCCTAGCTTGGGTATAGAGATTACGGAGGACGTAACTACCCACTTAAGAAATCGGGGGAGAAGTGTCCAGGATAAAGGTTTATGTCAGTCTAATCTCCAATCCTAAGGTTGTATACTTAAACCTTCCTTGTGTTAAACCAGGAATCGTTAGGAATTCGAGATTCTAAAGTCAAGGGTTCCCTAGGGGGTGTGGTCCTCTGTTGTCGTAGACCACAGTCTAAGACAATTAAGTTCGGTTCTGGTAAAATAACAAATAGTAGTGTTTAATGTACGATCTCCAATATTGTAAGTAAGTAAGTTTCCGAATTCCCTCTAGTTCTAGAAACTCCGACCCCACTTCCTTTGTTCCTTTTTCATTATCTTTTCTTCCTACCTCCCCTCTGTCCTCCGTCTGGTGTATCTGTCATCTCGTCCCCTTCTTGTATTTGACCCCCAACTTTAATACTCCGACCTCAGGAACCCATATACACAAACTTTCCCCTCTCTCTATTTCGATACAAATAACACAAAATAGTAGAATCAAGTCCGACTATACTGTTTTTAGACGGAATTTGTAAATAACGAGTGTCAAGGCTTCTGACCCTTCGGGTCCTAGTTCGGTGGTCGTGCAAGTCGTAGACCATTCTCGGACCAAGTATCCGTCAACAGAAGAGCGGTACAAGAGTACACTACTCTTTCACACGCTCTCGAGATTATGATAAATACTCCCGGGGTAAGAGTACTGGACCAGTGGGGACTTTCGGGGTTGAGGATTAGTGTGACTCCCAATTCTAAGGTTGTATACTCAAGGCCTCCCTTGTGTTATAAGTTAGACATCGTGGATAATATATAGTCCTTAACGTGATATTGATATATACGGACTACAAACGACACAAAATGTAGAGTTATATATATTACAAATAACTCACTGTTCGTATTAGTCGTCAAGATCTTTAGTTCTGGATAAAATATAAGGTTTAGTTGTTATTCCATACTCTCCCTCTCTATATATTAATTCGGAGAGACTGGAAAAGTATCAAGTTCTACCTTATTTACGTACTAATGTGTATCCCTTGTACCTCCAGTATATTTGTCGGGTAATTTGAGTTAGTATGTGTATTATTGGACAAAAGATAAGGTGGACCATCCAATTTATATGTTGAAAATCAAAGGTTTACCACAGAATACGTTAGTAACGTTAATGATAGGATAAGTTGAAGTCTCCATTAAATTTGACACCCAGTGAAGAGGTGGTTTTTTAGACAAACAATATACGTTAAGACCAAACCTAAGGGTCCTATTTATAATAAGAGGTTCGTTTACGTTCAACGTCCATTAAGTGTTTATTACCAAACTTTTCCTTTATGACACGTTTGTTATACTAACTTATTGTTTCTTTTATTTCTCTTAATTGACTTTTTTGTCCTTAAGTAGTTCAAGTCATTCTACCGACCTATGCTCTATTTATATGTCTCTAGTTATCCCAAGGGTATTTTTTTGTTACGTCTTTTCCAAGGTGAACGTTTTCATATGTCTACACAGATCCTTACTAGAAATATTCTTTTCCAGACAAAAAATACACTTCTCTGATGTTTTGATGACGAATTTGTGTTTTTTTCTCTTAATTGAACTTACTGATACGTGTTTTTATTATCAGAATGAATATTTACAAATACTGTACGGTCTGTCTTAGTCCTTATTCACACACACACACACACACACATATACATATACATATATATATATGTATATATATATAGTGGATGGAGTTTACTAAATGAGTTTAAGATATTATATCTAAAAAAAAGACACTAAATATCTACATCTTTGACTTCGAATTTCTCATTAAAAGGGTTCTATTCTTCCCATCGTACTCTATAAATCTTACGTTTTAGACCAACCCGTTTGCTGGATAATTTTTGGGAAGTGACCGAAAAAGACTTTATCTTCGTTTAAAAACGTTTCGAAACGGATTTCCAGGAACGATGGAGAAGTCCTAGTGAAGTTCGGTGAGAGAGGAGTTTGAGATACTTAACCTTTAATTTGAGTCTGATAGCACCGGTTAGATTTTATCCTTCTAGGTTGTAACGACTTCATCCTATAGAAGAGTTTAATCGAATGTCCCCTTTACGTAAAGGTTCAAGTCGTCCGTTCTCTTTTTTTATGGGTTACACTCTTATCTAAGAAGTTTTTGTTTTTCTTTCGTCTTTCGAAGAGACATAAAAATACTTCGACTTTTACTATTTTGTCGTGTTTTCTTTTATGTCTGATAAGAGGGAAAGTGAACGACTATGGGTACGTTTTTTAGATTTACTTTACGGTTGTTTGTCTTAGGTTATCATGAGTACAAGGTACTGGTTCACCCCAAAGGGGGTTCTTACGTTCATAAAGAGTTTCATGTGAGGAATGATTATATTAAGTGATATAATTATTCCATTTTCTCTTTTTTTTGTCTCATAGTAGACGTGTCTTTTATTTTTCCGTGATGTTTCTAAGTTGTAGGTAAGAACAAAATTTTTCTTTGCGAAAATTTTTTGTTTATGAAGGAATTATATTACGATAGTAGGTAAAGTGAGGGGTTTGACCGTACTGTAAAAAAAAATTAACCTCATATCAATGAAACGTTACAACACAACCAAAGACAACATGTTGTTTCACTTAGTCATTATACATATGTATATAACGGAGGGAGAACTTGAAGGGGGGGTGGAGGGGTAGGGTGAGTAGATCCAGTGGTGTCTCGTGACTCGACTCTCGAGGGACGTGTCCGAGGGTGATAGATTAGCTATCGATCGAGGGTGATCGATAGATAAAGTAAGTACCATCACACGGATACAGTTACGATTAGAAGATTAAGTAGGGTGGGAAGGGAGGGGACGAGACAGGTGTACTGGTAAGAGTCCGGAAGTAGAGATAGGGACGGGACGTTTGTCCAAGTAGTCATAGTGAAAAGATCTAAGGTGTATATACGTAATTATGTGTTTTGGTCAAAAGGAGAAACTGAATAAAGTGAGACATACTGTCTAAGATCCGGGTAGGTGGAGAGATGTTTACTAGGTTAAAACAAGGAAAAATACTAAGTAATTATAAGGTGACATACATATATGGTGTAGAACTAGGAATTGTCCGTTTGTGGTCTTTGAGAGGTGACTTCCGACCTGTTCTGTTGTCGTAAATAACACTACAAGCGAAGGGTCTAGATGGGAGAAGGGCCGAGGAGGGACGAGACATAAGGTCCTCCGGCTGGAGAAATCTGAGGTAGTGGTCGGAGGGAACAAGACACCGAAAACCTACTCTAGAAGGTTTCCTGTGTGGTCGTCCTCTATTCCTCCGTCCTATTGTCACCCCAGTCCCAAGAGTCAAAAGGGTAGATCGATACTAATCGTGACCACACAAGATGGATTCTGTGTCGAGAACACTCTGCGGGAGGATAGAACGAAACTACTTCAAAACCATTGACGAAAGAAATGGATGAGGAAGTACACATCCCACACATACTGTCGGTGGGGTTGTAACGAACGGGTCGGGACCCCACGAAGTAGTAGAGAATAACCCAAAGAAATCGAGACTCGTGTACAACCTTTATCAGGAAAGTAATTTGTGAGAAGTTAGTCAGTACGACTCACAAAGGACAAAAGACGTGACTCCGGATGCGTATTAGGCGAGAGTAATGATATAGACTTTATGATTCAGTATAGTCATCTACCATTGAATCTGTTTCCCTTTCTCCAATTTTAACAATTCCACCCAGTTTCTTTTTAACGTGGTAAATTCGTTCTGACAAGTTCTGTTAACGTCGTCCCCTCTCTCTAATTTGAGTTCAAGTTTTTGTTGTCCCTGTCAACCCTTAAAGATCGTTCACCCTCCCCCTTATTAACCTTTCCTTTAATAACCCCCCTTACACTATTCTATAGTTCCACACCCCCACTAAGAAGGATTTGTCCGAACCGTCCTAAGGACGACTTACCCCGAGTCGTTCGGTTTCTGTCGTCTGGTTCCTGGTGACCGGTTCCTACCTGTAAGTTTCTGTTCTAGATTAGTCCTTCTCCCTTGTTCCTTCGAACTGATCTCAAGCCAGTTCCTCCTTCAGGAGTAATCGATATTACTTGACTTACAGACACAGGGAGGTTTAAGTAGACGACTTTAGGGTTGGAGGTTACACTACAATAATCCTCCATCCTAGAAACACTACACTAATTCAGTACCTCTATCTGAGTATTTACCCTGATCACGGGAATGTTCTATGGACCTCTCGAGGGAACGGGGTGGGTGGTACACTCCTGTGTCTTCCTTTTACAGAAACTTGGTCCTTCACCCGGAGTGGGTTGTGACTTAGATAACGTATAACTAAAACCTGAACGGTCGGAGGTATTGATATTCTTTATAAATAACAGATTACGTACCACAAACAACAAATCCCGAAGGGACCACCCAGTCACCATTTCTAAGGTGACGGTTCGTCCTCCTTTGTGTCTAAGGTCTCCAAAAACAGTTATTTCAAAATAACCTTGTGTCAGTATGGGTAAACAATTAGATACCAGAAACCGATAAAAACGTTATGTTGTCTTCATTAGTGTTATCTTAGGAATACCAGGGGTTTCGACTGTTATGTAAGACTGGGAAATAATTTTTACAAATTTCCGGTGTCGATATATGTTTCTTGTTAGAAGCGTCTGAAAATTTTTAGGGTAGACTTTATCGTAGGATGTATAACTCCTGTCTCGAATTAAAGTATCGGCCCAATTGTACATTTTTAGTCTCGTTTATACACGTTTTAGGTCTAGACTTTTAGTCACCATCACTTATATTCGATGGACTCTTGTACGTCTGTAAAACTCTTCCCGAAACCTGAGGTTCCCCTTTGTCTTGCCACCAAACTTGCCTACACAAGACTTAGGATTCCTTCGGTCCCTTGGTGTCGACTATGACCCCATCGTATTTATTATCTTTCGTAATTTTGTTCATGCTATCGTCTCTATGAACGGTTCCCGTGTCCTTGTCTCAATCGTTCAACTAAACCTCGACTGAGTGACAGTCTCTCCTTTTCCGTAACACTCGACTCGGTTTCTACGCCTCCTGACCTTCTACCCCACACTGTCTTTCACTGTTCTCTTTACTGCCTGTGGTCTGGAGTGACCATGGTTGGTCTTTACCTGGCGACGTAGGAAGATCGGGATGAGTCTCTACCGGTACTTCCTCTCCACTACTTCTTAGGGGGTCCCCAGTCTTTAGACTCATCATGTAAACCCACAAGTGAAACCCGGGCGGTTCGTTCTTGACTTTAGGGCTCGATGTGGTTATGTACTCGTCAACGATTACTATACAGACCTACTCATCCAAGAACCTTTCTTCTCTGGACCTTCCGACCACAGTACCTTCTACATACGTCCTCCTGTAGAATTCTCCTTCAAGTCTTACTAGGTACACTCTGTGTCTAAGTGTCATTTCTTTCAAGAGTCATTCGACTACCCGTTCTACCATGTGAGACACCTGTGCCCAGTCGGAAGAAGGGGTCGGTGTAGACACGAGTGAGTCGTCTAGACACACGTCTGACCGGTCCCACCGTCCTTACCCCCGGACGCACTCAAGTTGTTATACTTGAAGGGGGTGGTTACGATTCGTACACGGATTAACCGGTTGTCATCTCTCGTTATGACTTCAGGTCATCACGTAAGGGACCTCCAGGTCTGTCGGTGAATCACTCTCCAGTCAGTGTAGGGAAGGTAGGGTCTGTCCCGTCTCTAAGTAGGAGTGACTTTATCTGTTTATGAGACCTAAACAGAGGTGTTACAAAGACGTTCGTGGTGGTAGGTTCCTGGACGTTCTCACACGGGGTAAGTTGCGGTATTGTAAGGGTCCGAGGTGGGGGGTGGTGTATGTGTGACGAGGACTACTTCTTTATACAGAGTGTTATTTTATCCACGTAGTTACCCAAGAACGGTCACCTGAAGTGACCAACCGGTAGCAAATCCTTGTCGACCGGATTATCTTACCTTCCCAGTCAATGTTTCGGACGTTTTCTCAATCAATGTTTCGGTAGCTTCTCTGTTGAAGGTCTTTCCTACCTCGAGAGAGGTGACCTCCGTCATGTGAAAGACTAATCTTTTACATGATGGTCAAGTACCACGACAAAGAAGATATCAATCTAATGTGTCCCGGTCCTTAGTTCCCCACCCCCACCCTTAACGAAAAGAGTGAGAGCGTTAGTGAACGTCCTAAAAACCAAGGGTAAGGTCGTTCAAACTCGAGACGACGTGACTTCTAAAATCAGGGTCCCTCCCTACACGAAGGTCGGTCCCCGTGGTAGTATCAAGGTGACTTAACCTTCTATTCTGAACTTGACTGAGGAACGCACTCACACACGTACGAGTCAGCTCAGGTTGAGAAACGTTGGGGTACCTGATACCTGATATCGGGTTGTCCGAGGAGAGAGGTTCCGTAAAAGGTCTGTTGTTATGACCTCACCCAACTGTAAAGGATGAGGTCCCCTAGAAGGACTGGGTCCCTAGTTTGGTCACAGTGGACACAGAGGACGTCACGTCCTCCTAAAAAGTGGTGACTCGGTATCCCTTTCGGGTGACAACTGAGGAATACGGTGACTTAACTGTTCAGTTCTTCCTTAAGAGAGATGACTGTTCCCTCTAACTAGGGGTAGTACTTCTCCCTTAGTCCAACGATGTTGTGGGAGTATAGTTCTTCTGAATACAGACTCGGTCTTCGGCCCTAAGGAGAGCCATGAAAGTACATGAACCAATTATCTTTTGATGTTATTGTTACTGGAGTTTTTATCCCAACTCTTGGAGTGGAGAAGTCTTTAATTTCAAACTTAAAGTGGTGGTCCATCTCTTTTCATGGCCGTTTACAGAACCGACTTCTTTTTCCTTTATACTTTAACTATCCTCCTTGGTCCGTATAGAAGAAGGACCAAACCGCACACACACACACACACACACACACACACACACACACACACACACGATTAAAGAAGGGGAGAAAAGAAGAAGGGGTTATAGAAGACTTCCCTGATACTAAAACCCCTCACTAATTGTACCGGGTCTTTACTCATATTACTGACAACACTGAGACTCCTCGTTTACGTTTACGGAAACAAAGTTACTTCAAACCGACATATAACAATCCCCCTTCGTATCGTAGTAAACACAACAACGACCTTCAAGTTTATGTGTACCTCCGTACACCGACTTGTGACTTATTGGTTTCTCACCCAGCACGGGTAAAAACGACAACAATAAGTAGATGTAATACGTGTGTACTTCAATTGAAACGGAGTCGGGGGATCGTGGAAGTCCGGACACTGTACGTGAAGATCAACGGGAGGTTCATAGGTGAAGGGGGAAGAAGGAACCATTGTTTTTAGATAATATTTTCGATTGAAGGGTCAGAGGACAAGTCGATCTGTGTCGGTACACTGATTCAAGACAGATCACTCCATATTCATCTATATAATATACACTGAAGACCTTGACTCTAAAGTTTTCCTCAACGAAACGGACTATCTTCGTGAGAAAGTTGGAAGAATGACGGTTCTTTTGTCGACACTACCGATCACGAGACCATCGGTAGAACCTTATGCTCCGTTGGAACTCGTACCTCTGGTACTTCACTCCTATCTCCTTGTTTCTATATCTTCAGTGGCTATGGAGACACAGTGACCGTGTGTTCGAGACCTGATGAACGGAGACCTGAATGAACACAAAAAGGCTGCCAAAACACCTGACGAATTCAGTGAGATAATCCTCTACCACCAGACAACGAACGTTGGTATATATTAAGGACGAAGTTTTAGATGATCGAAAGAAACGAGGGGACGGTCAAATCTTTAGGTCCTTGGAAATGTTACGGAGGAAAGGGTTCAGACCCCTTTTCGGGAGACGCCAGTCTTTGGGATAAGAGTAATTACCTAAATCCTAAAACTTCACCCTTCCTCTTTTTCCTCTACCTAGACAGTGTTTGGGAACGGTCTCCGTTCCTTGTGTCTCCTGAGTAACGAATTTACCTCTCTCTTTGTGGTCCTCTGTCTTATCTCTTGTCACGTATAGTGTCTTCTTACTCGGTTACGTGTTAATAACTCATCCAAAACGTCTGTTAAGGGTGGTAAGGAGACTTTTGTAAGTATAAAGGAAGAGAAATTTTTATTTTTGGGACCGTTGTCCCAAAGACGTTCTAGTATAAAGATGTTTCTCAACATTCAAAGGTAGATTATTTGTGCCGGTTAACTCTTTAAGTATTATGTACTTTCGTTAGGGTTTCCGGTACTTTAGTCTACCTGGACCTCACTATGGTATTCGGATCGCCACTTCTTTTTATCAACAGTTCAACTACAAACTTCATTTCTTTTATTACTTTCGTTCACTTGGGTCAGATTCTTTTAATTTTCCCTAATAGAACGGGTTTTATCCTACTAATTTATACGATTGTGTGTGTCTTAAGAAAGGAGACGGGGGTTCCCGACACGCGTACTACTAAACATGGAACAAAATCTTTTGAATACTAACAAACCTTCACAAAATTTACTAAGTCCCCGTCTCTACACTTCCTATTGTTTACTTCGTTGATTTCAAAGTATAAAATAACACTTAAGCCGGACTGAATTTTCAGTCCGACTCGAAGATTAGTTTTATACTTCCCTCCCTCGAACTTTCATTATACTTAGTAATTATACCCTCATGAATTCCATTGCTTGAGTTCCCAAAAGCTTTTAAACGTCGTGAAAAAGTCTATTGTGATTCTCCAACTCATAAAAATAAAGCGAGAGGAAGTTCTAAGAAAAATTCTGTATAAATTTTATCCGGATTCCAGTTCTAGCAACTTTCCTTTCTTGTCAAAACTCAATGAGAGAATATTTGACGTGTCTTCTGTTGTGTATTATATAATTATCCACTAAACAAAAATTCGCTGATTGTTACTACACTATTACACCCAAGTGATATACGGTCCAGTGACCTTCGATAATATCACCGATTTCCAAGCGAAATGGTAAGACGATAAATTTAAGTTATTTACTCACACAGTCTCTGAAAACACCACCATACCAACAATTCTTAGGTGGACGGTCGCGTTTCCTGTACCCACACTAGGGAGACCCTTATTAGGTGTACGGAGTCCCGTTGTATGGTGTTAATGACTGGGGTGTGGAACGTCGGGTGTGAGGTGTTGTTCTCGTCGGGTCCGTGGGGTTCGTCTCTCATCGGGGGCGAGCGACGTTGATCTCTTTCGGGTGTCTATCGGTACTTCTGGGTCACGTCGGTATTTATTTATGTATTGAAATTTATTTATTTATTTACTCAAATTAAGAAATCACTCCGACAAAACAGGTTAGGGAAAATCACCGAATGAAGAATCCAGTCACCTATTGTTAGAGATCTAAAGTGAAAGTCGTGTCAAGTAGAAACATCATTGTAAAAAATTTTATTCGTTCTTTCCTTCCTATTTAAAATTTAATGATTACATCTTTGAAAGAGTTCTTCTTTCTTTGTTTGCAATGATCAAGGTTCAACTTCAAGTGTAACAAATAGACAGTCAGAGGAGAAAAAGTCATTGACGAAGTCAAGTTACAGATCCCATCCTTAACCAATAACAGTAGTGGTAGTAGTTAGTCGTGAACTCTTGAAGGTCTGTACGTTTAACACTGAAGTGAGGTCTTGATGACTTAGACTTTGAGACCCCAACCCAGGGACACCAGACTTAGGATCGTTCGGGAGGACCACTCAGGTCACCTTCGAGTTTAGACTCTTTGTCCGATCTTTGACGGAAGTACCTTTATATCGTGACGGAGGTATTCGACAGACTTGGACTTATTCGGTAAATTGTAGGGACTCCAAATTACGGAACTATACAATTTGCCGAAGGGTTCACCACGATCAGCATTTCTTGGGTGGACAGGTACGTACTCTACATTCTCTGTACCGAAACTAGGCACCCAGCCTTTCTAGGGGATCTCCTCCCGTACCGTTGGGTAAGGTATAAGAACGGACCTCTTAGGGCGTCAGGTATCCCGACGTTTCTCAACCTGGGCTGACTTCACTGAATCGAAGTGTACGTGTACAATTTCTATTACTTATATGGTGTTCTGACAATTCCTATACTTTTTGTTCCTTTTTGGCTCTGACAAGTGTCTCGTCTCCTTTGATCCCTTGTACCACTGGTGTACATCGTACCTATCTTAGGACCTTGACTTTCTGATAATGTCTGACTTTCAAAACACGTGGAGGGGGGGGGTTTAAATATCTGACTTTGGAATTGGAGATTACACTACCGTAACCCCCCCGCCTTGAAACCCCTCCACTAATCCAGTACTCCGACCTCGGGAGCACCTACTCTAGCGACACGAGACGAGTCAACGAAGTGAGGACGAGTTGAGAAACACTGGGACACTTGACATTGGGTGGTCTGAGGACGGGGACTCTAAGAGGTCCGTTCTTATGACCTCACCCAAAGGTACGGGAGGAGGTCCCCGAGAAGGACTGGGTCCCTAGCTTGGGTACAGAGGACGTGGAGGACGTGACGTCCGTCTAAGAAATGGTGACTCGGTGGTCCTTTCGGGACTTTTCGCGGGAATATTTTCTCTAAAGTCTCTCGAGGGACAGGGAAGATAGTACACTCCTGTGTCGTTCCCCTACGGTAGACACTTGGTCCTGTCCCGAAGAGTGGTCTGTGACTTAGACGACCGTGGAACTAGACTCTGAAGGGTTGAAGGTCTTGATACTTGTTATGTGAATGCGACGAATTTAGTGGGTGAGATAACCTAAAAACAATATTGTTGGTCCGATTCTGTTCCTGTAATTACGTTTTTGACTACTTTAACTTTAGGTCGAATCCTGAACCAATTATCATTGAATTGTTACAGACAACGAATCAAAACTGTTTGTGTGGGGCCGCTGCGTTCTCGAACTGTTACCCCTTTTGACGCCCTCCCCTATGACCTTTAGAGACGTCATAGAAACGTTGAAAGGACATTTAGATTAGATTCTACTTTCAAATAACTTTTTGTCTTTATTCAGATGGTTTGAAAGTGTCTATAACAGTACTAATTTCTATTATGGCATTCTTTACCTACCTGTGATTCCTCCTTCCACCCCCCGCCTTACTTAACCGTCTCACCCGAACTGTTTGTTGTGCTGATACATATTTTATCCATCGATTACTCTTTGATGACATATAGTGTCCCTTGAGCTGAGTCACGAGACGCCACTGGATTTGCCCTTCCTTTAGGTTTTCTCTCCCCTATGCACGTTTACATGTCGACTAAGTGAAGCGACACGTCATCTTTGATTGTGTTATAAAATTTCGTTGATATGAGGTTACTTTTAAGTAAAATTCTATTTTCTATTATGGTATTCCTTTGACGAGCCGTGTCTTGTTTACAGGTCGTTTCTTATCGACGCTCACGTGACCGAAGTGGAACCCGACGTCTGTCGAAAGAGAGGGGCAGTCACGGAAAGTCGTTCGTGACCACAACCTTTCTTGTCCTTCTCATTTATCGAAAAGTAGAGTGGGACTCTAGGGAAGAGGGAAGAGGGGAAGGACAGTTCGGGGAAGGGTTCCTTCCTCATCGTCTACGAAAGGGTGTGCCGATGCCGTTGAAAAATCATCGAGCCTGGTTCTAAATGACAGTTGTCGGGTCATTCAGTGTCGACAAACGTACAGAAAAGGGAGGTAACGGAGAACTTACAGTTCAGAGAATCGACTCTCTCGTAGGAGGTAAACCGACGTAAAAACAAAAGTTGTAAAAAAAAAAAATTAAATGAACCGACACGGTCTAGAGTCGTGCGTCTTAGAAATGGACGCCGTACGCCCTAGATCAAGGGAGTAGTCCCTAGTTTGGGTCCGGGGAACGTGACCCTCGAACCTCAGTATCGATGATCTGGTGGTCCCTTCAGGGATTTAAACAAAATTCTTAATAAAGAACGTGCTTTAATAGATAAGCCGGTGGGTAGAAGGTAAAGGTCAGAAGGATCCAGTCTCTGTTTATGTTTTCCTTGTTGTCCACTCAAGGTTTATAATACGTCACGTGTACACTAACGGGTTGTAATGATACGGCTCTCTCGGGAACATGAGGGGAAAGGATGACGGGAAACCGGAGCAAAACATTTATACATGATGAGTCTTAACTTAAACAGAACAAAGTGAAGCAAACGTCTCGTATCGGTCTCCTCTACGATGGGGTCGTAGTAAGATTTCGGTGAAACAAGGGAAAATCTTCGCACAAAGTTTTTGGGATTCGAACAAGGAGTAAACATTAGAAGGGGTCCACCTGATCGACTTATTTAAGTTGTGGGTGTTCCACGGGTAAACAGTGGTTTTCCACTGTCGTCTTCGTGGTAGTGTCACTCTTTTTGTTGTCCTCCTTCCCTCTCTTTCTTCTGGGACCCCGTAACAGAAGGGGTAGTCATAGTCTTGTTCCGTGGAACTTCTTAGGTGCCACCCGAACGACGTCCCTGTTTCATCCGTTATCGGAGGACTGAAAGAAAAGAAGGACGTCCAAACAAGACAAAACACAAATTACGTAGACAAGACTGATACGGTCATATTGTGTTTAAATACGGGTTTCATTTGTGACTAAATAGTGACTCGGTGTGATTTGTGCTAGAGATGATATAGAGAAAGGTCTGGATAAAGGAAGGTCGAGAGCGGGCGGCGGGTGACCCGAGAGGAATTTCCCTGACCCCCTTTCTTACGGTTTCGTATTTGTTACTAAGGTGACACCTCACTGAGCCACGGACACGTGCCTCGACAGATGGGTGGGTAGCACTTCAAAGGGCGTTTCACGTCACTTCTCGTTGTAGAGACTTGGTTCCCAGATGTGACTCTCCGACTACAACCGTAAACGTGACTACTACTTTTTCCGGCCCCAAATTTTTCGTTTTGCAATAAGAGGGGAGTCTGGACGGACGGTGGAAGAACGGTCTTTGAGTCGAGGGACGACGACCCTGGTGTAGTGAAGACAAAAAGACTGTAGACCGTGTCTCAGTCCGTGACTCCCCGTAAACATTATTGTCGGGTGTCCAGGACTCTCGGTCTAGGGTCGGTAGCAAGGTTCACGAGAAGTGCCTCATTGAGTAGTTTAGGCGGACGACGACGACGACGATTCAACGAAGTCAGAACAGGCTGAGACACTCTGGGGTCCCTGCCGTCGGGTGGTCCGAGGGGGCAGGGACCCTAAGAGGTCCGTTCTTGTGACCTCACCCAACGGTAAAGGAAGGGGTGTTAGGCGGATTATTGGATGATTATCACAATCAGTGAGTCATTACAGACTGAGAAACCCTGGGGTACCTGATATCGGGTAGTTAGAGGAGACAGGTACCCTAAGAGGTCCCTCCTTATGACCTTAGATGATTATTGGAGGAAGATTATTGGTACGACAATAGGAGGAGGATTATTGGGATGACAATAAGAGTAAAATGTTTACTCCTTTGACTTCGGGTCTCTCCAATTCCCGTAGAGGGACTTTGTGTGTCGACCTCTCCTACCTCTGTCCTAAGTTTAAGTCCGTCAGTCGTACATAGGACGGACAGGTCTCGAAAGTTAGACCCTCAAAGTTCGACACCATGTTTCACTCTAATCCTGTTCTTTCCATTTAAGGGGTCGTTCGACCTTTCTTTTATTTAGTTATAGGTGTGTTTCGTTCGTAGTCTGTTCCTTCGTTTTACGACCATGTTTTTCTTGGAAAAGATTTTTTTTCTTTTCTTTTTTAAAAAAGAAAACAAACTAGTTATCTTGATCTCCCTTTAATTTCGATATGGTTTTCGGGTCCAACCTATGTTACTAATGTCTCTGGTCTAAAAAAAAAGAAATCTAAGATTACTTATCTAAAGTTGATACCGTTTAAGGTGTTACAATACTGTTTCCCCTCGTTTATAAGACGTAGAAGGATTCAGACAGATGAAAATTTTTATTAAAAAAAGAAATAAACCGACGTAATCCGGAATCGATGTCGTGTGACCTAGAAGAAACGTAGAACACCCCTAAAAAAAGAACACCACGTGTCTGAGAGATCTACACCGTTCACTCGAGTCATCAACCTCGCGTAACCCGAGCAACGAGACGTCGAACACCCTAGACTCAAGGGGTTGGTCTCTAACTTGGACGCAGAGAACGAAACGTTTCGTCTAAGAATTAGTGACGGCGGTCTCTTCAGGACGGATATACGGAAACGTACATGATAAAGGAGACGGTCCTTACAGAAAGAAGGGAAGAGTAAATTAGTTGGACGAGAGTGGGAGTTCTGGATCAAAACTGTATCGGGGAAATACTTCAAAAGGAGCTGAGAGAAGGGACACTAAAGTTTTCTGAAATAGAGGAGGATACATGGGTAATACAGAGTATCACGTCTCTAACGATTGAGTTTACGACGTCCTGGTTCGCACTCATTTGGTTCACTACTCCGCATTCTGTCCTTCATCCCTCACCACTCGTCACCCCATGACCCCTCTCTGACGGGGTGAATTTCCTCATCCATCGATGGTGAGTTGAGGTTGGTCGGGGACGGTATGCACTTATGATCATGACATAACGGTTTATTAGAAAGAGCTCTCTTTGGTCACCGCTACCAAGTAAATTGCACAGCTGAACTGGTCCGATTCCCTGTGAGTCTATCGACCATTCTGTAATAAACACTCACACAGACCCTCCCACGAAGACCTTCTCTAGTCGTAGACTTAGTCATCTGACTTATTTTTTCTAGTGGAAGTGGTACACGCACTCGTAGTCGGTTAGGTGACTTCGGGGTCTATCTTGTTTTAAACAAGATCTTACTTAAACAGGAAAGACGAACAGGACCCTGTGGGTAGAGAGGGTGGGAACATGTAACCATGGGGGCCAAGACCTCACAAGTTTGATTCGAATCTGAATGTGGTAAACGAGGGGACCAAGAGTTGGGAAAACCAAGTCTGACTTTACTATGGTGGTTAAAAGGATATGGAGGTCGAGTGTCTGTCGTCTAACACTCTGAAGAGTCAGAAGTGTCAACGTACTCGGTTAGGGAGTATATAGAGAAAAATACATAGATATACCTACATTACCAGGAAAAAGAGACCTTTTGAGTTTATTTATATACATCTACCCTTTTAAAGAGTCAAAGATTTATAACCGTTAATTAGAAAAAGTTATGAGACAGCCGGTAGTTATTTAAGGCGGATGACCAATGAACAAATACACGAACGGAGATTATGATTCATTCATTCGGGAAATCACCAAGTTGTCGTCAATTCTTGTATCTGAGTGCGACTTTGGTCCCGTCATGGTGAACGGTTCGACTCACTGGAGTCACATAATGGACTGAAGAGACACGTAGTCCCAAGAGTAGAAACTGTCTAAACCTCCTTATTATTTTACATGGGACCGCTGACGACACTCTTTAGGTAAGCGATTATGCTTGTTTCATGAATCTTATGACGAAACGTGTCCCATTCACGAGTCGTTCGCAATCAGTTGTAGTAGTGGTAGTGATCGTAGTGGTTGTTGTGGTAGTAGAAGTAGAAATATAGGAGTCATGGATGGTGTTACGGGCCGTGTATTGACAACATGTAAGTCAAGTCAAGCCAAGTCAAGTCAGTGAGTCAGTACAGGCTGAGAAACGCTGGGGTACTTAGTGTCGTAGGGTCCGGAGGGACAGGTAGTGGTTGAGGGCCTCAAGTGAGTCTGAGCGCAGGTAGCTCAGTCACTACGGTAGGTCGGTAGAGTAGGAGACAGCAGGGGAAGAAGAGGACGGGGATTAGGGAGGGTCGTAGTTTCAGAAAAGGTTACTCAGTTGAGAAACGTACTCCACCGGTTTCATGGTTACACATAATTCGACTCATTATAATTATAGGGATACTACCCGAGTCTAATTTTCCGACTGTATGAATTCCTCAATCCTTTGAAGGTTAGACTGTACAGAAGGTTGAAGAAGTTCTAGACATCAACCCACAGAAAGGTCTATTAGCTTATCCTTTTGAAATTAATTTGTTTCAATAGAGGTCTTGAACCTGGACAATGTTGAGTAAGAAATGTTTGGACATCCACTGTTACTATCTCTTGATTGATCGTTACATGAACAGATTTTATGAGTGGAAGAGTCTGAGGGAACACCGATCTACCTTACCTATACACCAAGGTAATATCTGTTACTATATCTACCTATAGGGACCCCTCGTATAGGGAAGGGTTCCGTTTCTAAGATCTCTCTTTCGCGAAAAAGGGAAGTGTAAAACAGGAGATAAGAAAGACGGACCTTACATCTATCATGGACCTGTACGTCGTCAGAAAAACTACGGTACTACTGTTTTGTATGTGTGTTTTCAAACGTCTCGTCCTTCTATCTTCCTCGGAGCAAGAACCTACTGAAGGAACTCATCAACATATCAATTAAGGTGATATTACGAATACAAAATAAATAAGATTACACTAACTTTAGTATCCCTTGTTAGACTCGTACCACATTTACAGTGAAAACGAACATACACTAAAATTGGTATTATTTGTGGTCTATTTTCTTCTTATGACGTGGATCGACTTGTCTCCTTGTATGGACGGGTTGTGGATGAAGGTGTTCGTTTGAAGTCCGGAAAAAGTTCCTTTTACGGAACTTTATTATATATTATAATAAATATATAAGTATAAAGAATTGGTAATTGTATGGTGATAATATTGAATAAAATGACTCAAAGAGAATATAATTACACAAGGACTTCCTCTTTCACCTCTTTTGGTGATCTGGTAAGTCCATACTGGATTTAGTTTAGGGAATACTGATGTGTCACCTTCACTATTTATCTAAATTCCCTGATCTGACTATCTGTCTCACGTACTACTTGATACCTACGTCGAAACACTGTGACATGTCCTCTGTCCTTAGTTCTGGTAGGGGTATCTTTTCTTTACGTTTTTTCGTTTTACCGACATACCCCTCCGGAATGTTTATCGACACTTTTCTTCCCTTCGTTTTTCGTTTCCTCTTTTCCTTTCAATATGAGTAAACTTACGTCTCAAGGTTTCTTATCGTTCTTCTCTATTTTCTCGGAAGGAGTCGCTAGTTACGTTTCTTTATTTCCTTTTGTTGTCTTACCCTTTCTGATCTCTAGAAAAGTTCTTTTAATCTCTATGGTTCCCTTGTAAAGTACGTTTCTACCCGTGTTATTTCCTGTGTTTACCGTCCCTGGATTGTCTTCGTCTTCTATAATTCTTCTCCACCGTTCTTATGTGTCTTGACATGTTTTTTCTAGAAGTGCTGGGTCTATTAGTGCTACCATACTAGTGAGTAGATCTCGGTCTGTAGGACCTTACACTTCAGTTCACCGGGAATCCTTCGTAGTGCTACTTGTTTCGATCACCTCCACTACCTTAAGGTCAACTCGACAAAGTTTAGGACTTTCTACTACGACACTTTCACGACGTGAGTTATACGGTCGTTTAAACCTTTTGAGTCGTCACCGGTGTCCTGACCTTTTCCAGTCAAAAATAAGGTTAGGGTTTCTTTCCGTTACGGTTTCTTACGAGTTTGATGGTGTGTTAACGTGAGTAGAGTGTGCGATCATTTCATTACGAATTTTAAGAGGTTCGGTCCGAAGTCGTTATGTACCTGGTATTTGAAGGTCTACAAGTTCGACCAAAATCTTTTCCGTCTCCTTGGTCTCTAGTTTAACGGTTGTAGGCGACCTAATAGTTTTTTCGTTATCTCAAGGTCTTTTTGTAGATAAAGACGAAATACCTGATACGGTTTCGGAAACTGACACACCTAGTGTTATTTGATACCTTTTAAGACTTTCTCTACCCGTATGGTCTGGTGAACTCAACGGGGAATTCTTTGGACATACGTCCTGTCCTTCGTTGTCAACCTTGACCTGTACCTTGTTGTCTGACCAAGGTTTATCCTTTTCCTCATGCAGTTCCGACATATAACAGTGGGACGAATAAATTGAATGTACGTCTCATGTAGTACTCTTTACGACTCGACCTACTTCGTGTTCGACCTTAGTTCTGACGACCCTCTTTATAGTTATTGGAGTCTATACGTCTCCTGTGGTGGGAATACCGTCTTTCACTTCTTCTTTATTTCTCAGAGAACTACTTTCACTTTCTCCTCTCACTTTTTCAACCGAATTTCGAGTTGTAAGTCTTTTGATTCTAGTACCGTAGACCAGGGTAGTGAAGTACCCTTTATCTACCCCTTTGTCACCTTTGCCAGCGACTGAAATAAAAAGACCCGAGGTTTTAGTGACGTCTACCACTGACGTCGGTAATTTAATTTTCTTCGAATGAGAAACCTTCCTTTCAATACTGGTTGGATCTATCGTATAATTTTTCGTCTCTGTAATGAAACGGTTGTTTCCAGGTAGATCAGTTCCGATACCATAAAGGTCATCAGTACATACCTACACTCTCAACCTTATATTTCTTTCGACTCACGACTTCTTAACTACAAAAACTTGACACCACAACCTCTTCTGAGAACTCTCAGGGAACCTGACGTTCCTCTAGGTTGGTCAGGTAGGATTTCCTCTAGTCAGGACCCACAAGTAACCTTTCTGACTACAACTTCGACTTTGGAGTTATGAAACCGGTGGAGTACGTTTCTCAACTGTATAACCTTTTCTGGGACTACGACCCTCCCTAATCCCCGTCCTCTTCTTCCCCTGTTGTCTCCTACTCTACTGACCTACCAATAGTGGATGAGCTACCTGTACTCAAACCCATTTGAGACCCTCAACCATTACCTGTCCCTCTGGACCGCACGACGCTAAGTACCCCAGCGTCTCTCAGCCTGTGCTGACTCGCTGACTTTACTTGACTACTACAAAAACTTACAACACGGGGTTAGAGTAGAAAGAGTATTCGAACACCAAAGATAACACGTTAAATACTTATATTCGTCAATAAAAATCGTTGGACACAGGAAAATATCATCTTGACAGACGAGAGAAAAACTTCCTGACGAATGGAGACCTGAAAAACAGTGTACTTTTCGTCAATGTTACGAATTCGGTGATAAACAATGTACGTCAGTTTGTGTAAGGGTTGACCATGTGAATAAATATGTTTAGATCGTAATCTCGAAGACTTCAAACAGTTCCCACGGTTGCCTAAAAATAAATCTTATAGTCAAACGAGTCCGTTTTTCCAGTCCCAGAGAGGACTATTTACAGGGAAGTAGAAAGGGAGTGGTGATTGTGACTAGTGTACATTTATCCCCTGGTGGTACAATACAACCTTCCTCTTTCTTGACTATCCTCTCGTGAAACCTACGATAGTTTTATACCTAGAATTTATTAGAAACACTTTCGGAGAGAGAGACTCATTCCGAACTAGTCAAAGGGTCAACACAGACTGGGAAACACTGAGGTACATGACCTCGGGTACTCCGAGGAGACAAGTACCTTAAGAGGTCCGTTCTTATGACCTCACCCAACGATAAAGGACAAGGTCCCCTGGAAGGACTGGGTCCCTAGCTCAGACACAGAAGACGTTACCGTGTACCTAAGAAATGGTGACTCGGTGGACCCTTGGACTCATTCCAAACTCAGTCGTGTAAAGTACTCGGGGTACACTACTCTACAATCTTAAGAAGACTTTTGACGTTTCCCAAGAGGGACCCATTAAGTCCCCGACGCTCCGAAAAGGGTGAAAACTGTAGTAAGACGGTGACATTACCAAGGCACGAGGGTGACGGCATCAGAGATTACTAGGTTCGTTACGTAGTCCCTCTGAAGATTATAACCGAAGTGAGTATCTAAATTTTTCGACGGACATTACCCTCTGTACTACACCAGGGACTCGGGTGACGAGAGGGGTGTGCAGGATTCTTTCACTTTCAGTGAGTCAGTACAGGCTGAGAGACTCTGGGGTACCTGACGTATCAAGTACCTTAAGAGGTCCGGTCTTATGATCTCACCTATCGGAAAGGGAAGAGGTCCCCTTAGAAGGGTTGGGTCCCTAACTTGGTCCCAGAGGGCGTAACGTCCGTCTATGAAATGGTTGACTCATAGTCCCTTCGGGGTGTACAGGACTCTCGACACAATTCCAGGAAAAAGTGACATAAATATAAATAAATTTAAATTTTTACTCACAATGTCATATCAGTCAACCTTTATTTTTTCCTAGTAATGAGGAAGTTCGTGTTCCTCAATTCGTGACATCAAGGAAGTCTTAATTGTCGTATTGTTGGACTTTTAAAAGGAAGGTCAACTATACAGGATAACACCGTTACTATACCCAATTTCACAATTTGAGAGGACTACACTCCGTAGATGGAGTAGAAGGGTTCAGTCTCTACGGAGGACTCGTGGTTATCATTATCCCTTTAAATAGAAATAACGAGAACAAGGACAAAGGGTAACTACCGTCTTATTTTGTGTATCCGTAAGCCCCAAAACGTTCTTGTTATTGTAGCCTCAAATTTGTTCAAGATCTGTTCCGAAGGAACCACCGAGTCAACATTTCTTAGACGGACGGTCACGTCCTCTGAGCCCAGGCTAGGGACTAGACCCTTCTAGGGTGTACGGTGTCTTGTCGATTCGGGTGCACGGTGTCGACGACTCCGACACAAGCTCTCGGACTCTCAGTGTCGATGACTTCGGACGCACGGATCTCGGACACGAGGCGTTGTTCTCTTCGGGGACGTTACTCTTCGCACGTGTGGTGTTGTCGAACACCTTTGATCTCCTTTCGGGCTCGTCGTTGTTTCTGTGTCGTGTCGGTTTTTATTTTATGTAAAAATTTTCAAAATTAATTTTTTATTTTCAAAATCTGTTCAGAAGTACTTGTCACGTGCGACGGATAGTCTCACTCCAAAGGTCCGGTCGAAACTCCAGTTATACCGGGGTTTTTCGGGTCCAAGATATTCGTTATGGTAAGTGAAATAGGAGAGTCGAGTCACCAGAAACAGAAGTAAATGTCACGTTAGATGTTACCTCCTGAAGGGTTCACCGAGTTACCATTTCTTAGGAGGACGGTTCGTCCTTTGCATCCAAGTTAGGGACCCTAGGGATCTCTTCCTTTACCGTTCGGTGAGGTCACAAGAACGGACCTTTTAGGGTACCTGTCTCCTCGGACCGTCCGATGTCAGGTATCCCCGCGTTCTCAGTCTGTACTGAATCACTGATTTGGTGGTGACGGTAGGTGGAGGGAGTGCTTCAGAGACCAAAGTAAACGTGTTAAAGGAACCTCGTCTCACTGTCTCCGGACTAGAAATCCTTATGACAACAGGGTCTGCGATACGTCTCGAACCTCGGTTGGGTGGTGACTATACGTGACGGGACTTAGGTGATAATCCTAAAAGCACCCTCGATCCCAGTCCCTCACCCTCAGTCAAGTAAAGTCAAGTCAGTGAGTCAGCACAGGCTGAGAAACACTGGGGTACTTAGCGTCGTGTGGTCCGGAGGGACAGGTAGTGGTTGAGGGTCTCAAGTGAGTTTGAGTGCAGGTAGCTCAGTCACTACGGTAGGTCGGTAGAGTAGGGCAGTAGGGGAAAAGGAGGACAGGGGTTAGGGAGGGTCGAAGTCTCAGAAAAGGTTACTCAGTTGTGAAACGTACTCCACCAGTTTCATGACCTCAAAGTCGAAATCGTAGTAAGGAAGGTTTCTTTAGGGTCCCGACTAGAGGAAATCTTACCTGACCAACCTAGAGGAACGTCAGGTTCCCTGAGAGTTCTCAGAAGAGGTTGTGGTGTCAAGTTTGTGTAGTTAAGAAGCCGCGAGTCGAAAGAAGTGTCAGGTTGAGAGTGTAGGTATGTACTGATGACGTTTTTGGTATCGGAACTGATCTTCCTGGAAACAACCGTTTCATTACAGAGACGAAAACTTATACGATAGATCCAACCATTATTGAAAGGAAGGTTCCTCATTCGCAGAAAATTAAAGTACCGACGTCAGTGGTAGACGTCACTAAAACCTCGGGTTTTTTTATTTCAGACTGTGACAAAGGTGACAAAGGGGTAAATAAAGGGTACTTCACTACCCTGGTCTACGGTACTAGAAGTAAAAGACTTACAACTCGAAATTCGGTTGAAAAAGTAAGAGGAGAAAGTGAAAGTAGTTCTCCGAAAAATAAAGGAGAAGTGAAAGACGGTATTCCCACCACAGTAGACGTATAGACTCCAATAACTATAAAGAGGGCCGTTAGAACTAAGGTCGAACACGAAGAAGGCAGGGTCGCAAAGAGTACTACATGAGAAGTATATTCAATTTATTCGTCCCACTGTCATATGTCGGAACTGTATGAGGAAAAGGATAAACCCTCACCCTGATGTGGGTGTGTTTCAATTAAGTAGACACTTGTTAAAATGTATTGTCGGGAAAATATTTTGGATAACTAAATTAAAAACTGAATTAAAAAAATTTAGTAGTTTATTGTAAAAACCCTCCTACTACTGTTTTTTAATACTTTCTGGGTTTAAAAGGAGATATTATCATCTTTTCGTCACTAAACGCGAAGTTTGACTATTTACTTTTTCACCTTATCATTAGTGTTCGTATAATAAATCTTCATATCCCATTCTTCCTGTGAACCTGTTTGTGTCTTCGAGACGAAATTTATCTTAGAGACGGAATTTTAGAAACCCAAAAACGGAAAACTTCAAACCCAAATCTAAATAAAATGTTGTGTTTTATAAGTATAGGTGGTTATTATCGTTATCAAAATAATAAAATATAAAATATAACAAACAAAAATAAAAATAGTAAAAAAATAAATAAACCGACGTGACCCAGAATCAACGTCGTGTGTCCTGGAAGTAACGTGGTACGTCCTAGGAAGTACGAGGTGTGTCTGAGAGTTCAACACCGTGCACCCTAATCAACGAGGTGTCGTACACTCTACAATCAAGGGTCTGGTCTCTAACTTGGGTACAGGGCACGTAGCGTTCCGACTAAGAATTCATGACCTGATAGACCCTTCAGGGGACCAATAGATAAAATTTATGTCGTAACACATGTACAGTTAGGGTTTGAGGATTCAATAGGAAGGGCGGTGTTAGTAAGGGGGTTCATCGGTATTTAAGTAAGAGATATTTTGGAAAACTTAGACAGACAATTGGCTATCCATATCCCGTCTGGAGAATAATTGGACCGTACATGTTTGGAAGAGGGTACCAGGTGGTTGCTGAAAGGTCCACTGGAGCGGTGGCACAGGTGTTCTAGGCACAGGTACTAAAAGAAATACGTACGTCTGACGTAGAAGACAAATAGACGACTTGGATAGGTTTGGGAGGAAGGGGTTTATATTTGAAACTTCTAATTACGTACCAAATCTATGGTTTATTATCATCAATAATAAACGATAAAAAATAGTAGTAGTAATGACTACTGATAACGATACCATCTGTTTAAGAATCCCATCGGGGGTAGTAGGGGTGGAGGACCTAAAGTGTAGGAACAGCAAAAGGAGGGGAATTCACATCTGTACTGGACGTTGATCCTCTACACCATGTATAATTATATACGTTACCTTATAATGAGTCGTTATTTTTCCTTACTTTAACCCAGTAAACACCTCTACATCTACCTAGATCTCAGACACTATGTCTCACTTCATTCAGTCTTTCTCTTTTTGTTTGTAACATACAATTGCGTATATACACCTGAGATCTTTTTACCATGTCTACTTGGATAAACTTCCCGTCCTAATTTCTACGTCTGTATCTCTTACCTACGTACCTGTGTCTCTCCTTCCCCCTCACTCTACTTAACCCTCTGACCCTAACGGTACATACCGTATATCAACTGAGTGAAGTGACATGTCATCTTTAGTTGTATTGTAGCATTTCGTTGATATTTTGAGGTTGAATTTTTTTTCCTATACCGTTTCTGTTGTACGAGATACACTAATGTAATGTATTCGAAAGTCGTTCACAGAACGACCGTAGAGAGAGAGGAAACAACCGTGTCTCCTTTGTTCACCGACACAACCCTTTGAGACTCAACTTCTCTTATGACCGACGGAGACTTCCCTGACTTCTATTCTTTGACTTTGGCAGTCAGGATGTCGTTCCGTGATTTAAGAAGGTTGTGGACGAACCTTTATCTAAGAAGGGGTCGGCGTCTACTTTGGTGTCGGGGTTAATTGTGGAACTAGTGTCGGAATGTCTTCTGGGTCAGTTCGACACAGGTCTAAGGAGTCGGTTTCTTTACCATTCTATTATACACACTCAACAAAATTCGAGAATGTAAGTATGATTATAACCGTACGTCACTTTCTATTGATTGTGTAATGTAAAATTACATGACTTATAATTATGTGCTTCATAATTCACTATTATGTAATTCGTAAGTACATATTCATACTTGAATGTAATTCATCGTCTTTCTTGTATCTTCTTTACTATAAATTCCTTATATCTATTCCTTCTCTTCACATTGAACATCTACTGAGGATTATTTAGGTCTTCTCGTTAGAAAGTACGTCATTTTAGTGTTTTACGGAGTAAAGGGGTAAAAGGTTCCTGTAAAACGGAGGAAAGACGAAGGGGGGTTTATTTGTGGTGAAAGCTGATGGTTTCTTTTCAACGTGCGTTTACTCTGTAGGGTGATCTTTACTTCCTACTAGGGTCCCATCCTCTGGTTTGTTCTTTAAAATAAATCACCGAGGATTGGTTCCACGAATACTTCGGGTACAAAGTCCCGGATTAAATATTATTTTGTGAGTCGACCCTGAACTATTTCACGTAGTGACCTCTTTCCTCTCGCTCCCTCTCTCAGCGTCAGGACGTCGACGAGATATTGGTACACATCTCGACATGCACGTCTCTAATTACTGAAGGGTGTCGGTGTTTAAGTAAAAAAAAAAGAGAAGCTACTCAGGATCCCCTGTTCTTAGACCAATATTAACCTACACAACGTTATAACGAAAAGTGAATGTTAATATCACGACTCTTTAATTTTCCTTATCGTATTCCGAGTTCGTGTCACCACTAAATTTTCCTACGCGAAGTTCCACGGTCCACACGACGAGAAGGGTGGGAAAGGAAGTGTGGACGAGGCGGGGCCTTGCCGGCGGAACCCTGCTCCGTCTGCGACCCTTCGACCTTGTTGGTAGGAGAAACCGACTGTAAGTTTTGTTTCGTGTAAAGAAGGTGAAGACGAGACACGAAACGGGTAGAGTTTGTCTAATACTGTAATAATGGGTTCGAGTCCTTAGTTCTCTTCTTCCGTTGAGGAAGGAATAGAGGCCGTAGAAGTCAAAAGGCGTCACCTCGTTTACCAGTAAGGGGGTCTAGAAACACAAACAAAGGTACTGTAGGTGAGACTTACGTAAATGAGTGGTCTCTCCTGTGATTTCCTTTGTTATATAGATTCTGTGAAATGTGAATTACAGGTCGTGAAGCATCCATGAATTATTTACCCCACGAAGGTGGATCTCTGACAATATGTCTCTCTTCATTCAGTCTTTCTCTTTCTCTGTCATATAATTACGTGTATATACCTTAGATCTCTTTACCATGTCTACTTGGATAGACTTTTCGTCTTTCTCTCTGTGTCTACATCTCTTGTTTGCACACCTGTGGTTTCCCCCTTTCCCTCCCTCCTCTACTTGACCCTCTGACCCCAACCGTACACATGTGATGATACATATTATGTCTGTTGATTGCTCTTGGACATTTCGTGTCCCTTGAGACGAGTCGCGAGAAATCACCCTTCCTTTAAAATTTTTCTCCCCTGTATACATATGTATATCGACTACGGGAAACAACATGTCATCTGTGGTTGTGTAGTAATATTTCGTTGATATGAGGTTATTTTTATTTAAAATTTACCCTACGAAGGAAGTGAGGAAGGAAAACGGCAGGCTAGGGAGGGGAGAAGATTGGGACCGGAGTGAGTGTAAGAGTGACTCTACGAAACCTTAGCCAGGGACTGACTGAGTCACCAACAGTTTCGGATTTCTCACCAGGGGTCTGGTCGTCGTCGTCGTCGTCGTCGTAGGGGACTCTTGTACGATTTTTACGTTTGAGAGTCCACGGTCGGGTCTCGATACCATAGACTTTGAGACTTCCACTTCTGACCTGTAGACTCAAAATTGTTCGGGGGATCCCCTAAGACTCGACCCGACGTCACACTGTCCGACCGAGATTACCCTATTGGTGATAAGGTTAAGGAAAGTTACGGACTACCTAGTAGGTGTAGTTAAAGGTAGTAATGTTTAAGACTTAAGTGACCTTAATAAAAACTTTTTTTTTTTTTCGTCTTCTAACCAACGGTCTCGAATCTTTAGACAAACTCTTTAAATAGAACGATGTATACCCTCTCCTGAAGTGAACTTATGATCCATATTGAAGTCCTACTTAATGAGACCTAGAAAACACAAACGTACGTGGACGAGAGTCTCCACGCGACCGTTCACAAATTGTTGACCGAGACGCCCCTCTCCTACGGGACCACACATCGTAAACGGTCAAAGACACCACATTTGTGATGGTAGTGCTGTAGGTGTCTACGTCTCAACCCTTTTCTGTTTTATGTAACCAAGAACGTTCGACCGTGGTCGTCCACGGTTCTGGGGTGACCCACGAAAGGTTGACCTTGGTTGTGAAGAGTCCCATCTCGTATACTAAATCACAAATCGACACGGAGTACCGTATGTCTAGAACCAAGGGATTAGTCCTTGACTTGGGTGTGGGGGATGTCATCTTCGTGTCTCAGAATTCGTGACCTGTTATTTCCTTCAGGGTGGCCTTCTAAAAATAAAAAATAAATAAATAGACGTGACCCAGAATCAACACCGTACACCCTATGGGATGAGATAGTGAATACTTGGTTACCGAGAACTTGTTGGTGTATTGGAGAGACTCGGAATCAAAGGAGTAGATATTTTACCGTTATCCCTCTCGTTGGAGAGTCTTCCTAAGTTTGACTTTCCCTATTATATGTGTCCGTTGAACTGACCACAGACCTTGTGTCGACAACAACGATTCAGTACAGGCTGAGAAACATTGGGATACCTGCCATCGGGTGGTCTGAGGAGACAAGTACCCTAAAGGGTTGGTTCTTGTGATCTCTCCCAACGGTACGGGAGGAGGTCCCCTAGGAGGACTCGGTTCCTAACTTGGGTGCAGAGGACGTAACGTCCGCCTAAGAATTGGGGACTCAGTGGTCCCTTTGGGGCCCTTGTATCATCCACTAGTCATGTACTCTGTAAAAAACACTCAGAACAAAGTACCACTCCCGGTTTTCTGAGTTCAACTCAACTTTAAGTCGAGACACAGAATTCAAGTCGAGAATTTCCTTTCGGAGTCGGGGATCTGTGGGACCCCTTAGAGGGGACGGTCAAGGAGGAGTCCTGTCGGTCGGGACGTCCCCTTCAACCCGGGGTGTCACTAGTCCTGCCAGGGTACACCGTCGACGTTATATCTTGAGGGGGGGGGTGGTGGGGTTCGGTCCAAGTGTGTGTGGTTCAAAGGGGATGCGTTTCATTAGACATCAGTCTCCCAGCAAGAGAGAGGGTAGATCGTCTGGAGGACGTCCCTTGATCTCGGTTCAGGTTCAAGAGAGAGAGACATATTCCCAATACGTTTAGTTTCGTGCACCGGCTCGAAAATAGAGTCACGTGAGTTGTAAGTTTCTGTCTGAATACATTCCTATCCATCCGGGCCCTCGTGTCTTTCTTGGTTTGGTATTCGTTTGAAGAATCAAGACTGTTGGTTTCCTTTCCATCTAACATCGTGAAGAGTGACGGATACGTATTCTTAGGAAAGTCAAGTCAAGTCAAGTCAACGAGTCAGGACGGACGGAGAAACGCTGGGGTACTTGACGTCGTGTGGTACGGAGGGACAGGTAGTGGTTGCGGGCCTCGAACGAGTCAGAGTGCAGGTAGTTCAGTCACTACGATGGGTTGGTAGAGTAGGAGACAGTAGGGGAAGAGGTCATACAGGTCCCGTCCCGGACTTTAAGACGTAAAGATAGTTTGAAGGTTCACTCAGGTTACGACGTCCAGCTACCTGGTGTAGAAAAAAACGGTACACTCTAGAATCAAGGGGTTGGTCCCTAGTTTGGGTACGGGGGAAGTAACCCTCGTGCCTCAAAATTGGTGACCTGGTGGTCCCTTCAGGGGAAATCATCATTTTATGACCGGTCCTCACGGTTATACCCGACCCTCTACCTTTGCGACCGGACGTCCCATCTTTCGAGGTTACATTGTTGAAGTGTTTGTTTATTCCAAGAGATTGTGGAGTGACGTTCTCTTTGTAAATCCGTTACTCTTTTTAAACCGAAGAATTATTTCTTGGACGTTCTTCTATTTCACTTCGAATAAACGCTAGAATATGAAATTTTTAATAGTCACCATACGTTTATGGTACGGAAGAAGACACTGAGGTACGAAAGTAAAAGTACTGTACTTGAGTCAGTATTTAACATCAATAACACTAAAGATTAAATTAACTCTTAAAAGAAAATACAGTATTAGCACGAGCCTTCCTTTACGTTTTAGTTATATAGTACGAGAACACAAAATAACCGATCTCAAATTTATGTAAACAAGTAAACTGATGAGTGACTAACGTAAAAATTTATATTAGATAGAGTTACTATAAAAAGAGAGGACGTGTGTTTTATAAAATTCCGGTATTTTAAAACACTATTTATCATTGAGGAGAATCTTCGGTTACGTAGTCGTTAAGGAAACTTCACAAAGAACTTTAACTGAGGAGTTTCTACAATATTACTCCAACACAGATACACTGTATGTTTTTGTAGACTTCGTTTTGACAAAACAGATGTGACTCGGTTCAGAATCCTATAAATGTATGTAAACTTCTGTATCTCCTTTTTCTTAGGACCGTTTATTGACTAAAAGTGAAGTGTAGGACGAGTGTCGTTCCCTTTTTTTCTCGAGTCTGGCTTGCTACGAATTAATTAATTTCATTTTCGAGTATAGACTGAATGTTTGTAATGACCTATTGGAGTAATTGGGTTTCAGGAACCAAAGGGTGTGGTCGGTCTTCCAGAAAGTTAAAGTCTCTCTTACCTTACTTTTGTATTGATTTAGTACAGAAGTTTCCTTACGACCCTGTTTCGTCCTCAATTTCGTAGGTTTCTATTTATCCTTCGGTCGTTTTCGGTGTTTCGTAGGTGTTGTGGGAGTTCTTTAATCTCAAGTGACGTTAGGTTAATCACCGTCGGTGGTCACCTTAGGTCTGGCCTGGATCTTTATCTCCGCTTTTCTGACGTTCCGTCTAAGATGTGGTCTTCACTGCTAAGGTAGATTAGCTGCCATCTCGGACGCCTGAAGGGAACACCGAGTCCCGAAGGGAACACCGAGTCGACCATTTCTTAGGCGGACGTTAAGCCCTCTGGACCCAAGTTAGGAACCCAACCCTTCTAGGGGACTTCTTCCCTTTCCGATGGGTGAGGTCATAAGACCGGACCTCCTAAGGTACGTGATACGTCGGGTACCCCAGTGTTTCTCAACCTGTGTTGACTCACTGAAAGTGAAGTGAAGTGAAGTGACCCCTGAAGGGACCACCAGGTCACCAATTCTGAAGTAGAAGGTTACATCCCCCAACCCAAGTTAGGGGCTAACCCCTCGATTCTAGAGTGTGTGGAACCCCGGTTTTTGGTTTTGTAATTTGTCTTCGTTATAACATTCTTTAAGAAATTTCTGAAATTTTTTAACTAGGTATAGTTTTTTCATTATTGTTTTAATTTTACTTATTTGATCTTGAACTAATTAAGACAACACTACCCGGGGTTTAACTGACAGCTCCCTAGTCCTGATGAGACCCCCTGGGGATCTACTTAGTTCGTTAATAATGGTATTATTACGACGTCTTACTTAAGGTGGTGGTGGTGGTGGGAGGGATTTTTAGAGTCACCGAATATTTTTATTCGTAAATAAGGACACAAGTACCCAGAAATCTGACCCACACCCAACCAAGTAGATCCGACGTTGACCGACCTACGGAGGTCCAATGTCCAAGGCAAGTCCAAACAATTCCCCGGATTTGGTCTCCCTGTCAACAAAGTTCCAGTGGTCCTACGTTCTCCTGTTAGATTGATATGTTTGGAGACGAGTGTAGAGGTCGAGATTTTAGGGTGACCGGTTCCGTTTACTACGTTGATTTTTGGGTTTCAGTTCTTTACGTCGTTCTCGGAGATACGTTCCGCACAGTCCTTACCCACACTGATAAGGTCTTCTTTTGTAGTTCACCCCTTTTTTAATCCACACGTCTATTGCAAAATATTTACGGAAAGACTAGGAGTTACAAGGAACTTCCTTAGAGTCTCTAATTTAATTCGACAATTGGGACTTTTTTTTACCCCCTGTACGGACCACCAGATCACCGACTCTCATACGGACGGTCACATCCCCTGTGCCCAAACTAGGGACGAGACCCTCCTAAGGTGTTACGGTACCCCCTCGACTCGGACACGTGATGATGACTCTGACACCAGATATCGGGAGCTTGACGTTGACACCTCGGGTACACGGTGTTGATGACTTCGGGCACCCGGGATTTCGGAAATAAGGTGTTGTTCTCTCTGGTGACGTTACTCTTCGGGTACGTTGCGTTGATCTCTTCATCGGGAACGAGTGATGTTGATCTCTTTTGGTCGTGTCGTCGCTTCCGGGTCACGTCGGTTTTTATTTATTTAATTTAATCCGTAAATTGTGTGTTTTTTTCTGTACCGTAGTGCTTCACTTCTTGACCTTGGTGACTAGACCAGATCGTGTGATCTATGTAACCAGTCAGAATACAAGGAACAGTGGGGGATCTGTCGGTAGATCTGAAAGAAAAAGACTGGAGGGGAGGACGACACTTTACAATGTTCGTGGGTATATAGTATATAGTCAAACACAAGACTAACCATAGACACGGAGTATGTACCTTTCTCATTGTAAACTCATTGAAATGAGTTATTGGTCCGAAACGATGGGACCTCCGTTCTCACTGGTACTCTACGTAAACTGTTCTTCATCTTCGTTTCAGGTGAGTAGGAAGAGGTGGGTGACAATATTAAACTCGAGTATAGGTGACGAAAGACCCTCCTTCTTTGGACCGGTGCCCATCCTGTGCATGTTACTAGAGAGGGTAGTGTGGCACTGAGGGTCAAACAACATATAGAGATGAGTGTCACGGGTGGGGGACCCCGGACGAAGAGCGGAACTGTTTGTGGTAAAAATAGATTTGTTTAGTAACATACGTGTTTTCGGAGAGTTTACGTCACACAGTAATGGTTAAGCGGGTTCAAGTAAACCTGAGAGATTGTTGATCTTTTAGTCTCTCGTTACTAAGACATCGACGGTGGTTCTAGGAACGACATTGACCTTTACAGTAGAGGTTAATCCCATTACTGTCTGATGTCGATAGAAGTCTTGTATGACGTTTGTGCATAATAACTATAATAATCGAATTTAAGGGGAAGTATTTTCGTGACGTCAAAAAGTGTAATTAATACTGTCACTAATTACACGGATGTTCGTATATTGACAGGATTTATCGTTTTCTACCAAGACATAACCAATCCTTAACATAAGTCTTAGATTCTTGTTTAGGGATTTTCTAATTCTCACCCAATTTACTTAATTCTCAAATAAAAAGAGTGTGTGTCTTCTTCTGGTCTCCATCTGTCTGATTCCTATTTTCATCTATATGTGATACTTTCGTTCGAAGACGAAAGAAAGGTGTCGTAACAGGAATCGTGTCCCGAAGGTAGGAGTCACAACGGAGTTCCAGTTTTTTCCGTCGATCTCGAGGTCTGTAGTGTAGGTACATGGTTCGTCTTTTTTCCTCCTTTCCCTCTTCCTGTTTCGAACACTAAAAGTTGACTGAGTTCACTCAATTCATGAAAAATCCACGATAACTACAATAAAAACACACGATAGACTTTAGTAAAGTACAAGGAACCCTCCCTACACGACGTGTGAAACGGGTGTTCGTACACCCATGTATTACCAGTGAGGTCAGACAGACGGGACTTTGTGAAGAGAAAGGAAATAACGTTACAGACAGTAAGAGGGGTTCTGGTGGTTGTGTTTCATACGGTCATGTCATAACAGTAGTAAGAAATAACCTCTGGACCCAGTCACCGTCTTCCTTTGAAGTTATATTTTACGTTTGTAAATTTCAAGAGTGACAATCCCGAAAGGAAACTCAACGTTTTCCTTCGGTAGATTTGTGTTCTTGGGAAGTGTTCATCGTTTTAAGAAGTCCATGGTAGGAGGGACGAAAACTAGCCCGAACGGGTTTAAGTTCAGACGCTAAGAGGGGCTTTTGAAGAGGTTTATATAGACGAGTTTAGAACGAGTGGAAAGATCTTTCCTTCCTCTTCCTCTCGGTGATAGAAGAAGGTTAAAAGTGAAGAGAGAAAAAATGATTTTCTTGGAGTTAAAATAAAGTGCCCGGTTACACTGGTCGTCTCAATCACTTATAATATACTCTTTATAATGCACTCTTTTTGAACAACCCATCTCAAAGGTTCTTCCGAAGAATTTCTTCAGACTAAGTAGGTCCTCTACATGGAAAAAGAGAGGAGGGAACGAAAGATGGAGAACAGACCTTTTTGACTATATTGACGTCCTCGAGGTCGTCGGTGAGACTTGGTACTCAATGAGACTGATACTTTCGTCTGTAACATCGTCTGTTTTTTTTACATTCCGCACATCCAGTAACGACTAGCACTTCGGTGTTAGTCAAGATTTAAGGATGGAGATGTGACAAAGATACATGTTCCCCCTTTTTTTTATAGAATAAATTCTGTGACAATAAAACTAAAAGAAAATGTTCGTTGACGACTTGGAATAGGATTGAGTATGTCGTTAGGAATCGAATTTCTAAAGTAAGACTTACACTCACTTAAGTTATCGAGTCACCAAGAGTTTGAAACCTAACGTAGTCTTAGTGGTCCTCCAAACAATTTTGTGTTTCACATGGGAATCTCAAGGACTAAACCAATAAAACCCCATTTTGGACTCCTAGACTTAAAGATTGTTCAGGGTCCATCACACCTAAGACCACGAAACCCATGGTCTGAATCTCTTGGTGATGTTACCGAGTAAGGATTAAATAAACCTAGTAAAAGAAGAAGTTCTGACACTTCTTTTGTTCGGTGACCTCTGACTCAGTGAGAACAAAAAGAGAAATACCGAAAAACCGGGTTCTTAAGAAAGGGGTCTGTGTCGTTTGACATGGAAAACGAACTACGAAAACACAGCTGTAGATGGTAATATTCTTAGGAACGGTTAAACGATTTACCTGAAACACACGACCGTCTCTAGGTGTCTTAATTACATTTGGGTGATAAACACTCATGAAATAGAACATGTAAAAGATAAAGGGAACTAAATTTCTAGTTCTAGTTCTACGGTTTCGAGAGTGTCTATTATCGAGTCTTGACATAACGGTTTTTTGTCTCCGACACAAATGTCGAAAGCCAAAACGACAAAATAAAATGTGAACTTCTATCTGCATAAAAAGGGAGATTGTATGTCAGAACTGTCCCTTTCTCTGTGTCTACACATATTACCTGAAAACCTGAGTCTCCCTCCCTCTCCCACCCTACTAAACCCTCTTACTGTAAGATTGTACATATGATAGTACATTCTTAACTTAGCGGTCAGATACAGACTACGTCCTATGTCGTACGAACCTCGACCACGTACCCCTACTGGGTCTCTCTACAATACCCCTCCCTCCACCCTCCCCCCAAGTACAAACCCTTGCGTACATTCTTAATTTCTAAAATTTTAAAATTTTTATTTTTTTATTTAATTTTTTTTTTCTTTTTTTTATTTTATTTTCAGGTAAGTACATACCTACACTTTCGACCTCGTATTACTTTCGACTCACGACTTCTTGACTACGAAAACTTGACGTCAAAACCTCTTCTGATAACTCTCAGGGAACCTGACGTTCCTCTAGTTTGGTCAGTTGGGATTTTCTTTAGTCAGGACTTACAAGTAACCTTCCTAACTACGACTTCGATTTCGAGGTTATAAAACTGGTGGACTACGTTTCTTGACTGAGTGACCTTTTCTAGGACTACGATCCTTTCTGACTTCCACCCCCCTCTTCCCATGTTGTCTCCTACTCTATCAACCTATCGTAGTGACTGAGTTACTTGTACTCAAACTCGTTCGAGACCCTCAACCACTACCTGTCCCTCCGGACCGTACGACGTCAGGTATCCAAACGTTTCTTAGTATGTACTATCTCGCTGACTTGACGGACGGACTGACTGACTGAATATATACAGTTACGATGAAAGAGTTAAACAGGGAGTGAGAGGAAAGGGGTGACATAGATGACGTTGTGACATTTCTTTAATAGGAGATTATTGTATGTCAGAACTAAGTAATAGAGATGTTCGTTCAGTCAAGTGGAGTAACACCAACAGAAAGTCAGGGATTCAATATAGGACGAGACGTTGGGGTACCTGATATCGGGTGGTCCGAAGGGACGGGAAGTGATAGAGGGACTTAAGGAGTCTGAGTACAGGTAACTCAGTCACTACGATAGATTGGTAGGGTAGAAGACGACGGAGAAAGAGGAAAACGAAAGTTAAAAAGGTCGTAGTCCCAGAAAAGGTTACTCAGTCGAGAAGCGTAGTCGACCGGTTTTATAACCTTGAAGTCGAAGTCGTAGTCAGGAAGATTACTTATAAGTCCTGACTACAGGAAATCCTAACTGACCAACCTAGAGGAACGCCAGGTTTCCTGAGAGTTCTCATAAGAGGTTGTGGTGTCAAGTTTTCGTAGTTAAGAAACCACGAGTCGGAAGAAATACTCGGTTGAGAGTATAGGTATGTACTGGTGACCTATTTGGTATCGAAACTGATCTATCTGGAAACAACCGTTTCATTACAGAGACGAAAACTTATGCGATAGATCCAAACCGTATTGAAAAGAAGGTTCTCGTTAGTAGAAAATTAAAGTATCGACATCAGTGGTAGGCGTCACCAAAACCTCGGTTCCTTTTATTTTAGACAGTAACGAGGTGAACAAGGGGAAGATAAACGGTACTTCACTATCCTGGCCTACGGTACTAGAATCAAAAGACTTACAACTCAAAATAGGTCGAAAAAGTGAGAGGAAAAAGTGGGAGTAGTTCTCCGAGAAATCAAGGAGAAGTGAAAGACTGTAATGTTACTATAGTAAACGTATAGATCCAACAACTATAAAGAGGACCGTTAGAACTAAGGTCTGACTCTAAATAGGTCGGGTCCTAAAGAGTACTATGTAAGGGGTATATTCAATTTATTTGTCTCACTGTTATGTGTCGGAACAGTATAAGAAAAGGGTTAAAATTTTCTTAGTTGACAAAGATTAACAACGAAGAACTGGACGCATGTCCAAAGAGTCCTCTGTCCATTCCGTGGGACCATAAGGGTAAAGAAATTTTTAAAAGGTCAAACAACACTAGGTGTATCAGTTTCCAAAATCACATCTGTTACTTCGTCTTTTTCCTACAAAAAGACCTTAAGGAAACGAAAGAGATACTAGGTTACTTACAACCGTTAAATTAGAGACCAAGGAGACGGAAAAGATTTAGGTCGAACATGTCGACCTTCAAGAGCCAAGTTTATGACGACTTCGGATTGAACTTCCCAAAAGTCGTATTAGAGTGATCGTACACTTTACTGACGTTGACATGTCATCGAACTTGTAAGAAACCGTAACGGGAAGAAACTCTGACCTTACTTTCGACTGGAAAAGGTCAGGACACCGATGACGACCGTATAACTCACGTCGTGAAATCGTCGTCGAAGAATATCCTAAACTTTATCGAGTCGACCTTAAGGTAGTGGAGGTGATCGAAACAAACACCATTACGAAGGATTCTGGGTGAACTGGAGTGTGATTTCCTACAGACCGAGATCCACTCACTGGTGTGGTAGTACCAATGACCCCAGTAATTCTGGAAAAAGATATCAAGTTGACACATAAGAACGGTGGAGAAGAATTAGAGAAGACGAAGACAATCCAGGAACGGTAAAAACAGGAAAGAGCACGAGTAGGAACGTACTTTACAAGGAAGCTATAGAGGTCAAAAGAACTTCTCTAGAGATCAGAAAGGATAAGATAACTAAAGGAAATAAAGAAACGTGACAAGTAACTTCTTCCGGAAGAATAGAGAGGAACGACAAGAGACCTTGAGACGTAAGCCGACCCATACATACTTGTATAGACCCCCAGAAATTTCTCTATTAATTAAATTTTACTCCAGTATTTCCAACCAGGATTAGGTTATACTGACCGTAGGAATAATTTTCTTCTTTTCAACCTGCGTCTGTGTATGTTTGCCTTCTGGTGCACTCCTGGGTCCCTCTTCTGTTGGGAGATATTCAGTCTCTATTCGGAGTCTCCTTTGGCAGGGACAACTGTAGAACTAGAATCTGAAGATTGGGGGTCTTAAACGCTGTTCTTTAAAAATATCAAATTAGATGGGTCAGATATCGAAACATACCGTTGGGTTCGTTTGATTATGTGAGGACCTCAACCGTTTAAAAAAGACATTTCCCGGTCTTTTATTTATAAAGTCTGAAACACCCGGTATTGCGGAGACAACGTTGATGACCCGAGACGATAAAATTCTAATATCGTCGGTGTCCGTTGTGATTTCCTCACTTACACTAGTACAAGGTTATTTTGAAATAATTGTTTTTATCCGTCCGGCGGAAACCTGACTAAATAACTGAGGACGAGATCTACTAACCAAGTCCTCATTCGTACACTGACTCCGGACCGGTTAGTCGTACTAAGATAAGGAGGTCGGTCTTACAAAGGCACAGGTGAATCTCACTGAGAGACTTGAACGAGATTTAAGTCTTCTTTTTTTGTGAAAGAAAGGTCACCTGATATCAATATCCTATACTCCTACGTTGTCAACAAAAGTTTTATTTTGGGTCTCAGGAAACGTATTTAGGTTCCGTGGGACTTGAAGTTCGCGTGTCGACGGTAAAAAGTACAAAAATTGGTCTCTGGTTTTAAATCATCCACATATGTTTACGGATTTTTTGTTTATTCATCGTTAGTTGTTGACTTAAAAATTATAGTTTTACTTACCAGAACCGATGTAAAAACTTAGTTACTCGTTTGACAGGTAATGGAACATGGAATACATTGTCCTTGAAATTTTCTTATTGTTTTGGGACCTCTTTTCCGTTCTCACTTCAGTAAACAGGTCTAAGAGACTCTTACGGGTGTTTGTTCGTCGAAATGTTAGCGTAGACCATTTATTATTTCCCTTGAGTCTCGACCGACTTAAAAAAAGGAGGTTGATTCGATACTATAAAATTAAATCTAGTCTTTTCTGAGACTACAACTCTCCCTGACCCCCGTTCTCCTCTTCCCCTACTGTCTCCTACTCTACCGACCTACCGTAATGGCTGAGTTACCTGTACTCAAACTCACTTGAGGTCCTCAACCACTACCTGACCCACCGGACCGCACGACGTTAAGTACCTCAGAGTTTCTCAGTCTATACTGTCTCGTTGACTTGACTTAACTTCACTTGACTTGTCTTCTTACGTTGTATCAAAGGGTCCTACCGAGTCTACCTTCTTTCGTAATCATGAATTTTTTCATTTTTTAACTTGCAGTCTTTAATAAAAGAAAAGTCTGATTATAAATAAAGATACGTCATTAACAATTGTTTTAGTCTACACTTCGACGAATCCAGTTTATCTAGAACCAGGATACGACCACAACCTATCTCGTCTGGTGTAATATGACGTCATTAACCGTTATGGTCATAGAGTGTCCAAAATGGGTCCAAACAAAGAACGAGAACGTTTGGGGAGACACAGATTCGTCTAAAGCTCCCTTCGATGGGAGACACACCATCGACGAAGGGAGACACCGTGAAGGTGAAGCTGTCTGTGAAGTGATACCTTCCTTTTTCTTCTACCTCTTAGTATGTGGCCGAGAATGTACGAACGTAGATCCTGACTGTCTATCAAGATGAACGTCGGGTAACCGGTCTTAATCAGTGTACCGAATAGTTAGTTCCCTCTGACCCTTTACATCAGAAAATCAACGGGACCTTCTCTCCCTCCTATTCTATATCCCGATGGTGTCACCTCATGGAAACCACGAAACTCCCTTCCGTTATCTAAAGAACGTTTACTTACTCCTCCTTTGTCTCTCCTAATTCTCTACGTCTATTCACTTCCTCTCCTCTGATATAAGTCAACGATGAATCAAGTCGGAAGGAGTTTTATGTGTGGACACATGGTCGGACGGGTACTGTGACAAGTGACTGGAAACACCATAATCTCCTTTTTATTCCTAGTGCAGGGTCATTTCGATTTGACTGTTGTACCGGGTAGTAATAACAATTCAACTACTATTACTTACCGGAATGTAAAAAACCAAAATTTTACAACAAAGAATCCAAAGGGACCACCGAGGCACCATTTCTGAGACGGACGGTCACGTCCTCTAAGTCCAAGTTAGGGACCAGGTCCTTCTAGGGTATACGACGCCCCGTCGATTCGGGTACACGGTGTTGACAACGCGGACACGAGGTCTCAGGTCCTCAGTGTTAACGACTCGGGTTCACGGCGTTGATGACTTCGGGTGTACGGATCTCGGAAACGAGACGTCGTTCTCTCCGGGCATGTGGTGTCGATCTCTCACCGAGGACGGGACTCGTTGGTCTCTTTTGAGCGCATGTCTTTGTTTCTAGGTCGTGTCTGTATTTGTTTATTTATTTGACAACCAAAAAAATACTTTACTACCACTAGCATCGATCATTCATGAATAAACTACAGTATTAAACCGTTTTAATTTTCAACCGTGGGTGAGTATTGAAAGGGGTAAAAAACTTTAAAAATAAAGTCACATTAACGAAATGTTCCAACACAATGCAAAGACGACGCAAAAGATTTCGATGACACAGTCAGACGTTTTACTCTAAGACCCTCAGTGACTGCATCAATTACCAAAACGGATCTTGAACGAAATGGACAACTTCCTTTAAATGAAAAAACTCGTGGGTGAGACGCGATAAATCGTACCTTCCAAAATAATAGAGTTTAAATGTCTATTTTGTTGTCTCTGGGTCTTTTTTACCGAGGACCAATATTAAAGAGTCAACAAGGTGAAAAACTGGGATATTATTTAAGAAATAAAGTATTATGAGAGACATCGAGACAGAAAGACTTGGGAACGACTTCGTGTGCCACTAGAAGTGGTGTCGCAGACAAAGACCCCTTAGACTGACCTCCGTTTTACGAATTACTTACTATCGATGTACTGGAGGGTTCCAGTGTACCAGGTCATTCCGTTACTACCCGGAGTCAGGTCTAGATGTCCTGAAATCAGGTACACAAGACAGGAGTTTCGTGTGACTGAAATCTGTGACTCGATGGGGTTTCGCCTCTTAATTCTCCTTGAAGACCCAGTGTAAGTGGATCTGGTATAATCGTCTTTAAGGAAGTCTACATATCCTTACATAAAATTATAGATTCAGGTAATTAGTTCGTGTGAGACGGACGTGTGAGGTTGGTGTTCCTTAATGGTCACGTCTCTTAGTATGTTGTCCCACAGACTCTCGTCTTTGACTGATTAAGAGTCGTGTCCACGAGAACCGTTCATAACTATCGACCAGACTTCAGTTTCATTTCATAGAGACCGGGAAGGATGTGGTCGTCCACAAAGAGTGAGGGTCATGGACTTTACATGCACGGAAGATTCTGACATTTTTATCTGTGGAGAGTATAAAGAGATATCCTTGTGAATCTTTTTTTGTTTTGTTTATAGAATATACTTCAACAAGATGAATATGTCCCAAAACGATTCAGACTATACACTAGTATCTATAAACATATAAGTATTTAAGGACCACGACTACATGAATTTTAAGTGACAAGGACTCTTTTCATCTTTCCCCGTCCTGTTGATACTTATTCACAACGAAAAGAACTCTCAAGAGGTGATTTGGTTAAACATTTATAAGTTTAAAGAAATACAACAATGTTGGGAGTCACAATACTTAATTCCAATTTTATAGTTTGAAAATCATCGTATAACTCTTTGCAGATTATTTTAAAATAAAAAGATTTAATTATTTTGTAATGATGGTTTTATTCCGTTAAAAATATGGTTTATAAAGGGTAGATAAATTCAAAGATTATTAGGGAGTATAGATCTGACAGAAGAGTCATATACCTTTATTCAAGATCTCTGGTATTCAATAAAATTTTGAGAAAAAAAGACCCTGAAGTTTTTATGTGTCTTACATGAAAGAAACCTCAAGAGATTGAACCCTGGGTATTAGGTAACGGTGTTTTATAGTGTCTAGAATAATAAGTATTCGTTACAAAACCACCTTATCAGTTAATTTACTACGTTTCTAAACGAAAGAATTTTAATACTAAGTGTAAATTTCGGATATTTTTCCGTGACTTTGTATTCCTTTCTATTATAATGAGATTTCCGAGTCTCTTTTCGTATTAAATTTTTACTAGAAGATTTTCTTTACCTTTCTTAAAAATTTTTATGAACAACCATTTATCGTTCATTGACATGTGGATAGGTGTCCACTATTCATCCATTCATCCATCTATCTATCTTTTATTTTTTAGCAGACATTTTGTTTTCGTCCCTCGGATTTTTCTACTCCCGTTTTTATGTTCGTTTTTTTTTTTTTTCAGTACACTTTAAAATTTTTTCATTGAGTTCTTTTAAATTTGAGATCATCTTCTTAATTAGTCTCTTCCGTTACCACGGGGTGAGGTCATGAGAACGGACCTTTTAGGGTACCCGCCTCCTCGGACCATCCGACGTCGGGTACCCCAGCGCTTCTCAGACTGTACTGACTCGTTGAAGGGAAAGTGAAAAGTGAAAGTACATAATCTCTTCCTTTTCCGTTGGGTGAGGTCACAAGAACGGACCTGTTAGGGTCCCTGGTTCCTCGGACCACCCGACGGTAGAGACCCCATCGTGTCTCAGTCTTTGCCGACTTCACTGAATCGTTGTCTTCTTAATTTAGGTTTGATTTCTATCAAATTTCGTCTTTCCTGTGATCTTTTAACACGATGTCTCTTGTTTAAAGTTTTTGGGATTTCTTGTATCTTCTTTTTTTTCCGTTACTTTAGGTATAAAATATTTCTATCTTCATGTTTCCGTTATGGGTATTTTGTTTTATAGTCTATATTCTGGTTTGTTTTATAGTCTATATTCTGGTTTAAATTGGGTTATTCATATTTACCCAATTTAAACATACCGTTTACCAATCCTTAATTTGAAATAAAACGAATTTTATATATCCTTCTCATTTCATGATCTCCTTCTAGATAGTCCGTTTATGTTTCGTACCTAATTTCAATTTCATCCACTCCAACGTCGTGCATTTGTGTGTACTTGTCCAACACGACCTCCGCAGAACATGACCGAGTGTTTCGACTGACCTGTGTAGAAAAGGGTGGAGATGTAAACCTCTAGACCAAACGTTCGTATATGACATTTATGTGAAGAAACGAAGTCAAGTGAGGGATTATAAAGGGTCAAAATACCTATGTTAAAGAGGAAAATCTAGAACCAATAATTCCTTGAAAGGTAATATTACTATAATATTATAGTACACGTGTCATGTATTTATATATATGGTGTGTATGTGGTGTGTGTGTAGGATGACAAGACAAAGAAACTTCTAAAGACTAATTATGAGAATAGTCAAGTCAAATCAAGTCAGTGAGTCAGCACAGGTTGAGAAACGCTGGGGTACTTAGCGTCGTACGGTCCGGAGGGACAGGTAGTGGTTGAGGGCCTCAAGTGAGTCTGAGTACAGGTAGCTCAGTCACTACGGTAGGTCGGTAGAGTAGGAGACAGCAGGGGAAGAGGAGGACGTGGGTTAGGGAGGGTCGTAGTCTCAGAAAAGGTTACTAAGTTGAGAAGCGTACTCCACCGGCTTCATGACCTCAAAGTCGAAATCGTAGTAAGAAAGGTTTCTTGTGGGTCCTGAGTAGAGGAAATCTTGCCTGACCAACCTAGAGGAACGTCAGGTTCCCTGAGAGCTCAGAAGAGGTTGTGGTGTCAAGTTTTCGTAGTTAAGAAGTCGCGAGTCGGAAGAAGTGTCAGGTTGAGAGTGTAGGTATGTACTGATGACCTTTTTGGTATCGGAACTGACAAAGAGACTTCTAAGGACTAATTATGTGAATATGTAATGTACTAAGAGAAATTTCTGAAAAAAAATTACAAACGTAACAAGATGTCCATACACACACGACACAACACACAATCAACACAGACTGAGAAACACTGAGGTACTTGACATCGGTCGGTCCGAAGAGACAGGTACCTTAAGAGGTCCGTTCTTATGACCTGCCTTAACGGTAAGGGAAGAGGTCCCCTAGAAGGGGTGGGTCCCTAGTTTGGACCCAGAGGACGTAACGTCCGTCTAAGAAATAAACTAAGTAAAAAGTCAACAGATCTTATACCACCATTAATTAACGAAAGTCCTTCCCATACAATTCCCATATGTTGAACGTATACAGATTCTTATAGAAAGACAACGAAAGAGTGTACTTGTCACCTTTTCGGTTCATAGTTCTAGAATTATGTTATATTATAGGAGAGGTTTAAGACATGTTCAACGGGGTGACAGACTAATAACCGAAACGTCTATTCTTTTTAGAATGAGAATGGAAAAAAGGAATTATTCATTAGAAAATAGGACAACTGTACGAGAAGTATAAGAAAAAGAGAATTTTACGTTTATAAAGTAGTCTAACCGGATAAAGTAACTAATTTCTACTTAAAAAACATGAAAAAATATGAGAGACCTTAGTTCTATATGGAATGTCAAAGACAGATGGTATACCGTTATCACAGCAGTAAGAAGTTTGTGAAGATAACTATAGAGACTTTTTTAGGTTCATACTTTGAGAGAATCTAAGTTATGACACACCCAATATGAAACAATCAGATAAAAGTAATCAGACAGATAGAAACGGGTACGAGTCATTTGGTATTTAAATTAGAAATAAGTGAATTTTTCGTTTTATAGAAGACAATAAATAAATTTAATAAGGAAAAGGTATACGATGAACAAGGAACACTTTAATGAGAGAAAGAGGGAGACAAGATGTAAAGGAAATAGAGAAGAATTCAGTTACAGGTGTAGAGACAGAAGAAGGAGACTCAAAACACCTGAAGGGATCACCAGGTCACTGATTCTGAGTACGAAGGTTACGTCTCCCGAGTCCAAGTCAGGTACCAGTCCCTTGATTCTAGAGTGTACGGTGTTGATTTCTCAAGTGTACTACGTTGATTTTTTCCTTCTTCTTTACGGAGACTCAAACCGCTCTTTAAAAACTCGTACAGAGGGTGAAGTGACTAAGACAAAAGATGATATCACACACATACGAGTCAGTACAAGTTGAGAAACCCTGGGGGACTTGATATCGGACGACCCGAAGAGACAGGTACCTTAAAAGGTCCGTTCTTATGACCTCGTCCAACGGTAAAGAATGGGGTCCCCTAGAAGGACTGGGTCCCTAGTTTGGGTACAGAGACCGTAACGTGCGTCTAAGAAATGAAGACTCGGTGGACCCTTCGAGAAAGATGTTGTCTGATGGATATTTATGTACTAACACAGTAGTGTCTAAAATTAAATAGGTAGCACATAAAAGAGGTATATTAGGAAGGGTTAGAGGTGGAGAAAGGAGAAATTCTGTTGAGTGTTTATATTTCAAATGTTTACGTTATGAGACTTCTTAACGTAATTTTGTATTAAATCTTTATAAGATCCCTGAAGGGACCACCAGGTCACCAATTCTGAGATGGAAGGTTGTCGGATCTACAGGTCACTGTCTACTTACTTATTTCTTCGACACTCTGTATGTATGTTACCTATAATGAGGTGGTATTTTTCCTTGCGTAAACTCAATCAAGATTACTCCACTCACTTGGATCTCGGATGAGTACCTCACTTCATTCAGTCTTTCTCTTTTTGTTTCTAACACATAGTTACGTGTATATACCTCAGATCTTTCTACCATGCTACTTGGATAAGCGTCCCGTCGCTACCTCTACGTCTGTGTCTCTTGTCTAAATACCTGTGTTCCCGTCTCCCTCCTTCCTGTCTCACCCTGCTTACTTCTCTCATGGTACCTTTGTATATATGATGGTATACATTTTGTCTATCGGTTACCCTTAAACGATATACTGATTTAGAGTCACTTGAGTTTAGACCAGAGACATTGTTAGATTTCATCACCCTCCACCCTCTCTTCAAGTTCTACCTCCCCTGTATACATACGGATACCGACTAAGTACAACTACGTACCCTCTTTGGTTCTGTTATAACATTTCGTTAATAGGAAGTTAATTTTTATTTATATAAATTTTTTTCTTAGGTGGAAGGTCACGTTCCCTACACCCCAGAGTCTTAATTCTAGGGTGTACGGAGTCCCGTTGATGTTGATGACTCACACTCTCGAAGTCACTTCTAGGGTGTTGATTCGGTTTATTTATTTATTTAAAAAATTTTATGAGATTTGAAACTGACAAGAGGGTAAAGAACGTCGTAGAGATCAAGTGGTCCGTTAAAACATAAACGACCGGGAGAAACCTTTAGACTGTAAGAAAGTATGTGATAAACCAAAGAGGGTACACGGAAGTATAGACACCACTACTCGTCGTTACAGTTTCGGTAACACAGACCGTAATTACCACACAGACAGTCCGAGTCTCAAGTCCATTCTGTGCTGAGTGGAGGAGGTGTAAGTTGAAATCCGTCAGAAAAGAGTTTAGAAAGGAAGAGGAGTAAGACGTTCAGTTTGAGGAGGGTCCCTTACCTTGGTAGGTTACACCGAAATAATTTCTCTTTCGGTCAAGTAGATAACTGGGAGAGGTTGTACAGGGATTGGAGATAGGGAGAAGAAGGACCATTGGTCATAAAAAGGCAGAGTGGAGGTTACTCAGGGAAAAGGTCTCAGGTCTGTTGTATAGGCTGAACTCAGTGACATATAAAGAAAAACTTCTTAAACGGTGTACTGACGTGTCGGTAAGGGATCTGGAAATAGGCAGTAATAAGGATGGTTCTGTTTCATGCGGGGTCTCCCGGTAAAACATAAAGGATTTTACTACACTCTATTAATTCTACGATAATTGATAAGGACTTAGTAAAACCTCAGAAAATTTAAGAGATGGATTACTCTAATCCCTGAATGTAATTATAGTACCCTTTATTAAATAAAGAAAGTAGTTTTATTTGTTCGTTAACGAGTGTAGGGTTTTCTACCATTTGTGATAGATATAAACACCTCAATATAATCTCTTATCCTGTACTTTTCTACTCTTTCCGACGTATTAAATAACGACTAAAGTAGTTCCACCTTTAGACATACGTTCAGTTAATTTTGTTTTTATTATTTCGAATCATTGACAATACACGTGTGTCTACCTCCCATTCAAGAACGTCGATGTAAGTGTTTACGATATACACGGTACATAACTGTTTCAAGTTTAAGTAACCAGATGTAATACATAATATGTCTACATTATATAACTCGATATATAATTCAACCACGTTTTCATTAACGCCAAAGCGCAAACGACTTTAAACCCAACCTTATGCAAAAATTTATTTACACCAAAACAATATGTAATGAAATTACGTGTAAAGAGTGAATAAAAACGATTACTGAATAATGAAAGACAAATAAAACATAAATAAAATCTGATCCCTTTACTACAATCTGTTTTTCGTTTAAGTTTAATAAAAGAATGAATTCAAGTTTTACCCAACATTTCGGTACCTTTGTTGTGTGTTGTAGTTGTTACGTAAACCGGGTCCTTGACGATTGTTTGCATGTCACGTCACCACCAAGTTCTTCAAAACGGCTTCTCAGTTCCCGGAACTTCTACTCCTTCACGTCACCGACCGCTGACCTTCAACTGTTTCTGGTTAACTCTTGTTAATAGTTTCGACTAGAATGTTGATGTCCCCTTCAACGGTTTCTTGAGTAACAGTTGGTAAGATACTAGTAAACCGTAAACTTCGTTTAACCTTGCCACTTTTTCGAGTCATTCACCCCCGGAGTACTTGACTGGTGTTTAGTTTTTTTAGCAGTAAAACTTCACAGTAAAAGAGAATAAGATACGTTGTCGTTTAGTAAAGAGTTAACCTAAACACTGTACGTTATTTTTCACCTGAGATATGATGTTAGTCACTCCTGGTCGAGTCACCGACTTGGCTCTTTCTTCGATGTTTCGTGAAAGGTTTCAGTTTGAACGTGGTTTTTTTTCCAGTACCAGTGACAAACCACTAGACGACGACCAGACTAGGTGATGTCGAAAGACTTAGGGTCGCTTTGGTAATGTAGACTCTTCATACGAGTCGTTTAACTACTCTATGTGGCTTTTTAGACGTTACGGACGTCGACCATACCCAGTTGTCTTTCCCGGACTGAGAAGAGGGACCGTTTCGGGTCGGTGTGTAGTACGTTGGTTGAGAAGTTTTCAACTTGCTTGACCCGATGCTTAAACGAAGTAGGTGGTATAAGTGGACTCGAGAGCGGTTGATAGTGAAGAAGTTCGTAGAGTTGTTGAAAAACGTCCCTTTTGTAAAGGTGTTGGTCGTCCTCCGTCTTATACGAAAGGTTCTCAAACAACTTAGGACTTCGTACCTAAAAATACGATGTCCTTATTTGATTAAAGAGTAACCGTTTTTACACAACTAACAATTACCAAGGAAAGGATAAAACTAATTGTTTATTCATAAACTCGGATCAATATTACTAAATTTTAAGTACGAGGTTTTAACGTTAATGTAAACGTGGTTGAATTATCTCGATATCATATATCTATAATATGTATTAGATATAATATATATCAAGTTATGTCATATATATGTATTTATGTGTATATTAGATTTTACGTAGACATAAATTCGACTTAACTTAGGTATACAGATAAAAAGTCAAGGAAGGGAACCTAAATTACGAATGAGTTTTATTTAAGTGGGATTTTCAATTATAAATTAAAGGTAAATAAACGTTAGAAGAAAGAAACCTTGGTGTCATTAAAAAGACCTCTTTCTTTACTCCTTTTCAAAGTGGGTTTATATTAAATAAATTAAAATTTTTATATAAAATTATACGTAGATCGTAATCCTTATTTTAAACAACACTTATTTTTCTCCTCTTTATAAAAGAGTCTCATGATTGTTAAACTATACTTTGTATCAAGAAACTTTGAAGTCGAGTTTCATTGTTTTAATAGAGACATTGACAGAACTGTAACTACCGGTGGTTCGACGATAAGAACGTCCATAAGTGAAATAGGTGTTTATAGAAAAGGGATTGTAAGTGACTCGAGACTGACACGTCGTAAAACCCAGTCAATTAGGAGTTTTGTAAGGGTACTCAATGTAAAGTAAAGACATGTGAGTAAAGTGTCCGGTTTTAAGACTCCTAGTTTTTTTTAACGGATGTCGGAATGTTAATCTTTCTATGTCTACCTTCCGAGTTTCTGTACCGAGAGACCCAAACCCCGGACACGAAACGGTCATGTGACCCGACTTGGAGGAACCTTACTCTGAAGAAAAACCGGAGACATCAATGTGTCTATGTAACAGTATCTGAAGTTTTCACAATGGATTAATCGATTTTGCAGGTACCTTTAGTTCTTACCTAGTAATGATCCTTTAGATTTTAAATTGAAAATAGTTTTCTAGTTCCTTTTTTAAACATACTAGTATAGTTCTCTATGACTTCTTATAGACTATTTTAGGTTGTCGGTAAGGTCTTAAATTTATTAGATGATATTTCCTCTTTATTGTATATACTTATGATGAAGTCTGGTCTTCTTTGTAGAAAAAAAAAAAAATTAAACCGACGTGGTCTTAGAAATCAACACCGTATAACCTAGATCAAGGGACTGGTTCCTAGTTTGGGTCCGGGGGACGTGACCCTCGTGTCTCAGAATCGGTATCCTGGTTGGTCCCTTCAGGGGTCTTCTTTATAGGATTTTACCTTTGTTTGTCAGGGTGATTTCGGTCTGCGTTCCGTCCTGGTAATAAGTTGCAAGAAGACGTTTTTGGAGGGTCGGTCCAGGGTCCCGAGACCTTTGGTCTGAGTACACAGGGGTTCGTCTTTGGACCACCTAAGAAGAGGGTTTGTTTGTTGTAAGAAAAAAAAAAAAGGGTCCTCTTTTCTGGATCTCTTCAACTTCATACCTTTAGGGACTTACTTTAGTTAGTCAGGTGGTCGGGGTGAGTTGAGTGTATGTGTCAAAGGTCAGTCAGGAAGCCACGAAGTGAGAAACAATTGTCGCTCGGTCCCTAGCGGTTTATATACATATACTCCTGTTGGAGATTGTCTGTCCTACCTCCGTCCTTTTCCTTGAAGATCCTTTGTCTCTGACCGATAATATACAGAAAGGTCTGGTACTTTTCTGGTAAGTGTGTGAAAATGGTGTGAGGTCGTCGACCCTATACCTGTCCGTAGAAGTAGACCCCGAAACCTAAAGTGTGTTCTCTAAGTTTCTTCTTCTGTGTCTCCTCTTATACAGGTGGTAGGTCACCATCGGTGTCACCGAGTATGAGGAGGGAGTCTCGTCGGTATGGATACCCGAACCAGGAATTAAAGGAACCAAACAGAAGAGACATTGGACCAAGAGATCTCGACCATGTCAGTACATGTTGAAAAACTAGGATACCTCGCATCAGGTGGTCCGAGGAGACAGGTACCCTAAGAGGTCCGTTCTTATGACCTCACCCAACGGTACGGGAGGAGGTCCCCCAGAAGGACTGGGTGCTAGCTCGGGTGTAGTGAATGAAGAGGACGTGACCGTCGACACATGAAGTGGTGGTCACGGGGGACCCTAAGAGATCTGAAAGACCGTTAAGACACTTGATGTCTTATCGAAAGTTATTTAAGGGAACGAGAACTTATTTGGTTTTAGTTGAAGTCAACGAGTGGGAGTTCATGGACAGAACATGACTAGAGGTTTAATCTAATAATCGACTTTTCGTTATACCATTCTTGTTTTAGTAAACTTTCACTTTGACAATCAGTGAATCAGTACAGGTTGAGAAACGTTGGAGTACCTGACATCGGAGGATCCGAGGAGACAGGGACCTTAAGAGGACCGTTCTTATGACCTCACCCATTAGTAAGGGCAGAGGTACCCTAGAAGGGTTGGGTCCCTAGTTTGGACCCAGAGGACGTAACGTCCGTATAAGAAATGGTAGACTCAGTGGAATTTATTTTCGTTTTAGATGAGTGTTTTGTCTTGATTTGTACCTTTTTGTCTGACCAAGGTTTATCCTTTTCCTCATGCAGTTCCGAGAAATAACAGTGGGACGATAAATTGAATATACGTCTCATGTAGTACTCTTTGCGACCCGACCTACTTCGTGTTCGACCTTAGTTCTAACGGCCCTCTTTATTGTTATTGGAGTTTATACGTCTACTGTGGTGGGAATACCGTCTTTCACTTTTCCTTGATTTTTCAGAGAACTACTTTCACTTCCACCTCTCACTTTTTCAATCGAAGTTCGAGTTGTAAATCTTTTGATTCTAGTACCGTAGACCAGGGTAGTGAAGTACCGTTTATCTACCCCTTTGTCATAGTCTGAAATAAAAACCCCCGAGGTTTTAGTGACGTCTACCACTAACGTCGGTACTTTAATTTTCTGCGAATGAGGAACCTTCCTTTTAATACTGGTTGGTAGTATCTTTCGTATAAGTTTTCGTCTCTATAATGAAACGGTTGTTTCCAGGTAGATCAGTTCCGATACCAAAGAGGACACCAGTACATACTTACACTCTCAACCTGACACTTCTTTCGACTCACGACTTCTTAACTACGAAAACTTGACACCACAACCTCTTCTGAGAACTCTCGAGGAACCTGACGTTCCTCTAGGTTGGTCAGGTAGGATTTTCTCTAGTCAGGACCCACAAGTAACCTTCCTGACTACAACTTCGACTTTGAGGTTATGAAATCGGTGGACTACACTTCTCGACTGAGTAACCTTTTCTGGGACTAAGACCCTTTCTAACTTCCGTCCTCCTCTTCCCCTGTTCTCTTCTACTCTACCAACCTACCGCAGTGGCTGAGTTACCTGTACCCAAACCCACCTGAGGCCCTCAACCACTACCTGTCCCTCCGGACCGTACGACACCAAGTACCCCAGCGTTTCTCAGCCTGTGTTGACTCGACTTGACTTTGTATATATTATTACAATTTTACACGAAGTATTAACTATTTACGTAAAAGACAGACAGTGTTCAGTCTAAAAGATCCTTCGTCTGAAACTTTTTCTCTAAAGATACGTCCTTTAAGTGACCCCTTAAGAGTTGTAGATATTCTTTCATTTTTATTTTTTCGCCCTGATCAGTTTTTCTTTTCAACTTAACACTATATCAGTGTTATTCACTTCCCACTTCAGCGAGTCAACACAGGCTGAGAAACGTTGGGGTACCTGACATCAGATGGTCCTAGAGACAGGTACCGTGAAAGGTCCGTTCTTATGACCTCACCCAACGGTAAAGGAAGAGGTCTAGAAGGGCTGGGTCCCTAACTTGGACCCAGAGGGTGTAACATCCGTCTGTGAAATGGTAGACTCGGTGGTCCTTTCAGGAGTCGTTTAGGATATTCTTCAAGACCTCGACCCAACCGGACCCCGTTCTCTTGAAGTTGGTTAGGGACGTAGTTGGTCAGGAATCCACTTTGGTGGTGACAGTTCTCAACACCTCATTAGAACTCGTTTCGTGGAGAAATGTTGGCTTCCGTTCAGAATCCTTGAGTCGGCTCTTTGGTGTCGACGGTTATGGGGGTCGTCTACTTTCCTACTTAAAAGTCAGGACCTTCCATCACTAGACCAGTCGTGTAATGTCATAGGTGATGTCAGATGGGGAACAGTCTAAGTATACAACGTGTATTAAATTAGACACTTACCGAGAAGGTCCTAAGATAACCCTGCGAAGGACCCCATTTAAAGGTTTATTATTACTTACACTAATTGGCACCGGGGGTAGTGATTTCGTCCAGGGTCAAGGTTTGAGGAATAGAAATATGGGTGAGGATGTTAATCGGTAAGATCTTAGGGGAGCGGATACCGATCGTGGAGACTTCCAGCTCCACCGAATAGACCATGTCGTTAGATCTGGGAGAAGAGACACCTTAGACTCGTGGACCAGTGGTCACAAAGAGTCCGGTTAGTTTTACTGGTAGTTTTAACCCGGTTACTGAGAGCTTTCTGTCGGTTCCTAAAGAAACCACTCTTTATTTACAGACAACAAATGTTCGGTAGGTTTAAAAGACTCCATAGAAAAATAAATAAAAAAAAAGGTCACGACACGACCCAGAAGTAACGACGTACGACCGAAAGAGAACAATGTCACTCCTCCGAAGAGTAACGCCACCGAAGAGAACACCTCCTGTCCGAGAGCCCGTGGTCCTGATTCATCGATACCACGTGCCCGCATCAACGGAGTATCGTGCACCCTAGAAGGGACTGGTCCCCAACTTGGTACTGGGGACGTGACCATCCGCCTAAGAATTGGTGACCTGGTAGTCCCTTCAAAGTACACAATAGAAAAATGTCGTCGGGTTTACCTGGTTACAGAGGTTTCATGAAAGGTAAAGAACGGGTAAACCATACAGTTACTACAGTAGTCACATCACCCGGTTGTCCTACAACATACCCTACAGGTCTACTGGGTCCTGGAAACCCTGATATAAATCGTTTTCCTTCCTTTCAATTCTATCCTGACCCCGTTTTGTCATTTACATATGACGACATATGTAGTATTCATTTATGTTTCGGAAAGACCAGTCCCACCGTTAGTCGTGTAAAGAGCCTAGTTGCCAGTGTACGGTACATAGATTCCTGTATAACTAGAGGAGGTCGTTTTCTATGGTATAGACCGTGTCGTCGATACAAGGTCAATGGATGAACATTGTTTGGTGTGTCACGACATTTGGTTATTGTTCGTAAAGTCAAGTGAAGTCAACGAGACTTGAGAAACGTTGGGGTACCCGACGTCGTACGGTCCGGAGGGACAGGTAGTGGTTGAGGGCCTCAACTGAGTTTGAGTACAGGTACCTCAGTCACTACGGTAGGTTGGTAGAGTAGGAGACAACAAGGGAAGAGGAGGGCGGAAGTTAGAAAGGGTCGTAGTCCTAGAAAAGTTTACTCAGTCAAGAAGCGTAGTCCACCGGTTTTATAACCTCAAAGTCGAAGTCGTAGTCAGGAAGGTTACTTATAAGTCCTGACTCAAACAAGATTAAGACCTCCAGTCGACCCGAGTCGACCCATTAAGAGTCAGTCCCAGACAGTACACCGATGTCAGTTAACCGCGGACCCCAGTCCCAGTAGTGTTTCCGAAAGAGTGAGTCTATACACGAGAGACCCGACCCTACTGAGTCCATCGATCCCAACGATGGACTCGTTGAGTTCCCAACGAGTCCGTTTAGAGTTAGAGTTAGAGAGAGAGAGAAAAATTTACAAATTGTAAATAAATAAATAAACCGACCCGGTTCAGAATCAACGATGTGTACCCTAGTAGTAACACCGTACGTCCTGGAAATGAACTCCGTACGTTTGAGTCGACGTCGTACACCCTAGGACAAGAGACTAGTCCCTAATTTGGGTCCAGGGGACGTAACCCTCGTGTCTTAGAATCGGTGACCTGGTAGGCCCTTCACGGGAGGGTGAGTGAGAAATAGAGATAAAGGAAGGGAGAGGGAGTGGGTAGAGAGGTTTATCAGAGAGTTGTACCACTTGAGCCCTATCGGTCTGACCAATGTACCGTTGACTTCCGAGGGTCTCTCTCACGGGGTCTTCTTTGGTTGTACCGGAAGTGATATGATTGAAACCTTCAGTGCGTAGTCGTAGTAAAGACGGTGTAAAATTAGTAATTATGTCCGTGTCCCAGAAGGAACCACCGAGTCACCATTTCTTAGACGGACGGTTACGTTCTCTGTATTCTCTGGGTCCAAACTAAAGACCCAGCCCTTCTGGGGGGACCTTCTGTCGCACCGTTGGGTAAGGTAAGAACGGACCTCTTAGGGTGCCTGTCTCCTTAGACCACTCCGGGTAGCCCAGTGTTGCTCTACGTGTCCTGAATTTTGAATCGTACGTGTGTACTCCCCCTACCGATGGGGACATTATGACAAAAAATATATGATAAGACCGACTACACTCTCTCTTCCCGGTAAAGTCTGTGAAGGACAACCGGACGAGGGTAATACTGTCAAAAATGAGTTGTTCGGTCCCTACACCTCAAGAGGGTTTGTGGATCATACAGGTAAGGTTAGTATGAACCGATAGGGACCTTGTCTTTTCACTGGACCCTGCTCCGTCGGGAGAAGTCGACTTTCGTTCAGAATCTCTGAGTCTACTCTTGACAACCGGAGGTCGTAAAGGTTGTCTACTCCTTTACTTATAAACAAAGTTTATCTCACACCGTATGGTCTCGTAGGTGATGTGACTGACAGGGAGTATCTCAAACTACTTTAAACTATTTCAATTTTTTTAGTTCCTAAATAGACCTTCACCGTGTCCTCTCTTTTTTCCTTCTTCCGGTAAATGAGTAAAAAGTTCTTACCCATTTCTTGATTGGAAAACTAAATAATCAGAATTTCTCCTGAGAGGTACTTATTCGATAAGTGTTAGAGTAAAAAGGGTGGTCTTACTATGTTTTCGATAGTATGAGAAAGGAGGAAAGAGAATAAAGTTCGTTAAACAGAACTGAAGATTTGTAGTAAGAGTGAGATTTACAGTTACGACATATAGTACTGAGGGACACCTCCGTTTTGATCTGTACTACTCTAGATACAATTTATTGTTAGTTAAGATAAAAACTTTGCTCGGTCGAGACTTAAAGGATTTGGATAAAAAATAACTCTTCCATGGGACTGGGTTACCGTAAAGAGTCTTTTTGTATTCGTCGTTTGAGGTTTCGTTCGTAGATTCTCCAGTTCTTTCCTGGTCTAGTACTTCTTTACTGTTTTACCCTATAAAGTTTACCGATAGTGAATAAATGTAAGTAAATAAATTGTTTACTTACGAAATTTGGGGTTTTAGATCACGGTACTTATTAACTGAATAGAAGATGACTTAATATAAACGAACAATTATAATAAATTAAAAATTATGTAAATTTGATATACTGAATTTTGTCGTTTTTCTTAATTTTCTATTTGTAACTTTTTTTTTTAGGGGAAGAGTAGGACTTAAGGTAGACAAGTTAAAGGAAACTGTCAAAGAATCAAAGAATATAGGACGGTCTAAAAGAAATACATGTAAACTCGTATTTAGATGTAAGTGTTTTCACTAGAATGTGTTTTCCCTCGTATACCATATGTACCAAGATGTGGAATGAAAAAAGTGAGTTGTTTTAGTTATTAAAGACTAATTATTCTTGGGGTCCCCAACCCCCCCCTAAAAATGTCATTTTTAATGACCCCTAAAAAACCTATTAGTATTCTAACAACGTCTATGCGATTTTACTATTGATGCATAATGAATATTTAATGTCTTAATTCAGACAGACGTACAAGGTAGGATTACTGTTCCAGGAGGATATTTTGATATACCGAATAAAGGTAAATTATAATTCGGTTTCCAGTGATGTTCGTTGCACCAGGTTTTTAGTCTGGGTTTAAATTACAAAAGAAGATAGTGGGGACGGGAGAAGATGTTCTGACGTCCATCTTGGTGTAAACCTCTTTTGTAGCTTTCAGATGTAAATTTACTGACCCAGGGAAGAGTAGACTTTGATAGTGTTGTAACAATTAGTCGATATGGGGTTGTGTTTTATTTTTTCCCAAAAAAAAAAATTTAAGATGTAAATTCTGGAAATACTTATTCCAGGGGTCCGTAGTGATGGGGTCTTAAGGGAAGAGGTGTCCTGATTGAGATTTAGTCCGTTTTGTCTAATGTTGACGTTCCAACACGGATGATTGTTTCTGTCCATTGAATCTTGTAACAGTAAACGATCCAGTTTCGAGAAACGGTCCCAGTCGAGGTTCCGTACGTGTCAGTGTGTCCGAGTTCTTCCGGAGTACGAACCAATTTACGGGACGACAGTGGTGGACCTTTAAGAGGTAAAAAATGTTTTACGGGACTTAAAAATAAAACGTGACGGACGACGGAGGAGAGTCTTACGTAATATTCTCTCTTCCACGTCATTCCCCTTTTCTTACAGAGGTTTTTATTCCTTTTTGTGTAAGGTGTTTCGAATGACCTAAATTCATAATAAAAGGGGTCCCCTCTCGGAGGTACCCCAAGGGGTATTTAGGAACGTTTTCCAATTAACGATTAGGTATCCTTGGTGATAGTAAGAGTGTTTTCCGATGAACAACGTTTCTCCCCGTCCATTAACCAAAAACACAAGTCGAAGTAAGAACGAAACAAAGAAAAAACAATTTCTACTTACCGAACAGTTTTGTCGTTCTTATATAAATAAAATTAATGTTCGGTAGGTTTCAGGAATAAAGGTTCTCTTTTCTAATCAAATTATTAATTTAAGGAAGACGAAGAGACTCATTATTAATCAATTGGTTTACGATTCAGAAGAAAAGCACCTGAATTGATATCTCATAATCGTAAGTCCACTGAAGTAAAAGTCTGTTAATTATGACCCGAAGGGTCCACCGAGTTGACCATTTCTTAGACGGACGGTTACCTCCTCTGTGTCCTCTGGACCCAAACTCGGGACCCAGTCTTTCTAGGGGACCTCTTCCCTTACCGTTGGGTGAGGTCATAAGAACGGACCCTTTAGGGTACCTGTCTCCTCGGACTACCCGATGTCAAGAACCCCACCGTTTTCTCAGTCTGTACTGAATCGTTGATTTGTTGTTGTTGTTTATATGCACTGTGTATGGTTACTTAGAGGGTACCTGGAGTCCAGTACCCGTCTTGAGATGTCCATAACGTTGACAAAGGGGTCAGGACATACATGGTTGATAACGGGTGCCTGTCTTAGTCATTATCTGACGAGTTCCAGTATATGATTTCAAAAAGTTTACAAAGATAATTATCTACGACGACCTCAATTATTCAATTGTTAACTATACTTTCGTAACGACTTTAGTACACACACATACACACACACACACACACGAGTGAGTACAGACTGAGAAACGTCGGGGCACCTGAATTCGCGTGGTCCGAGGGGACAGGTACCTTAAAAGGTCCTTTCTTATGACCTTACCCAACGGTGAAGGGTGTAGTCCCCTAGAAGGGTTGGGTCCCTAGTTTGGGTTCAGAGGATACAGATGAGGTGACCGTCCGTCTAAGAAATGGTGATTGTGGTAGACCCTTCCAAACGATTTAAGTGTCGTCGAAAAATTTACATAACAGGGTTGTTTGTTTGTGTTTTTTAGGATGACGGAAATACTTCCTACCCAGGTTCTCATAAAACTTAAACAATTTTCCTATAAACTCTTACCTTTCCTTCCCCTGGTAGACTCGGTGTACAAGTTTAGACTTACTGAGTCCTACCGTAAGTTTCCGGAAGTCGTAGTCCGTAAATTCCTCCGTTATCAAATTAAATTCCGCCGTTATTCTTTCTTAAGTCCAAATCTTCGTCTACCTGATACGAGGTACAAGGTGAGAATGGACCCATCGACACCTGTTCAATCAATACAGAAGAGTGGACATCCCGGAATGAGTCATTTTGAAATTAGGTTAACAGTCGACTACCCACCCCGACACGAGGCGAGGAAATCAATAAACCGGACGCCACTGGGTCAAGACCTCAGATATCCGAAGATGACGACAAAAGTCGACGACTCAGCCAGCTGAAACGCTGGGGTACCTGACATTGTACGGTCCGAATGGACAGGAAATGGTAGGGGACCTCAAACGAGTTTGAGGACGGGTAACTCAGTCATTACGGTAGGTTGGTAGAGTAAGAGACAGTGGGGGAAAAGAAGGACGGATGTCGTTGTCCCAGAAAAGGTCACTCAACTGAGAGAAGTGTAGTCCACCGGTTTTATAACCTCCAAGTCGTAGTCAGGAAGGTTACTTATAAGTCCCAACTAAAGGAAATCCTGATTGACCAAACTAGAGGAACGACTGGTTCCCTGAGAGTTCTCAGAAGAGGTTTCTCCCGAATGTACTCGGTGTAGAGGGTCCTGACTACGACAGTTACGAAGACAGGGGTACCGTCCGGTGAGGGATGGCTGTGGACACGTCCTCTGAGAGTGAGTGAGTGTCCATCCAGACAGAGTCAGAGGACCCCCCAGTGACAAGGAAAGGGGACCCAGGACTACGTGTGTTCTAAAACAAAACAAACACGGGAGATTCTCAGAGACAAAGGGGCTCGGGACACCTTCGAAACATTAGTTTAGGGTGACCGGAAGTTTCAGTCTAAGGGACCCCTAAGGGTCAGGAGACCGACCTAGGGGTCCGACCTTTCGGACTACACCCAGGATCTTGGAAGTTTTGTCACGTTCTTGAAGAAACCATAATAACAAGAGGTCAAACAATTCAGTGGGTGGTCGTCCATATCCTATACTAAAATAGCATTGACAAGGGGAGGATGGTAAAGCAACACCGAAGAGGAAACAGGGACCTACACCCCGTAGAAAAAAAACCACCCAAGGTCACAGAAGGACAGTTACCAACAAGTTGTCGCTCAACATTAAAAGTGTGAGACCGTTCTCTTCTACTCGTGTGCCAGGAAGATGAGACGGTAAAATTAGAGTAGAGAAGAGTGAGCCTTTTATTCCTCTTATTGTCAAGGATGAAACAATAGAGTGGTCTGTAGTGGGGTCTGAGAAACGTTGGGAGACCTGGTATCGGACGGTCCGAGGAGACAGGTAATCTAAAACGGAAAAGGAGGAGGTCCTCTAGAAGGGCTGGGTCCCTAACTTTGATGTAGAGGACGCAGAGGACACAATCGTCCGCCTAAGAAATGGTGACTCGGTGGACCCTTTGGGGATACCTAATAATGTCCTAGGACCTTTATCAAGGGACACGATATATCGTCCAGGACAACTAATAGACAAAATGCTTATTGTCACATATAGACGATTAGGGTTTGAGGATTAAATAAGGAGGGAGTGGGGGAAAGGGGAAACCATTGGTATTTAAACGAAAAACAGACACTTAGACAAAGACAAAACATTTATTCAAGCGGACACAGTATAAAATCTAAGGTGTTTATTCACTATAGTATGCCATAAACAGAAAGAGACCGAGTGAATCATACTATTAGAGATCCAGGTAGGTACAACGACGTTTACCGTAATAAAGTAAGAAAAAATACAGTCGAGGTAAAATTTCTAATCCGGTGAATCCACATCTCTCCAATTTATTGGACGTATCCAGTGTATCGACTCGACCCAAAGTTTGGGTTCAGAAATATTCAATGTAGGTCTTGGGAATTTGGAATGTTCGTTTGAGATTCCCCGGGTTTCCACTAGACCAGGATCCTTTCCTCAATTTCAGTCTTTCGTAAGAGAGAAATAAAAAAGAGGTCGGAGATCTAAATTCCGTCAGAGGTATACCTACACTTTTTGACTCCAACAACTCTCTTTAATACCACCGGATGGATACCGTTAGTCCCAATAGATTCTACACGACTCAAGATGGAGTTCAGTCCTCCTTTTACTACGAATTAGAGTGACGTCGGGTCGTGGTTTTTGGTGTCCCGACGACAGACTGGACACAGAACCACCCGTTTTGACTTTAGACGTTTCACTAGATCTCACCTCTATCGAGACTACTAGTCTCGTTAGATTTTTATTCCTTTCCAAACCTCTTAATGACACTGTCACTGCACCACCCTCCTTCTTAGAAAATTCACTTTTGGAAAACGGGTCCCTAAACTCTCAACCTGATATTTCTTTCGACTCACGACTTCTTAACTATGAAAACTTGACACCACAACCTCTTCTGAGAACTCTCAGGGAACTTGACGTTCCTCTAGGTTGGTCAGGTAGGATTTCCTCTAGTCAGGACTTATAAGTAACCTTCCTGACTACGACTTCGACTTTGAGGTTATGAAACCGGTGAGTACCTTTCTTGACTGAATGATCTTTTCTGGGACTACAACCCTTTCTAATTTCCGTCCTCTTCTTCCCCTACTGTCGCCTACTCTACTAACCTACCGTAGTGACTGAGGTACCTGTACTGAAATTCATTCGAGGTCCTCAACCACTACCTGTCTCTTCGGACCACACGACGTCAGGTACCCCAGTGTTTCTCAGTCTGTACTGACTCGTTGACTTGACTGACTCCCCGTTTTGATGTTGCAAATCTGTGTAGACGATCTTAAATAATTATGTTTTAAGACGAAGGGATCTATGGTTGAAAACTGTAACGACGGGTCTTGTGTGTACTTTATATCTTAAGTGCTACATTATGACACGCCATGACTACTTCATAAATAAATCATGGATCCTTCACAAAAGAAAACGAAAGTAATATTTTCGTTATATTCAATTGCCATTCTTTCAGTTTGTCTCGTCTTGCCTTATTTGACTTTACATTTCCAGAGTGGGATAAGGTTGGTGGGTAAAGTTGAGGGGTCTTCGATAATGAAAACAATTCCCGAAAAGATACATCAGTATTCCTTTATTACAGACAAATGACCAAGAAATTTGTTTACCCTGGTAAGATATATAATGACAAATCTTCAATGAAAAACATAATATATTATCGTACCTAAACCATAGAACAGTGTATGTCGAACCGTTTATCTACACCTTTGTCACCTTTGTCACCGACTGAAATAAAAAAAACCGAGGTTATAGTGACGTCTACCACTAACGTCGGTACTTTAATTTTCTACGAATGAGGAACTTTCCTTTCAATACTGGTTGGATCTGTCGTATAATTTTTCGTCTCTGTAATGAAACAGTTGTTTCCAGGCAGATCAGTTCCGATACCAAAAAGGTCATCAGTACATACCTACACTCTCAACCTGATATTTCTTTCGACTCGTGGCCTCTTAACTACGAAAACTTGACACCACAACCTCTTCCAAGAACTCTCAGGGAACCTGACGTTCCTCTAGGTTGGTCAGGTAGGATTTCCTCTAGTCAGGACCCACAAGTAACCTTTCTGACTAAAACTTCGACTTTGAGGTTATGAAACCGGTGGAGTACGTTTCTCGACTGAGTAAACTTTTCTGAGACTACGACCCTTTCTAAGTCCCACCCTCCTCTTCCCCTGTTCTCTCTTACTCTACCAACCTACCGTAGTGGCTGAGTTACCTGTACTCAAACCCATTTGAGGCCCTCAACCACTACCTGTCTCTCCGGACCACACGACGTCAAGTACCCCAGCGTCTCAACCTGTACTGACTCGCTGAATTGACTTGACTTGTCGAACATTCATAACACACTATAAGGTGAGTAATCCCTACGTCCTTCTTCAAAACTGATCAGAGGATCGTATTCTTTAAGTCCTCTTTACAGACGTTTTGTTACTGTCAAGTGTTTTAATATACTACTTATTCGTAGAAGTATGTAAACAAGGGGTGTGTTATATTCAAGATGTCATCGGTTCAAAAATTAGACAAAACAAGTGACTGTTCAGTACCAACGGGTTATTTATAAACACCCCATTTATACAAAAGTGTATATATACCTAGATATATCTATAAAATTTAAAGAGATATATAACTGGTTAGTAGGAGGTTTTAATGACGAAGTAATATATGAGAATGTCCTGAAGTAGACATCTCGACAAATAACCTTTATCACTTACGAACACATAATCAAAGGTCAACGACATTGTTTATTGGTGTTTACATCCCTGAATCTTGTTGGGTTCAAGTAATATAAGGTCAAGACCCCCGGTCTTCACGTTTTAGCCAACCGTTGTTACACAAGGAAGACTTCCGGAGTCTCCTCTTAAGTAAGGGAACGGAAAAAGTGGATGTTTTCCGTCGTAAGAAACCGAGTACCGAGGAAGGTGTAGTAAGGTTGGAGACAAAGGCAACAGTGTAGAGGAAGAGTCTGAGAGTGGGAGACCAGAGAGAGGAAGGAAATACACCTACGAGTATTAATGTCACCCGGGTGGTACTATTAGGTTTTATGTGAGGGGTAGAACTTTAGAGATTTACTTATTACAGACGTTTCAAAGTAAACGGTGTATTCCATTGTATAAGTGTCCATGGTTCCCTAATTTTGTACTTGTAGAAACACCTCGGTAATGAAACGTATAGTGTCGACCCTTAGTCCAAACTTATAGTCTCAACAATGAAGTTGTACGTATAGGAAGTATGCACAACTCAGGGATGAATAGTACAGGACTTGATTTACGGGATTGATCAAACTGACCAGAACCGGTTTAATGTTTTCGAGGAACTCTGAGGTAAAAGAGTGAACGTTTTCACCTCCCTCAGTGTACTCAGAGTATCCTTACCGATATACCTCTTACAGACGTCTGTAAGAAAAGGTAAATTAGTTGTAAATCCTTTATGGTATATGACAAATTTAGAACTGTTTTACATTCATTTCATGATCTGATTCGTCATTCTCCATCTCTTTGTCTAGGAGAACGACGCACTAGTCAACGTGGGTTGAGAGAACGGTGGGGTACCTGACATCGAGCGGTCCGAGGAGACAGGTGTCCTAAGAGGTCCGTTCTAATGACTTCACCCAACGATACGGAAGGAAGTCCCCTAGAAGATCTGGGTCCCTAATTTGGTGTAGAGGACGTAACCGTCCGTCTAACAAATGGTGACTCGGTAGTCCCTTCGGGACATTTGATGACTGCAACTATATTTAGCCATGTCCGAAAGATCTTCCACTACACCGTGGTCCCTACATTACTTTTTGGAATATATACAAACAAGAGAAATAGGATCATTCATGGACGAAGATTCCCCGTAGAATCCCCGTACCAACTCAAATACAGACTTCTACGAGTTATTTTATAATAAATGTTATACTGTCTCCTTTCACCTTTGTCTGAGTTACAGGTGATTATTCCTTAATCCATTTACTCCTACCATGTAAACGTAACGTCTTTAGAGTAGCCGGTATATATATTCTCTTAAACCCCCGAAGGGACCAACGAGTCACCACTTCTTAGGCCGCGGCTGCGTCCTCTGTGTCCAAGTTAGGGACCCGACCCTTCTAGGGGACCTCCTCCCTTATCGTTGGATGAAGTCATAAGAACGGACCCTTTAGGGTGCTTGTCTCCTCGGACCGTCCGATATCAGGTACCCCAACGTTTTTTCAGCCTGTGTTGAATCGTGGACTTGTCGTTGTCGTAAAGACTGTTGACTTACACTGACATGTTAATAGGAGTTATTTTGACAGTTTTTTTCTTAAAACATCTTCTTATAATTGATGGTGCAAGTGTCTAAATAGTTTACTCTCGTTGTTTGAGAACTAAATTTAGTCCCAATGAGTAATATAGTCATTTTATTAATAGACACCACTCTTAAATATATGGTTTTTTTTCTGTTTGTGATTTTCGCATCTACTACAATGTCATCATTAAAGACCATTATCTTATCGTTTACTAAAGATAAAAACGAATGAATATGTCATAAAAAATAAAAGATTATTACCTCCAACCCCCTTTCCCCTTCATGTGTGTTTTCTTAAGGAGATTAATCTAATGTCCGTAAAGATGGATGTCTTGGTTATGGATCCACAGGGGGATCACCTTCGGATCTGTTCCGATGTGACCCATGTGGACCAACGCTGAAAAATGTCTCGATTCTTGGGTGGAACCTCTTCCTTTACCGTTGGATGAGGTCATAAGAACGGACCTCTTAGGGTACCTGCCTCCTCGAACCACCCGATGTCAGGTGCCCTAGCGTTTCTCAGCCTGTGCTGACTCGCTGAAGTGAATTCTTGGGTGGACGGTTATGTCCTTTGCATTCTCTCCACCCAAGCTAGGAACCGACCCCTTCTAGGGGACCTTCTTCCGTATCGTTGGGTGAGGTCATAATAATGGACCTCTTAGTGTACCTGTCTCCTCGGACCGTTCGATAGCAGGTATCCCAGCGTGTCTAAGCCTGTGCTGACTTCGCTGAGTCGTCGTAGTCGTTAATATCAGTTCTGGAAAGCTCTCTTTGTTCTCGGACTCTAATTGTTTGATAAGACGAATAAGTTTTGAAAATTTTCTCCCCGGGTAACGTTTTCTTTCCTCGTTTGGAGTGGGACCCATCGTCCACGATGGTTAGGATTCGCGTCAGGAATCTGACTGTTAATTGAAAAAGTTACCTGTTACAGTCCCTCGAGTCAAGGAACCCAAATGTAGAGGAGAGAGCGAAACACTATCGAACACCAGATCACCCAGATCCGGCGGACTGAGAGTTTAGACTTGATGACTGCTTCACTTTGGACTTCGGGCGTCGTCTGTGGACAACTCTCGCTATCGTGGAGGGGCGCCTCAGGTGCTTAGAAGCTAAGGAGATCCAAGGAGAAGCCGACGCAAGCCGGACGAGGGCAGGACAGCCCGAGCCGAGAGAAGCCGATGAAAGCCGCTGAAAGCAGAGCCGGAGCCGAGGGAAGCCGATGTGAGCCGAGAGAAGCCGGACCAGGCCGGGTGAGAGCAGAGTCTGAGCCGAAGGAAGCCGATGCAAGCCGGCGGCGGGGCCTTCCCGCGGGTACCTCGGCCCGAGCGGCCGAGCTTGCTGACGATACCGCGGCGAGAACCTTATACTCGCCGTCGACCACAACCTTGACAACCTGCGGCTGCCTGACCATCACACGCGGGCGCCCGAGCCGCGCCTGGCCGAGGAGATAGTGAAGGAGGCCGACGTGACGGTGGGCCGCACGGATCACGACCACGAGTTGTGCGTCGGCCGGCTCCTCCACGCCGGCCGGCGGCCGCGCCCCCTGCTCCCCTAGGGCTCTCCCGACCCCTCGGAGGACTCGCCTGCGTCCGGAGCGCGCCTCCGGCCCGGAGACTCCCGCTACGCCCGCCCTCCCGCACCTCATTCCCAGGGACTCCATCTACCTCCGGGGACCGCGCCCACGCCCTTGCGACTCTGAGACCACCCTCTCCAGGGCTCCACCAACGCCCTGCGACTGCCTCCACGGTCCTGGGACTCTCCCGCCGCCCCAGGACTCCCTTCTACGCCCTGGCACTGTGTCCACGCTCCTAGGACTCTCACAATCTCCCAGAGACGCTCGTCAATCCCCTCAAGTAAACTCCTACCTCCACCCCTCTTCCTAGCCTCCAGAGACCTCTCCCACCCCTCTATGAACCTCCTCCTATACCCACCCTTATTGTTCCGTCAGGACTTCGACCTATAATTCCCTGAACGACCTCCGTCTCGTCACTCCAGGGATTTTCTCTTGTCACTACCCCTACCTCCTCAGCGACTCCCCTCACTCCTGAATCCTCTGCGACTCAGACCCCTTCTGATTCGCTGAACCGTCGTCGTCGTTCGTCCTTTCTCCTGCAGGACCCCCAAGTGGGTCCGAAACCCTGCTCCCCGTATTCCAGTCTTCCCTTCCCTCGACCTTCGACCCCCATAACCCTTTCCCAGGGACCCAATCCCTCTCCTCTCCTGGGACTCCTTTTGTCCTATGTGGACACAACACCCTACCACTGTCCACAGTGTCGGACGAACTGTTCAGACTACTCGTCCACCGGAGTCCCTTTTACGGTCGACTCTTCTCACTGGTATTTGAGGATTCTCGACCCCTGGTCCGACTAAGTAGACCCATAGGGATCACGAACTGAGCCTGAATCGTGTTGTCCGCGGGGGGTCCTTTTCACCGTGCCTTGACTTCTCCACTTCCTGGTTCCCAGGGTGACTGTACTACTCTAGGGGAGATCCCCCCTGGGACTGTCTTGATTATCAGATTTTGTGGTGGACCCTTTTCCCATGGGAACAGAAGAGTGTACCATGTGCACTGACGTTTCGGTGGAGACCGTCCGTCATAAAAGATCCATTGTCAGAAAATCGGGTCCTAAAATTTCAGAAAAACAACGATTTGACGATTATTGTAGAGTTCACGTTACTCAGAAATCACGTTTGGGGTTTTGTTTTTGTTTTGGGATTCATTTACAGCTACCTAACTAATCACAATTCATCATTAAACATACAAGTAATATTTCAAGTATTAGAGACTTATTCAGAAGTACAGTAAAATTCATGTTTACGACGACAACACGATACGGCACCAGTCAGTACCGGATGAGAAACATTGGGACACCTGACATCGGACGGTCCGAGGAGACGGGGACCCTAAGATGTCCGTTCTTATGACTTTACCCAACGGTAAAGGAAGAGGTCCCCATAAGGAGTGGGTCCCTACCTTGGGTCCAGAGGACTTAATGGTCGCCTAAGAAATGGAGACTCGGAAGTCCCTTCGAGAAATTTATGTTTGTGAACGTTGGATAATTTTTGACGGAACATAATTTATCAGACGATTAGGTCAAATTAAACTAAATCCTCATAAAATAGTTAGTCGACTTCTATCTTCCTCAACTTGTAGAGGGAGCGGCTCATTGTTTACTTTAGTGTTCATCGTTAGCGATACTTCATATGTGTGTTCCGCCACACTATAAACGTTGTTCGTCTTATGAACATCAACTAAAGGACTGACTATCTTATGGAAGTCTAAATTAATGGCCACTCTTAAACTTCGGAATAACAATAAACGTATACAAAGAAAAAAAGGGTACGTACAGACAAGAGAGAAGATTTGAGGTCTGATCTTGGAACACCATTTGTCGTAACCTAAAAAAAAAACGAGTCGTAAAACGAAGGTCCACAATTGTGTTATGGACTGTTGTAAAACCTACGAGTCATTTATAAATACCGGACTTACTCTTTGATTTACATTCTAACTGTAAAGACACAAAAAATTCGAGTATAAGTCAGTTACGAATCATTAACTGACCGCCAACGAAAATCTTCGATTAGTCTAAACTTACAAATATTTATAAGAAACACATAGGGGATTTCATCAAACCAAAAAGGAGAAATTTCTCATAAAAAATAATTGGTACTAAAACTTTAAAAGTTTTTTTTAAAAAGGTCACAGGAAGTGAATGTCACAATGTAACCAAAGCCCACATATTGTGTCAATTAAGTTATAAAATATCTAATACGAGGTATGTTTAAATAATATTTCTAACTGACATAAGGGACTGGCCATGTAATGCAGAGATTGAACAAAGAAAATATGAATCATCAAACACGGAGAACTAGACGAAAAACATAAAACGAAGAGGGGCTGGGGAGAGGAGTGACCATGGTGATCAAACAACAGACAAGGACAAAAAAATGTAAACAAGTAAACAAAATAAAAAATCTAGGGTGTATTTTCATTTTTGTGTCATAAACAGAAAAAGACAGACTGAATGAAGGGAATCGTATTATGGGAGGTCCAGGTAGGTACAACACCTTTTACCGTTTTAAAGTAAAAAATAATACTGACTCGTCACAAGGTAACCTATAAATATATATATATATCGTGTAGAAGAAATAGGTAAGGAGGTGGACACCTATGAAGTCAACTTACAATATCTATTACGACGATACTTGTAACGTCACGTACATAGAAAAAGTTAATTACAAAAATAAAAGAGGTTTATGGGTCCTCACCTCAATGACCTAGTATACCATGAAAAGAAAAATTAAGAAATTCCTAAGAGGTATGTAAAAGGTGACACCGACATGGTTAAATGTAAGGGTGGTTCTCACGTGTTCCCAAGGAAAAAAGGGTGTTGGAGTCTTTGTGAATATTGAAGAACAGAAAAAGTGTTATCTGTAAGACTCTCCATACTTCACTATAGAGTAACAAACAGAGACAACCGGTCACAACCCTTTTACGGATAAGTCCAGGAGACGGGTACAAAATTAGTCCAAAAAAAGAAAAAAACTATGACTCAACATATTTAAAAAGCATGTAAAACCTATAATTAGAAAATAACCTTTATAACAAACGTTTATAGAAGAGGGTAAGTCATCCAACGAAAAAGTAAAACAACCAACCGAAGAAAGTAACACGTTTTCGAAAAATTAAACCACATCCGAGTAAACTAATAAAAACGAAAACAAAGGGAACGGATTTCTCTGTCTAAGTTTTTCATAACGATTCCGTCTACAGTCTCTCGGATGACGGATACAGAAGAGGATCCTCAAAATACCAATTTAAAACTAAAGATCAGGTAAAACTCAACTAAATTATGTCACACTCTTTTTACAAGACTAAAGTAAGAAAATGTACATTGACAGAGCTAACGGGTCGTGGCGAATAACTTCTCTCAGAAAGGGGGTAAAACAACACCAACGCATCGGTGATTCAGTACAGGCTGACACTGTGATACTTAACGTTGTACGGCAAAGGGACAAGAAGTAATAGAGGGTCTCAAACAAGTTCAAGCACAGGAAGCTTAACCACTACGGTAGGTTGGTAGAACAGGAGACGACGGGAGAAGAGGAAAGCGGAAGTCAAAAGGGTAGTATTCCCATAAAAGGTCACTTAGTCGAGAAACGTAGTCCACCGGTTTCATAACCTCGAAGTCAAAGTCGTAGTCAGGAAGGTTATTTATAAGTCCTAACTAAAGGAAGTCCTAACTGACCAAACTAGAGGAACGTCAGGTTTCCCTGAGAGTTCTCAGAAGACATCATGGTGTTAAGCTTTCGTAGTCGAGAAGTCATGAGTCGAAAGAAATACCCGGTTGGGTATGAGAGTGTAGGTATGTACTGATGACCTTTTTGGTACCTAGACTGACATGCCTGGAAACACTTGTTTTACTACAAAAACGAAAAATTATGTGCTAGATCAAAACAGTATCGAAAAGAAGGTTCCTCGTTCACAGAAAAATAAAGTACTGACGTTAGTGACAGTCGTCACTAAAACCTCTGATTCTGTCTTTTAGACAGTCATGAAGTTGAAAAAGGGAAAAATAAACGGTACTTCACTACAATTAATCAACTGGTACACGAACTCAAATAAAGACCCGAAAGATAAAACAAGGTAACTATAAACACAGACCAAACCCCGGTCTTGGTATGACAAAACTAACGATATCGAAACATCATATTAGAGTTCCTTCCACTATCGAGGTCACAACAAACCAAAACGAGAAACTTCAGAACACCAAGGTTAGTTTAATAAACAAGATTAAGAAATTTTTTACAGTATCTATAAAACTAAACCTAACGTAATTTAGACATCTATCGAAGTCCATCATACCAGTAAAATTGTTATAAGAAGGTTAAGTACTTGTTTTATATAAAGGTAAACAGAAGTCAAAGAAAGTAGTCACAGTATCAAAAGTCTTTAGTCTAGAAAGTGGAGGAACCAATTTAAATAACAATCCATAAAATAAGAAAAACTAATTCAACAATTTCCCTAACAACATAACTAAAGAGAAAAGTTATGGATTATGAATCACATTTCTTTGTGTTGTCTAAAGACATATAATTAGAACATCGGATGTTGAATTAAATACATAAGAGTTTCAAAAAACTACCTCAAAAATCGTAAAAGATATATATCATATATAGACCTTTATCAAAATGAAGAAGTAAAGGTCAAACCTACGGCAAATAAAGAAAAAGAACAGACGAACGACTCCCGTCGGGAAAATTATGATACATTTATCTTCACCCTTTTCACCTGTAGGAACAGTACAGGGACTAAAATCTCCTTTTTGAGTCGAAAAGTGGTAACTCATATTGTAATCGACACCCAAACAATATTTACCGAAAATAATACAACTCCATACAAGAGAGATAGGTTGAAACAACTCTCAAAAATAGTACTTACCTACAACTTAAAACAGCTTACGTAAAAGACATAGATAACTCTTCTGATACACTAAAAATAGGAAACAAAACAATTACCAAGTCATAAGTGTTCAGCTCAAAGTTATAACTTGGTAGGAATGTAGGGACCTTATTTAGTGTGAACCAGTACTTCACACTACGAAAAATATATAACAACTTAAGTCAAACGATTATAAAACAACTCCTAAAAACGTAGACACAAGTAGTCCCTATAAAAGAGAAAAAAACATCACAGAAACAGACCAAAACCATAGTCATTACGACTGGACCATCTTACTCAAAACTCCACAAAGGTAGGAGACTAAAAAAACTATCAAACTCTTGGTATCCATAAATGAAAAGGACATTACAACCCACCTTAAGGATCTGGATCTAAAAAGAAACAACCCTAAAAAAAATAATCACTAAGTCAAAATAATGATCAATCTATAAAATAAAAAAAGACTAAGTCAGAAACTTCTAACATACAAAGATCCTCAAATAGGTAAAGAAGATCCAACAGGTTAAACGATCGCATATTGAGAATCATATAAGAGAATACTGATAAATATAAAAACACTATATTTAACATTCAAACGAAGAAAGTAAATATTAAAATAAACCCGGGAAGGGGAAAAAAACAGAACTCCTCAGAACGATTTCCTAGTTAAAACAGAAATTTTTTTTTTTTGGAGAATCAAAATAACTAGAAAAGATAACAAACAAACCTAAAAAATCAGAGAGAAAGGTGAGTCCAAAAATAAAAGAAGAAAGACGAATGAAACCCGATACAAAAAAAAAAAAAGATTAAGGAAATTTACCTTTTAATCCTATAAATGAACTCTTTAAAGAACAAAGAATTCCATCCGGATATAGTGAAATTTGAAGGGAGTATCTTGACGAAATTCACATAGGGTATCTGCAACCTTTCAATTTAAAGACAAAAGTAAGTATAGTTCCTTAAAAAATTGAAGGATAAACTATAGAAACAACCGGATAACCAAAAAATCATCGTACAACAAATTGATGTACACAAACATAAAAAGGTAAAAGAAGGACATAACTAAAGATCAAAGTAAGGACAATACCAACCTTTTCTAGGAACTATATTAAGGTGACAAGAATTTAAATGAATTCCTGAATTCAGGAAGATCCTGATCATACGATCAGAAAGATCGTAAAAAGTGAAATAACATAAAAAATCAAGACTAACCGAGAAAAAACAAGAAACAACTTCAAGAGTGATACAAGAAGACAAGAAAAGGGTTCAAGTCAGTCAGTCATTCAAGTTAGTGAGTCAGCACAGGTTGATAAACACTGGGGTACTTGACGTCGTGAGGACCGGAGGGACAGGTAGTGGTTGAGGGCCTCAGGTGGGTTTGGGTACAGGTAACTCAGCCACTACGGTAGGTTGGTAGAGTAGGAGACAGCAGGGGAAGAGAAGGACGGGAGTTAGAAAGGGTCGCAGTCCCAGAAAAGTTTACTCAGTCGAGAAGCGTACTCCACCGGTTTCATAACCTCAAAGTCGAGTTGTAGTCAGAAAGGTTACTTGTGGGTCCTGACTAGAGGAAATCCTACCTGACCAACCTAGAGGAACGTCAGATTTCCTGAGAGTTCTCAGAAGAGGTTGTGGTGTCAAGTTTTTGTAGTTAAGAAGTCGTGAGTCGAAAGAAATATCAGGTTGAGAGTGTAGTTATGTACTGGTGACCTTTTTGGTATAGGAACTGATCTGTCTGGAAACAACTGTTTCATTACAGAGACGAAAAATTATACGACAGATCCAACAAGTATTGAAAGTAAGGTTCCTCATTCGCAGAAAATTAAAGTACCGACGTCAGTGGTACACGTCACTAAAACCTCGGGTCTTTTTTATTTCAGACTGTGACAAAGGTGACAAACGGGTAGATAAACGGTACTTCACTACCCTGGTCTACGGTACTAGAAGTAAAAGACTTACAACTCGAAATTCGGATGAAAAAGTGAGAGGAGAAAATGAAAGTAGTTCTCCGAGAAATCAAGAAATGAAAGACGGTATTCCCACCACAGTAGACGTATAGACTCCAATAACTATAAAGAGGGTCGTTAGAACTAAGGTCGAACACGAAGAAGGTCGGGTCCCAAAGAGTACTACATGAGACGTATACTCAATTTATTTGTCCCACTGTTATATGTCGGAACTGTATGAGGAAAAGGATAAACCTTGGTCAGACAACAAGGTACAGGTCAAGATTGACAACGAAGAACTGGACGTATGTCCAAGGAGTCCTCCGTCCAGTCCCCCAGACCATAAGGGTAGAGAAAGTCTTAAAAGGTGTCAAATAACACTAGGTGTGTCAGTTTCCGAAACCGTATCAGTTATTTCGTCTTTATCTACAAAAAGACCTTGCGAGAACGAAAAAACTACTAGGTCACTTACAACCGTTAAACTAGAGACCAAGGAGACGGAAAAGATTTTGGTCGAACTTATAGACCTTCAAGTACCAAGTGCATAACGACTTCGGACTGAACCCCTTAAAAACTCGTAATGAAATGATCGTACATTCTACTCACGTCACACAGCCATCAAACTCACAAGAAACCGTAACGGAAAGAAACCCTAACCTTACTTTTGACTGGAAAAGGTCAGGACACCGGTGACGACTCAAAGGGTTCAAGTCACTCGTAAAAATACTGAGAATAAAATTTGAGAAATAGTCCATTTAATGAATAGAGACAAGTAATCCCAAAATAGGAGTCTTAAAATAGAACGAGAAAACAAACCTTGTATAAGAAGACATAAGAGTAAAATGAACTGAAAGAGACTAACAGGGATACTTCAATCCGTCGTGTCAGTGGACAGGGTCAGAACGTAGGTACAGGGACACACCCGTACAGGAAACGTCAGATACACGGGGTACCCACGAAAACCACCCTCTCGACCCAGACTTCTCTCGTTTCTGACATAGAAGGGACTCCCACGCGACCACCTCGACGGAACAACCCCCTATCCCGACCTCGTCCTCCCCGACCTCGTCCTCGGGTCACGTCCGACCGTCTCACCCTCCCCGCCGTCCCAGGACGTCCCGTCGACCTCGTGGTCCGTCGAAAGTCAGACGACGGAGACGACTCTGCAGAGACGTATGAACTAGAGAAGTTCTCACCTCAGGACCAAAAGACGTCGGGTGACCATTCGGGGTCGCCAAAGGTTTGGTCGGTTTCCCCGAGCAGAAGGGGTACGACCTGGCGACCATGGGTTACACCCCAAGTTTGGGGAGTGAGAAGTCTCTCCTAGGGACTCGGACACTCTCGAGGGAATAGAAGACCCGGTGGGGGACCCCGACACCCAGGGTTGCTCTAGAGAAAAGGAGGAGAGGACAGTCTGAGGGACCCCAAGAAAGAGGTATCGGAACCAACATCCTCTCGGCAAGATGACCAGACGTCCAGTAAGACTCTCTCTCAACGAGACATACAGTAACATCAAAACTACACAAGTACCACCCACCCTGCCACCACTCGAGTCTCAGAAGTTTGAGATGGTAGAACTAGGGTCGAGAGAGGGTACTAACGTTAATTTGATTCGTCAACGAATTAATAAAACTCTTCTTACCAGATTACCATCGGTCTTAATTACATCTCTACCTTAGTAAAAAGTGACAACAAATAGGAAGCCCTTTGGAAGAGACTAAAGGGGTTTCTATTAAATCCCCGGGATGGGGACAGGAGGGGTCAGTCTCTTGAAGTCTTGTGGTGTGACATAAACGGACAAACAGACATAGTGAGTACTCTACCGGTCGGAGGATTCTCACTCCTTGTTGAAGTAGGGTCCGAATCCTTGACCATGCATCATCTATGGTTTGTGTATCTACAATCCACTTACTACACACATATATGACACCAGAAATTACTTGAAGACTTCCCGTTTCTCCACGACCTTAAGTCTTAACAGGAAGGATGATATAGATTGTGTAACGGGACTCGGAGCTTCTGGGAGTCCTTTATAAATTACGTATTTACATACTTACTTACAAAAAATTACCTTTACAGTAAACATTATGAAGTATTAAAATACAGAAACAAAACCGACACGACCCAAAAGTAAGGTCAACGAGACTCGTTCCCGATGGGACATCAACACCACACCCCCGACTAAGAGTGACACCACAGAAGAGAACCCCTCGCACCCGAGACCCCGTGTGCCCGAAGTCATCAACACCGAGGGCCCGAGATCTCGTGTTCGAATGATCAACACCACGGAACCGAATCAATGAGGTACTGTACACCCTAGAAGGGTCTAGTCCCTAACTTTAACGCAGAGAAAGTAACCGTCCGTTCAAGAAATGGCGACTTAGTGGTCCCTTCGGGACTTGGTTACAAAATATACTAAGTATCACTTGACTAACTACCTTTCAAAACGACATGAAAATATACATAGTCAATATTCGGTACTGTCCCGACATGTCAATCCCAGTCTGAACGAACTGAAACTTTCCATTGCGGTGACGAATGTTCGCTCAATGAATTAAAAGTGTTCAGAGTGAACAGAGTAACGAATGCAACTCTTTTGTGACGGAACACTTCAATAGTATTCCTGATTTACTCCATTTTATTTATATGAACGAATCATGTCATGTACCATGTATTATTTATTATCTATTATCGTTTTTTTTCGAAACATATCGGGGTTTAGAATTATGTAACATTATTTTATAAAATGACGAACAACGGCGACGACGATTCGGTGAAGTCAGCACAGGCTGAGACCCGCTGCGGTATCTGCCGCGGGTGATCCGAAGGGGTAGGGACCCTAAGAGGTCCGTTCTCGCGACCTCACCCAACGGTAAAGGAAGAGGTCACGTACTTTCACTTTTCATTTTTACTTCAGTGAGTCAGCACAGGCTGAGAATCACTGGGGTACCCGACGTCGGATGGTCCGAGGAGACAGGTACCCTAAAAGGTCCGTTCTCATGACCTCACCCCACTGTAACGGAAGAGGCAATGACGAACAACCAAAGAATATTTAAATCGAAATGAATTCAACTCTTTTACCTTTTTTCATAACCTTACTGGTGATCTACAGTCATAATGAGACACTGAGGGTCATTGTCAAGTTGGACTACTCCGTCTTTCGTCAGACTCAGCTTCCTGATACGTTTGACACCAGATATCCACCAAGGATTGATTTTGCGGTAAGGGTAAAGACTAACTAAGGGTCGGTCATTACTTCGACCTCGACAATGACGAGGAACCGACTTATCTTACGTCTACTAGGTTTCTTTACTTACGAAAGTTTACGACGTTGGGGATCCTAGTAGCAGATAGGGGGTGTAAGAGGGTCGGGGACATCTTCGAAAGTTGTGTCGACAATGTCTGGTCACAGGATCCTCGTACATTGGGGGACCCTTCAGGACTTACGTGGTCCGTTTTGAACAAGACAGTGATCGAGAATCGTAGCGACGTGGGTGGGATCCGTAGGGACGGTTGTACTGAAGAGTCATCACCCTCTTGACACTTTTATAGAGGGGTCTAATATGAAAGTTTATATGTCCCTTTCTCCTAGGAAAGTAACAATTTCGTATAGGACTGTAGAGATTTGTCTGGAGTCTTGTGTGAAAGGAACCATTTGAATTTCCTTTTTTTTTCAATGTACAATCTAAACGTATGGGGCACGACATTGAGTCGAACTAACAGTAAGTCTGACATACAGTAAAAATTGTAATTTATAATCATTTCTAGTGGACGGTCACCAGGGAATAAACCGTCCTTACTCTAGCCACGACTTCTGTTTCTACTGTTCTACCGTCCCACGAGACGACTCAGTCCGCCGGAGACCCAAACTCGAGTGGCAGTGGTCCACGGTCGACACACTGGAACCCGTTCAAAGAGGCAAAGACATACCGAGTCAAAAGAGAGGAAAGAGAATCCTAATAACACTCCCACTTGACTGCAGTCCACATACTTTAAGAAACGTAATACGTATCGTGTATCATTCGTGACAGACTAATGAAGAATATTACTAGAACACGGGTTCGTCCTCCTCTATCCACATTTCTTTATTAATGTCACGTCGTTTTACTCTACGTTTTTACACCGTGATCTTAGTGTGGGCCTTTGGATTGAATGAGTATGAAAAAATTCCCCCTCCCCACGCACCAGGAGTCTACTACAGTGGATCATCCTTCTTATATCGACAATGGTCTGTGAGTACTAAACCTTGGAAACCGGAGGCAAATGAACATCCCACTGGTACCAGTTCAAGGACCAGAGATATCATTATGGATGGGGTATCTCAATAACACTCCTAATTTACTTTATTTTTAGACATTTTTATGGATTAGGGTCACGAATCCCGACCCTATCTTATATGAAGAGAAGAGGGAGGAGGAAAACCGAAGGTTTTCTTACTGTTGGAAAACCTCGTGTGGTAAAAGAATTGAACTCCAAGTGGAAAAGAAATCTTTTCAGATAAAAATAGTAAAGATTGAAAGTACAGGACAAAGTAGGTCCGGGTGTTGACACCGGGTCTTCGTATGACCCTTTTTGGGTGGACGATCCATGACTCATAAAAGACTCATCATCTAATCGACACGTGTATATGATCATAACCGAAGGGGACCTTTTTCCTTCACCGTTGGGTGAGGTCATAAGAATGGACCTTTTAGGGTTAGGTACCTAACGTTTTCTCAGTCTGTGGTGACCTGTTGATTTGTTGTTGTCGTAAATGACCACAAGAACTTTTAGGAAACAGATGTTTAAGGATGAATCGATAAATAAAAATGCCAGAAACTTTTCGTCAAACGAACCGATCTTATTTAAAGTCAAGGTAGATGGAGTTAGATTTAAATTTATGATTTTATCATCTTAGACTTAACTCAGATAACTTGATGACCCTCAGTACCCAATGATATCAGTAAAAAGGTCTAGAGTCCACACTATTCTTACCCTCGTTTTTGTACGGTCACTCGAATGTCGTTTATATATACCATGGACCGAACCAAATCCACATTTTCCGCTCTTAACAGTATCTTACTAACTGTAGACACGTGACACAGTCAAGTGCAGAGATTAAGGGGTGCTTAGGATGACGTGGCGTCTCCGCACACAGACACCATATGCGTGCACTCTTTAGTAGACCAGGTCTTGAGAGAAAAAGATTAATTTCTTTGCACATATAGGAACAAAAACGTTAAGTCTCCACAGTAACAGTGTAGGTGGGGTGTTTTGTCTACAAATTCGTAAAAAAAATCTAAAAATAAAGTTTATCTGATTAAATAGAAAGTCATCTTATATGAGACTAAGACTTTCAACTTAAGAACATTATTCACTTCGTCTACAAGAGGTGTGAAGACTTTCCGTCGACAAAACGTTTCAAGTGTAGACTAAGTGTCTATTTTCTTGTTTACCGGGTGAACTGAAACTCTTTACGAAGGAGGTGATCCAGTCTGTGTGGGATGGAGTCCCGGAAACGAGAATGGGAAGAAGCCGACCTTGAGAAAACCGGGTGTACCAGTGTTCCGAGTGGGAGAGTAGAGGTAGGTCGGAAATGAGTGAATTCTGGAGTCACTCCGCATGGGATAGACTTTGACGTTTAGGATTTTTTATGTTGTTTGATCACTTATACTGGTTTTTTCTTCGTTTGAACGTCTATGTTTCTTGTTTAAGCACCTGACAGGTCACCAATTCTGAGGTACGAAGGTGACGTCCCCAGTACCCAAGGTGGGGACCAGTTTCTTCAAGGTGTGTGGAGTTTCACGTCACTTTTTTTTTTTTCTCGTATACTCACAATGGTCTCCCCTCTCCCTTCCTCCCCCGTTATAACCCCATTTCTTAATCATTTTACATTGATAATACATATTTTATTCGGTGTTCCTATATAACATGTTGTACCCGTTATATCGGTTATAAGATACTATCGATATTTACCTCATATTGGAAAGTTTTAACACTTAGTGACATAATATATGGACATTAATATTATAACATATAGTTGATGTTAAAAAAAAATTTCTAATTCTTTTAATGTTTGGTGGTAGAGAATGTGTATGAGGAACAGAAGGAGACTAAGTGAAAAAAGGGAGTCGTGAATAGGGAATATTGTTGATTTACAGAATGAATGAATATACTGAATAACATTTACGGTGTCCTGTCGAAAAGCACAAAACAAACACCGACATAGGAGTCGGATCTTATCGAACGGATACGAGTTTATTTCGTAAGTCCTTTTGACACTACTTATTCACTTTCGTTCGTATTTTTACTGTACAGAAAACACGTGAGATTTAATACTAAAAAAGGGGGGAGTCCGTAGAACCATATATCTCGAGTGTCTTATTAGCTCAGAACAGTTCTTCGTAAGTAGAACGCGGAGAAAGCTGTCTTTTTGTTTGCACCAAAATAATTTCGGAAGTGTCTGTTGCGACAACGGAAACTGTGGCCGAAAACAGTGCACCTTTCTCACTACTCTTTAGAAAAACATTCCTTCGACATAGACACCGGTTCCATTTATCTTCATACACTGGTTAAAGACGTTCTCTTTGACGACATGAAATTAAAGTGTGAAATTACATCATGAATAACAGTGACATGAACTGTGTACGATCAGTCCAAATATTGTCACGTGGGTTCATATCTATTTACCAGTGGTGTAAACAATAAGAAAATTATTCTTTCTCTCTAAACTATCAATAAAAAGGTCATCAGGTTCCGGTGGTGAAAGGAAAAGTAAATCACTTTAGGGATCCCTAGACCTCGAGTACACATGTTGTCTTAATCCACTTGATGTTTAAATGACCGATTCTAAGAGTGAAGGTGAAACTTTTGACAGGTAGTCGTCACCCCTTCTCCCACCCTATTTAACCGTCTACCCTAACCGTATGTAATGACATATATTTTATCTTTTGATCATTCCTGGATGATATATCGTGTCCCTTGAGTCACGAGAAATTACCGGGGACACCCTTTTCTTAAATGTTTTCCCACCCGTATACATATACAATTCCGAAGGGACCCCGGAGTCTACCATTTCTTAGAGGGACGTCACGTCTTCTGGACCCAAGTCAGGGACTGGGAACCGAATAGACTCATTATGAAGACCGAGTCTACAATTTCGCAGACGGGCGTTACGCTCTCTGGACCCAAGCTAGGGACCCAGCCCTTCTAGGGGACCTCTTCCTTTACCGTTCGGCGAAGTTATAAGAACGGACCTCTTAGGGTACCTATCTCCTCGGACCGTCCGATGTCAGGTGCCCCAATGTTTCTCAGTCTGTACTGACTCACTTAAGTGAAAGTATACTAATTTTCATTAGGACTTTTGTAACAGTGGACCGAAAGACAAAACGAAGAATTAATGTAAACAACGACAAACCAGTGAGTCACTACAGAATTGAGAAACACTCGGCCACCAGACGTCGTGTGGTCCGAAGGGACGGGAAGTGATAGAGGGTCTCAAACGAGTCTAGGTACAGATAACTCAGCTACTACGGATAAACGAGTTTAGGTACAGATAACTCAGTTACCACGGTAGTAAGAGACGACGAGGAAGGGGAAGACGGGAATTAGAAAGGTTCGTAATCCCAGAAAAGTTTACTCAATCAAGAAGTGTAGTCCACAGGTTTCATAACCTAAAAGTCGAGGTCGTAATCAAGAAGGTCACTGATAAGTCCTGACTAAAGGAAATCTTAACTGACCAAACTAGAAGAATGTCAGGCAAATGTTTTTCGACAATTTCTCATAATTTGACTCTGCCCTTTGTGTCCCGAGAATGTCGAGATCTTTTATAAAAAATTTACAAACAGAAAAATCCAAGGTACATCGTCATTTGAGCAAAAATCTTGACGTATTTGGGCTTCAGCATCTTTAAGTACAAAGATACTGTGGACGGTACGAACGATATGTCTGACGATAAGACCTGTAAAATTTACGGACAAATTTCCTTAATTTTACGGTATTGGGCAGCGAACTTCAACTTCTAAATAGAAATCTTTTACGATAACCTTTTGGAAAACTGTTCCATGAGATAAAGAGAAGGAAAAATTCGTGACAAACACTACAACATTAAAAATTCATACGTTCAATAAAATTATAAATATTACAAGAGTCATCCTTAAACAACAGTAAAATTTTAATCCAACCTCCACTAAATTTCGTATAGAAGAAACCAAATGACCTTTCATTAAACATCAGTTTATGTAACTAATCGTAGATTCGTATTAAGACTAAAAACGTTAATATGCCACTGACAGAGATAAAAAAAAACTCATATACATGCTCTTGTGCACATTCTCTTAAAAGGACCACAGAGTCTGCTATTTCCCAGACGGATGTTACACTCTCTGGGCCCAAGCTAGGGACCCAACCCTTCTAGGAGACCTCTTCCTTTACCGTTGGGTGAGGTCATGAGAGCGGACCTTTTAGGGTACCTGTCTCCTCGGACCATCAGATGTTAGGTACCCCACCGTCTCTCAGCCTATGTTGACTCGCTGATTTGAAAGTGAGGTTCTCTTGTTACTTATTGGAAAACGAGACTTTACTGTTGTAAACTTATAGATGTCCATCTTCTCATATGTATTCTTCCGAAGTATTAAATAATACTAGAGAATAAACCTTATTTTTATTAAACCTACTCAAAACTAATGACTCCTCACACTTTGAACGAGACAGAATTTTAATGTAAGACTTCACTCTTTTACCATTCTGACATCAGATTCTTACAAATAAAGTTGATTAAAAAAGTAGTATCTAATTATAATTATGTCCATGTATTTACAGATTCTAGTTTAACATACAGATCTTTTTTGATTTTTTTAAGGTCCGTCGAAAAAAAGTATAAAAACATCTTGTTCAAGAACAGAAAGTTTGAGACTTAGTTAGAGAAACAGTGATTTTTATTACGTATCACTAAAAATTTTCCCTTTTTAAATTCAGGAATAAAAAGACTAAGAAGGTTTTTCAGAAAAATGACACTTTATTACTACGTATTTTCGGTAAGGTACACAAAACACGGAGGCAAAAATTTTAAATAAAATTAAATCACGGATCATATGGTTTTTGTGGAGAGTGTAAGAAGACTACCATGTATATAGACACACCACCACCAAATCAGTGATTCAACACAGACTGAGAACAATGAAGCACCTCACATCAGGCGGTCCGAAGAGACAGGTACCGTAAAGGATCCGTTCTTATGACCACACCCAAGGGTAAAGGAGATGTCCCTTAGAAGGTTGGGTCCCTAATTTGGGTCCAGAGGACGTAACGTCCGTGTAATAAATGGTCACTCGATGGTCCCTTCGGGGGCATATACAGGGATCTTTTTGTTTTATATCGGTCTATACGAAACGTGATTTAAAGACATTTAGTAGGGGACTGGTCACTTTCAGTTTCATAACAAAATGCATAAGTAGAGTATTGGTTTTGTTTTTATATCCGCATTAAACGTAAACAATCTTTTAAATTCAAAACAATTACCAAAATCTTTTCTAAAAATGTTTTCTACTGTATGTTCTCTGAATATACAGGGTCAAATAGACCCTGTCAGTGTCACAGACGGACAACAGGACCTCATTAATAATTATCACAGTAAAGTAAAAGTGTTCTCAAGGTCAAACCCGTCATCTAATAAACCAGAAGATTTATAACGAAGGCAAGTCATAATTTACACAATCTATTCTACGGTACATCACTCTGACGAAGACTTCGTACGACGTAATAGGGAAAATCAATGTCTTAGTCGAACACTTCCTCTGTACGTATATATATCGACACCTATATATCTATGGACGTATCATATATGTATTTCGACAAGACACAAAATCTGTTAAAAAATCCTAGAATTTTTCATAAGTCTAAATCAACCAACAATTGTTTATAAAAGAGTAGGAACATAGTGTGAATTTTTATTATTATTCGTGTAGAAAATGTCGTCGTTTGACACCAGACGACTATGATTAAACTATGTACATCAAAGGGACCAAATACAGAAGAGGGAGTAGTAGGTCGACCGAGAGTGTAGAGATAGGTATGTCCTGAACCGTCTTCAATTTACATAGACTTAATGAACGAAACTAAGACGTATTTTCACTTATTAACTCATAGACTATAAATAGTCCTGGAAACAGACGATTATTACATTTACGCCCATTAATACTTAACTGACATAGACTAGCATTTCTAACATCACTACTGTGAGACGAAATGTAAACTTTTTAATTTGTAGGATTAATCTTGTAAGACTCAGAATACTTGAATTTAAAAGACAGGTGAAGGAACCCTCTATTACAAAAAACGAAAATAAAAAATTTTGGTAACACTATTTCGAATGTATTGTTTTAAATGATAAAATTGGTCAAAATCCATATGTTCCCTATTACAAACAAGGTTCATAGTAAACATAATTATTATCGATATAATTTATAGAGAATCGGCATAAAATAAGAACAAAATCTGTTAAGCGGTAATGAATCTAGGAAACACCGTGGTCGAACCTCGGTTCTGATTTAGGAACCAAGTCCTAAACTTCTATGATGCTTGGGACGACGTCATAGAGAGAGTCATACTAACATAGTGTAAAGAATTAGAAGACCTTAGAGAGTCTCGTTGTCTCTTCCGTAAGCCAGTCTTAAGTCCACCCTCTATTTTTATGACTCTAATAAGATCTTTGACTAAACTTACTTCATCATCTAAAACAACCCCTCAGTCCACACGTCTCACGATATAAGTTGATGTACTATATGACTCTACAGTTTAATGTAAAATACAAGTATCGTGTTCCTACATCTAAAATAACTATCGACTACAAAGATGGATGAATTGAAGACAGGACATATAATTATTTACAAGTATAGGTAAGGTCCGTCAAAATAAAGATCTTTTCTGGTATATAGTGTCCGTCAGGGGTCGAATCTTTATCCAACATAAGACTTTCAAATCAACAATACTTGAATTTTAAGTAAAGGGGTTTCTTTGCCGTTCCCTTATACCTCAAAGTAATCGGTTTCTTACTCCTTCTCTAAACATCTCTTCGCATGTATACGGTGACAGGTGGCTGACCTAAAAGATGGTCAGTGTAAGAACGGAGTGATGACACTGGAAAGAGTGACAGACCGTTCTGGTCACTAAAAATTTCACACCGGGTCCCCGGGGACCCCGGTTCTAAATTATTTCAATTATAAAGAATAACGAAATGGTCCCTGAAAGAACTCAGTATTTGATGTTTACGTGTCACAACTTCTTACGTAACTAACGATCACTTGAAACCCAGGTGACGGAAGTAGACACGAACCCGTGGTCGTCGTATTGGGTGGCTACGAAAACGTGGTAGTAATCTTTGTAGTTGTATCACCCCCTTTAAGTCATTATCATAATCATACTCTCATCAAAACTCCAGTGTCTGGTAGGGGGACTTTTGTAGAACCCTTGGGGGTCCCTAGACATCCGGCGTGAAACTTTTGGTGGTCAGATCGGTCACTGTCTCTGGTATTGTTCCCTCCACACCAACCCTCTACTTATTCGACCACTGACCAACTATATGTCCAGTACACTGGAAGTCTCTCAGAGACTTCAATTGGTATTTAACTTCCGAAAAAACAAAAGGCGAATTGAAAAATACAATCCAACCGAGAAAGAACTGAGGTCGTGGAGTTACAAACATTTACGAGCTCGTTCCCAAATAGTACAAGGTCTACGTTTTTACTGATCTTTTTCGTTTGAAGGACTTTTTGACCTCTAATTTCTTCTTGTTCCATAGAACATACTAATTCAGAAGTTTGAACAGAAATATAAACCACACCTTTACGAATAGTACTATGTCATATTGAAATTTAGAGTAAGCTGACACACTTTTTATACACTGACGTAAATTAATGAACAATGTACATTGTATACACTAGATACAATTTTTTATAAACCTTACCTAAGTAACCGTCCCCTAAGGTTTATTGTTTTGTGGTTCATAGTTAGTTTTCATAAGAATGACGATGTATTCTTACCAACTAAAAAAAAAATTGAAGTCTTATTAATGACAAACCCGCACATTCCAGAATCACCTGACAAAATTGTAGTGCAAACTCAAGTCAAGTCAGGGAATCAACACAGACTGAGAAACGTTGGGGTACATGACGTCGTGCGGTCCGGAGGGACAGGCAGTGGTTGAGGGCCTCAAATGAGTCTGAGTACAGGTAACTCAGTCATTACGGTAGATTGGTACAGTAGGAGACAGTAGGGGGGGCGGGTGGAAGTTAGAAAGGGTCGTAGTTCCAGAAGAGTCTACTCAGTCAAGAAGTGTAGTCCACCGGTTTCATAATCTCGAAGTCGAAGTCGTAGTCAGGAAGGTTACTTATAAGTCCTGACTAAAGGAAATCCTACCTAACCAACCTAGAGGAACGTCAGGTCCCCTGAGAGTTTTTATAAGAGGTCGTAGTGTCAAGTTTTCGTAGTTAAGAAACCGTGAGTCGAAAGAAATATCAGGTGGAGAGTGTAGGTATGTACTGGCGACCTTTTTGGTATCGAAACTGATCTGCCTGGAAGCAACCGTTTCATTACAGAGACGAAAAATTATACGACAGATCCAACCAGTATTGAAAAGAAGGTTCCTCGTTCACAGAAAATTAAAACACCGACGTCAGTGGTAGACGTCACTGAAACTTCGGGTTCTTTTATTTCAGACTGTGACAAAGGGGACAAAGGGGTAGATAAAGGGCACTTCACTACCCTGGTCTACGGTACTAGAAGTAAAAGACTTACAACTCGAAATTCGGTTGAAAAAGTGAGAGGAGAAAGTGAAAGTAGTTCTCCGAGAAATCAAGAAGAAGTGAAAGACGGTATTGCCACCACAGTAGACGTATAGACTCCAATAACTATAAAAAGGGTCGTTAGAACTAAGGTCAACACGAAGTAGGTCGGGTCGTAAAGAGTACTACATGAGACGTATATTCAATTTATTCGTCCCACTGTTATATGTCGGAACTACATGGGGAAAGGGACAAACCTTGGTCAGGTAACAAGGTACAGACTAAGATTGACAACGAAGGACTGGACGTATGTCTAAAGAGTTCTCCGTCCAGTCCATCAGACCATAAGGGTAGAGAAATTCTTAAAAGAAAAATCGAAAATCCTTTGTCTCCATGATCTTACTCCGTTTATTACCTAAGATAAAGTGTGAATAGATATTGATAATATTATTTATGTATCACTTATAACAACCGAAAAATTCTGTACTTGCACCTTCAGCGAGTCGGCACAGGCTGAGAAACGGTGACTTGTCAGGTACCTTAAGAGGTCCGGTCTTACGATCTCACCCATCGGAAAGGGAAGAGGTCCCCTAGAAGAAGGGTTGGGTCCTTAGCTTGGGTCCAGAGGGAGTAACGCCCGTCTACGGAATGGTCGACTCGGTGGTCCCTTCGGGTTCTTATGATCTCACCCATCGGATAGGGAAGACGTCGTCTAAAAGGGTTGGGTCCTTATCTTGGCACCAGAGGACGTAACGTCCACCTAAGAAATGGTCGACTCGATGGTACGAATACAGGACGGATCACGTTTCTAGATAAAGTTTTGCATTAATTTATGTAATCATTATGCAAACGTATGAATGTCTTTATTTTCAAAATAACAACAGAGGAATTAGAGCACAAGTCGTAATCCTTTTAGTACCTCTAAAATCTTTATTATTTTTGACAATAAGACATGACTAAGGAAATAAAACACATCGTCAAATATATATTGTAGTGTCAACTGTTGACTGTGCATTAGTAGAGAATAATCACTAGTACGTATACTGAAAGACAGTTCCGCAATACCTCGGACACAATTAGACCCAAACTTGACAGAAGTAAATCTGGTATTCCTCTGGAAGAGTTCTTAGACCTAAGAGAGACATCTCGTAATACTTCCTTCGCGTTTTCTTACCCGAATATCTTGCTACGGACACAATAAACAACAAAAGTTTCGGAAACCTTATGAAATACCTATTTGTAATAGTGTATCTTACTCTAATAGCAAATAAAGACATGTCTTTGTTTTTTTCTTGACCAGGATCTTTCGTTGGGTTTCACCCGTCGTGAGTGTCTTCAAAACTTCCTTTAACTCCGTCTCTTATTCCTCTCACTTCAGGAACCACCAGGTCCATCCTTTTTTCCTCTACTACTGTAACCGGAAGTTTTAGACCGTTTACTCAGGAAAACTAATCGAGAAATTTTTATTGAATTGTGATAATAAAACAGACATCTTATTCTTCTTATTCACGATGTAGTGGGTTTAGAATCACTGTCGAAGGAAAGACAAGTAACCTACCAAAAGAGGTTCAAGTCAGTAACATAAAAGTACTTTCGTCCAACAAAATGACCAACTCAAGAACCCTTTTGCAGATAAATTTCTATATCGATTAGTCGATAATGTATATTTTACCTATTTGTTGTTCCAGGATGATATATCGTGTCCTTTGAGTTCAGTTACAGGACACTATTTGACATTACCTTTTCTTATAATTTTTCTTACATATATACATATATGGACTCAGTGAAACGACATGTCGTCTTTAATTGTGTTGTAATATTTAGTTGGTCCGAAGTCAAACTTTTTTATTTTCTACGTCGATTAGAGGTGTATATACAAGTGGTCCGAAATTTCGAATTTCAGACCTTAGGGGTTCCTCTTTCGATTACCCGAATACAAAATTCAACAGTCGTTCAGAAAAGTTTCTTCGGAATTAACCAGATACCTCATTGTAACCGGATCGGGATTTCTTTAAGGTTCAAAATCCCGATGAGAGAAGTTTGTAATCGTGGTATCTGATTTGGACTCGATTCAAAAATTTTATCTATTTTTTATTTTGATTTAAAATTCCTGATAGACAACCCTGAAACTGAGGATATTTAGTTATTTCCGTTCGTGTCTCAGGAATATACTCATAATAAGACACTATAATAGTATCTTGTATACCACGACTCTAAATACTGGGATTCAGTATGTATGGGTGAATCTGTTTCACTTTTCATATTTCTTTTTTCTTTTCCCCCTTGTAATCTTTTTTCTTTTCCCCGACGTCACAGAACGTCGGTGACAATTGGGACTGTATAAAGGAAGGATCAAAAGAAGATATATAAAAGACAGAGTGCAACAATATCATATCGATATTGTGATATTTCAATATCACATCCAATTAAGACCTACATCTTAATTACTCAGTTTACTATGACTGTAAAAGTTTCAAGAGTTTTGTATAATGGTGTAACTATATATCTTTTAAAAAAAGAAAAAAAAAATTAGTTAACAGTAAAGAAAACCTTTATGTTCTGGAACAGAGAAAAAGTGGATCAATCGTAACTGACTTCTACGACATATATAAACACACATAGACGTACATAGTGTATGTATATTGTCAAAATAATTAAACTAACCTCTTTTTATAAAGAGATCAATCTGTAAAACTACAAATCCCTTGAGTCATAAAAGAGTCTACGTAAAGAAGGAAACACTTAACACGATCAAAGGAAACGACCAAATTCCACACAGGAATCAAACATAGTCGAAAAATATGAAACTTCTATGATTGTAAATAGTATCAACATATTTCAATATAAAACAGAAATCGAGAAAAAATTCTAATCTTTACCTAAATAGATCTCTCTCTTGTAAGACATCTGTCTTACACCAGGTAGAGTTTTCCGAACTCTCGTCGGACAGAAATGAAAATATTACGTGTCAATTAAGAGGATACATAACTCAGTCAGAATCAAATGCCTATAGTTAGAAGAGACTCTAAAGAAGGTAACGAAAATTCGGGCCTTTTAGTAGGAGTATACCTCTCTACCTCTTCTCAGTAGAAAAAAAAAATACCAAATAATAAATTGTAAACTGAAACATTAGGTAAACCTTAAATAAAATCATAAAGGTCTAGGAGACCTTCTAACAATTAATTTTTCTCGAGGAAATTTCGGAGGCAATATGGTGTCGATATAAAAGTATTCAGAGATTTATAAAGACCGAAGTTGAAATGGGTTTTCCAAATTCACTAGGACCGTCTCTCCACTTTCAGAAACTACTCGTAGACTCTGGGAACAATTTGTTTAACATTTGATAGAAATCGTGGTTCCTCCACTCTACTACCCTGTCCTCCTCCCCCGTGTGTCCCTCCTCCCCTCGTTCACTCGATTATCGAGGTATTGCGACAAAAATTAAAATCCTGTTCAAGAGTAAACGCGTTCACTACTGTCCTGCACAAGGGTCGACGCTCTCATGGAGTGACAGCCTCGTCTCCAGAAGAACAACTCTGAGATATCTTTTTGGAAACTCTTCCTGTCGTTTCGGCTTCTACATACCTACTCCAATTCCTTCCTTCTACTGAGTTTCTCTTAGTACTTTAGGTCGTTCTCCGGGTTTCTGGAGGCTCTGTTTCTGTCCGGAGGACGGTTTCTCTTCCGGGACTCTTTCTTCTTTGGTTCCTACTGAAATTGAGTCTACCATCCTTCTCGACTTCGTGATCTCCCCCTCCGCCCACAACTCCTCCCGTCGGGTCCTCTCGACTGGTCATCGGGCCTCTCGACGTGTCTTCTGTAATTCGTGCTCCTCAAACTACACTTACACAGGAGGCTACGGCGGATGCCTTAGGACTTTCTGGGGGAGTGGTAGTAGGTGGGCGAGGACCCGACGTCACTAGGGATGCGAGACTGTGCGCACGAGGTGCTCCACCTCGGCTCTATGCACCAGAACATACTGCGTCTCGACTGGAAGCACGCAGTCGAACTTTAAATGTCCCGCTGAGCCGGGCCCTTCGGAGAGTCCGTTCAACATCCCTTCCACTTGAGAGTGGAATGTCCGAAGTCGAAGTGTCAAGACATCCTAAATCGTGTCTATCTGGTCAACGTGTGCCCGAACGACTAGAAATTGCGACGGAACAACCCTACAACCGACTCAAATACTTTGCAAACTGACAAGTCTGGTCAGACCCTTCATGTGGACTCTTCCTCCGGCTTACGACGTCACTTTGACCCTTAGACCCCCTCACGGAGGGAAGAACAATTGGAAGAGAGGACGACAAGTCACGGTATAAGAATTACGTAGTAACATCGGATATCCCACGGCAGAGACTTATTCGGATCCTTTAAATGTTATAGGATTGAAGAGGGTGTACAATTACATTAATACTGAGTCGTTTTAGTAAAGTATTAAGTTTTTACAGAAAGTAAATTTAGACTTCTTCACTGAGAATTCAATGTCGGTGTATTTTGACTTCATAAACCCCTTAATAACATGGTTCAAAAGAACTCAAAGTGCTCGATAGTCTACTCTTTAGATGTCTTTATAGTCTACTCTTTTACCACGGAGGGGTTCTTATATCACAAGACCGAGAGGTTAATAGACTCCCTTTATTTGTCGTTTTAATTATAGGACTTGAGTCGGACTTGGTTTTCGTCTCGGTTTTCTTTGGAAAGGTCGGTCAAATTGCTTCCGTTGGGAAGGTTCATCTCTACTTACCTCCTCCACCCAGTCTTTATTGCGTCCTACTTCTCTCTCTAATCTACTTCGACCATTTTATTAATATCCGACTATTTAAAAAGTATGAAACGGTAACTAGTCATGACATTTATCGAACACACGTGGGTTCAAGAGACGACGGACTATTATCTTATGAGAACACACTACGAATCTTTGTTTTACAGTCTTCACCTTCCCCGAAGCCTCGAGTTGGTGAGTCAGGTTGTCACTCTTTGACTCCGAGTCTCCACCACTTACTGAACGGGCACCGGTGAACTATATAAGCACCGTCTCGACCCCAAGAGACCTGAGTAACCGGTCACCGGAAAAGGTGCAAGTGGGAAATTTTTTTACGTTAGATCCTTCTACTTCCAGTTTTCTTTTTACCTCCCAATTTTTCCTTTTTATAGAGACTACCTTCCACTTCTTTTCCACGAAGTAAGTCGAAGAATCGTTGTTTGTTCTCTTTCGACCGGAAAAGATTCTCTTTTCTTATACAGTTTAATAAAGAACTCCGTGAACTATATTAGGTATACAGGAGACACAGGAACACAAATATATTTTACACACTACCGAACCAAGACAATTCTGTACTTATTTTTCCTTGACTCTTCAATGAACACTTCTATTTCCAGTATATCTAAAGTAAACAAATGAAAAGTGATTGTACTTGAAAGCATTCGACCGAAAATGTTGACGAGAGGTTGAAAAATTTGCTAACAAACCGTCCCCACGTTTCTTTTTTAACTTTCTTCTCTTCGGCGATTCTAACACAAAAGACTAAACAAATATCAATACTCCTTTCTTAATAAGATAGGGAGAAACAATATAAAGTCACAAATGGATTTGAGGTAAGGAGGAGAACCACTTTCTTCTTTCCTTTTTTTTTCGGGTACACCATTACTCTGGAAATTGTCCACCCCAAATCCGACGAACTAAAATCGTTCACACACTAATTACCTTGGAAAAGAAGAGGTAGTTTATAAATAATAAACTTGTGAGACTCAACGACTAAAGTGTGAAAAGGAAGGTCCCTAATTTTTCATACACAAACGTCGGATTTTCTCTAGACAGAATTGAACGTCCCAAATGAAAGAATATATGCCTCCAAGTTGCCTCCTTGTCGCGATAGAGTGACGAAACGCCTTTCTTTTCCTTCGAAAACTTTTCGAGTATTCCATTTACGTGTCCTCTAGTCATACTTCCTTAGTTTCCGGAAACTTTTAGGTCTCCGAGGAGACCTAAATCCACCCCCTTATAGATGATCGGGAATCCACGATCCCTCTCAGTGCAGTTCTATGTGGGCACCAGACTATTGGGGGGTCCCAAATGTACCAAGTCGTGGGTAAAGAAAAAAGGGACGGAGAGGTGGTAGGCGTAACCGAAAAGTCCCCAAACTACATGATAATCTTTACACTTCTTGTGACGAAAAGACAAACATTTCTTTATTTTGGATTTCGTGGTCGTTATCTTAAGAGGGGGAGGGGGTACAGGTTCTAAAGAGGTAATGGAACCTTAGTACTAATAAAAAAAGGGGAACACTTTAGAGGTAACAGAACCCACCCACTGACGAAATGAGAAATGGGGTTTTATGAAAATACTGGACCAGTCAAGTATAGTCATCTTAGTGAGACTCTTTTGTAAAAATATTTTCACACTGTAAACATACTTGTCTACACATAAAAAACTCTTACTCATAGGAAATTACAAGGTCTAGGTCTATCTTTTTTGAAGATCAAATTATCTTCCTTTTACAAGGATTCACTCTATAACCGTTTGACGTACCGACGGAGAATGGACATCCGTAGACTCTTTCGACTATTGTAGGGGGCTCCTTACAACAGTTCCTCTACCGTCGAACCACTCTCTTCTACCTAGTCCACCAGAGAGTCCCCGGGGTCCTCGGTTCCGTCCCCGACCTGTCCCTTAGGAACTCGACTCTATCTCTTCTCCGATCTACTCTCCTCTGGTACCGGATCGGACCGACCCTGGCTCGGTCTGGTCAGAATTTTCGGAGTCTGCGACCGTTGTACCGTCACTGTTACTCTCCCGTCTTCAGTGAAAATCACCGTCAATAGGTCGGTCCTGGAGCTGTGTCAAAGTTTTACCTGTCGGTAAGAGGTCGTGACCGACACCCGAAAGTCATATACGGATTTCATTCATCTATGGGGTCACGTAGGTCCTTACCAAAGGTCTGTGTCCTCGTGAAGGACTTAGTCACGGAGACTCAGGGACATTTCTGTGAGTCGTGTCATACCCCCGTCGTGGGACACGACAGGAAGGGAGGGGAAGGAGAGGAGACACTAACACCGTACGGAATCCGTTCCTAAGAATATCGATAGCTAGGTGTCAATACCCCGTCAGGAAAGTCGGACACTTTTACATAAAAGAAAAATATCAAAAATAACTTCATACCAACTAAACATTAAACACAATTAAAGGTGACATGTGGTTTCACTAAGTCAATGGGTGTATGTTGAGGGTAAGGAAGGGAGAGGGTCGGGGAGAGGTGGAACCCTTCAGAAAAGAGATACAGACACTTAGACAAAGTAACAACAAGTCAAAAAGTCAACACAGACTGAGAAACGTTGTGGTACCTGACGTCGTGCGGTCCGAAGGGACAGGAAGTGGTAGAGGGTCTCAAACGAGTTTGAGTGTAGGTAACTTAGTGGCTACAGTAGGTTGGTAGAGTTTGAGCCAAAGGGGGAAGAGGACGGGAGTTAAAAAGGGTCGTAGTCCCAGAAAAGGTTACTCAACCGAGAAACGTAGCCCACCGGTTTCATAACCTCGAAGTCGTAGTCAGGAAGGTTACTTATACGTCCCAACTAAAGGAAAACCTAACTGACCAACCTAGAGGAACACCAGGTCTCCTGAGTTCTCAGAAGAGATCGTAGTGTCAACTTTCGTAGTTAAGAAACCACGAATTGAACAAAATTCCAGGTGAGAGTTGTAGACATGTACGGATGACAAGAGGAAGACAACCGGTACTTCACTACCCTGACCTACGGTTCTAGAAGAAAAGAAACTTATAACTCAGAATTCGTTCGAAAAAAGGAGAAGAGAAAGTGGAAGTAGTTCTCCAAGAAATCAAGGAGAAGTGAAAGACGGTAATCCCACCATAGAAGACGTATAGACTCCACCAAGTATAAAGAGGATCGTCAGAACTAAGGTCGAACACTAAGTAGGTCGGATCGTAAAGCGTCCTACGTGAGACGTATCTTCAATTTATTCGTAAATTTAATTTACTTGTTGAGGAAAGGGTTAAAACTTGGACAGGTAACAAGGTACAAGTCAAGATTGATAACGAAGAACTGGACGTATGTCCAAAGAGTTCTCCGTTCAGTCCACCAGAACATAAGGGTAGAGAACTTCTTAAAAGGTGTCAAACGATACTACGTGTGTCAGTTTCCGAAATTGTATCAGTCACTTCGTCTACAAAAAGATCTTAAGAGAACGAAAAAGACACTAGGTTAGTTACAACCGTTAAACTAGAGACCAAGGAGACGGAAAAGATTTAGGTCGAACATGTAGACCTTAAAGAGTCAAGTGTATGACAACTTCGGATCGAACTTCCTAAAATTTGTAATGGAACGATCGTACACTTTACTCGTGTTAACATACCATCAAACTTGTAAGAAACCGTAACGGGAAAGGACAGACCACAAAACACCTATACATAAAAGATAATTACACAAGACCTCCTATCAAACACCCGAAGGGACCACCGAGTCTATCTGCCGTTTCTTAGACGGACATCACTCCCTCTGGACCTAAACTAGAGACACAAACTTTCTAAGGGACCACTTCCCTTACCGATGGGTGAGGTCCTAAGAACGGACTTCTTAAGGTACCTGTCTTTTCGGACCACTCGATATTAGGTACCTCCTATAAAATATACACACATATGTACGAAAAACTTTTTTTATAGGGTTTTTCACAATATTGGTACAGACAATGTGTCTGAACGAGAAGGACAAGTCTTGTAAATCGAAGAGACAGAGACAGAGGATCTGGAAGTAGAGGATTCTGAATCAGTTGTCTACAAAGAACTCGTAGATAATATTCGGTTGAGGACACGAATATAACTTTACGATCTGAATGTCACCACGTCTTTTCTTCGAGTCAAGACAGAAGATCTCGAATAGGGGATCACATTTTCTGTTTGTAACTTACCAACACGTGTCAGATTATTTGTGAACGTCCGACATCGGACGTTTCCACTTTTTTTTACCATAACTTACTATCAAACAGCCCCCGCGTCCCCCGCGACGCAGTCCCCGTCGTAGAGACTTCCCCACTGGAAATTCGACTGGATCCCTCGTACACACCACCAACGATTCATCTGTCTTCACCCGGCTCCCAACACAACAAGTTCTCACACACACTTTCGAGTCTCCACGTCCTCCGGACAATTTCTAAGTCTCGAACTGAGACTTCCGGCATTCTGTCGTGACGTCTCAAGATTCATCCTCTCACTGCATCACACAAAAGTCTCCGAGAGAGACCGTGGTTTGAGCCTTACCTACCTCATCCCTTCATCAGTCCTTCGATAACGTCAACAGGCTATTCTTGGTCACCGTCGATTCTAATCCGACTACCTCTCCTCTCTCTAAATTCGCTATAACTCCTTTACCTCAGTTTCTTAACCACGGTGACCTACACTCGGTCATTGGAGGACTAACCGAGGAAGTGAGAAAAATTTTATAGGAAACGGAGTCCGAAGAGACTAATTTCACTGACAGAGATCTAATGTAACTCGTGTACCTTGATTTTATAAGTCTGCTCCAACAACCACAAATACAACTCCCAGGGATTTCTGGTGGGAGTCCGAGTCACTCAGTGGTCTTCCTGGGTGTCCTCAGTCTATTTGACCCTACGAGGGGTAACACCGATTAATGTCTCTTGCCTGTGTCTCATTTTAGTCGTCTCTCTTTCTTGTGTGCCTCGGTCCTCTTTAGGTCGTACTCGAAGGTTCGCAGGAGAAGGTCACTCCAGGGTCCCTTCGCGTATTAAGACCGTAGGCACACACTCTCGTGTGCGAGTCGTAATAGGAGTCCCTTCGAATGGGTTCTGAACCCCAGGTCGCAAAAATGACCCTCAGTCAGTATGTCTACACCATGAGTTCCCTGTTTGAGGTCGAGGGACCTCTACTTTGTATAAGTGGTATTTAGTGTGACCCCGGCCGACACACTGGGAGAATAGTCCGCGTCATCAGGTGCCTGAGTTTCGAGTCGAGGGTCTTCGACCGGTCCCCAAAGGTCCTTAGTTCGACTCCTCTGTTCGGAAAGAACCCTTACACGTCCCAAACTCGTAGGGTCCGGACGAGAGACTTGGGAAAGGACGGGTCTCGACATCGGGTCCCACGAACATCGGAGACTCATCCACTCAACATACGAGGTCCGGAGGAAGGGTGTCGACACAGAAGAGGTCGAGTAGTCTTGCATCGGATCTTTTCTCACGGTAATCACCTGACATCGGTCCACAACCCCTGAACGTACGTAAAGGGTCGAATAATGCTCCCTGAGATGTGAGTTTCCCGAGTCACTGTTCCGAGTCTAGTCGGACCAGAACTGACCTTTACAGGGAGTCGTCTTGGGTCCTACATCCGAAAGAGGATGTAAAGTTAAAGATCTCGTTAAAGGTATGGCCTAAAGCCACATTGAGATAGACATACCGGACCGGATTAAAAGATTGAGAGAGTGACCACTGACAGACACATAATACAATCCAGAAAGGTATAGTGTGTCTATCATCTTAGAATTCTATAAATGAAAGGGTCTTTTGAACCCCTTAATCTCCTCACAAACAAAACTTTTCGTTTTATATACACTCCACGTACCGACTTTCTCGTAGACGTGACTCGGACCTGAATCTCTTTTTACATTGCCCTCCGACTCCTTTACGTGAAGACGGTCCTGGAGGTGTTCACTAAAACATTCTTGTTTTCGTTACGACGACAAATTTTATTGGTCTCTCCTTACTTAGTCCGTTCGACCGTCACTTTCCTGACAAACCGACCTGATCTCTAGTCATCTAATGTCTACTGTTCATTTCTCTTTTTTCTAATGTACAGAGTCATAACTATTATTTTACAAGGGACCCAGTTTTTTAATCATTATTGTAATACTCATTTGTATCAAAACCTCTCCAGTAGTGAAAAGTTTCCCTTCCCAATCTAATAAACTTTAAAATGTCAATTTTTTTAATAGTGTTTTACCCAATCTTACTCCTGAACTTATTTACGGGGTAAACTTCTCTGAGGAGGTCATGGAGGAGTGACACAATAGTGTAACATGTTCGATATTTCTATGGTGATCTCTACAATCTCGTTATAATTCTTTGGTGTCATAAAGTCCACCAACATCCTGAGACTTAACAAGTCAATAATAAAACATAGACAGTGTCTGTCATTAAACTAATACGGACTACAACACTTGTTCCCTGACTTATAAAAAATTCATACTGTTTAAAGACAATTTGATTAAACTCAATGATCAATCCTTCTGATTTATAAAAGAGGTGTTGGGACCAAAGTAAAGTCCTCATACAACAAAAGACTCTAAATTAAACGTCAATATTGTAAAGTATGATTTGATCGACAAAACAAATTGTCATAATTGACTTCGTCAACGTCTTAGTAAACTTTCTTTAGACCAAAAATCGTACGTTCACGCACAAACCAGCACAGTCTGATGAACGCTGGGACACCTGGTACCGGGCGGTCCGAGGAAACAGGTACCTTAAAAGGTCCGTTCTTATGACCTCATCCAACGGTAAAGGAAGCGGTCAAAAAAAATCGTATCAGTACCTATCAATCCCCTACTCCAATGATGTAATATCCCGAAGGGTCCACCGAGTCACCATTTCTTAGTCGGACGGTCACGTCCTCTGTGTTCTCTGCGTCTAAGTTAGGGACCCAGCCCTTCTAGGGGACCTCCTCCTTTACCGTTGGGTAAGGTCATAAGAACGGACTTTTTAGCGTACCCGTCTCCTCGAACCACCCGATGTCAGATACTCCCGGTGTCTGAGTCTGTGCTGACTCACTGACTCGTGTGTGTCAATATTATAATTATTTTCGATTATATACCACGGACAATACAAGGCCCATGATGAGACTCACGGGATGTATATAATGCACTAGAAATATTGTCAGACAACTCCAAGTCAAGTCAAGTCAGGACTTAGCGGGTCAGCACAGGTTGAAAACGCTGGGGTACTTGACGTCGTGTGGTCCGGAGGGACAGGTAGTGGTTGAGGGCCTCAGGTGGACTTGGGTTACAGGTAACTCAGCCACTACGGTAGGTTGGTAGAGTAGGACAGCAGGGGAAGAGGAGGACGGGAGTCAGAAAGGGTCGTAGTTCCAGAAAAGTTTACTCAGTCGAGAAGCGTACTCCACCGGTTTCATAACCTCAAAGTCGAAGTTGTAGTCAGGAAGGTTACTTGTGGGTCCTGGTCAGAGGAAATCCTACCTGACCAACCTAGAGGAACGTCAGGTTCCCTGAGAGTTCTCAGGAGGTTGTGGTGTCAAGTCTTCCTAACTAAGAAGCTACGAATCGAAAGAAATATCAGGTTGAGAGTGTAGGTATGTACTGGTGACCCTTTTGGTATCGGAACTGATCTGTTCCGAACTGAACTGAACTGCCTGGAAACAACTGTTTCATTACAGAGACGAAAAATTATACGACAGATCCGACCAGTATTGAAAGGAAGGTTCCTCATTCGTAGAAAATTAAAGTACCGACGTCAGTGGTAGACGTCACTAAAACCTCGGGTCTTTTTATTTCAGTCGCTGACAAAGGTGACAAAGGGGTAGATAAACGGTACTTCACTACCCTGGTCTACGGTACTAGAATCAAAAGACTTACAACTCGAACGGTTGAAAAAGTGAGAGGAGAAAGTGAAAGTAGTTCTCCGAGAAATAAAAAGAAGTGAAAGACGGTATTCCCACCATAGTAGACGTATAGACTCCAATAACTATAAAGAGGGCCGTTAGAACTAAGGCCGAACACGAAGGAGGATTGGACAACTCCAATCCAACATCATAAGAAGGGTAAAATGTGTGTCTTAACTCCCTGTCTCGGAAATTTTTCGAGGGGATTTCAATTGTGTCGGTCATTCACCAAAGTTTAGGTGTTGTACACCTACGTCTCAGACTCAAGATTGGGGTACACGAGACGTCGGTGTGTGTCCATTGTCTAACTAATCCTTTCCTCCGACGGGGACGGACACTACCGAATCGGTCATCCTATTCACCTCTATTTCCCCCTTTTTAGGGGGTACAACTAGGGTTTACATTTTCTTTAAATTCTCGTCACTCAAGAGACCTGTCAAGCGGTAAACAGGGGTCGACCTCAGACCACCCACACTGTCCCGTCATGACTCACTGAAACCTCGATACTAGTGACGTTTCTTAAGATGTCATTGGTGGGAACTGTGACCACAACTCTTATTACCCGTTCTTGTCTTGACCTTGTTAACCGGAAACGTTAGACAAGTATTTCACAATGTGTTTATTGTTGAAACGTAAACATATAATAAAGTTTATCATGTCTTGAATATTTGAACTCAAAGACAAGTGGGTACCATGGAGAAATACCATGGCACGGGATTCTGTAACACATAGGTCTCACCGACTCCTCAACGAGGTTAGACTAGACTAGAAGAAACCAACCTTTTGGGGACCCATACTCGGGAAAAACCTTAGCGACCAACGATTGCTAAGGAGAAAAGAGTGGAAGGCGTCTGAGAAAATAACATCCGTCAGTCAAGGTGTCAACACAAAGTACAACGACATAAAGGAGTTGAGTCAACGTTCGGGTCGGTCCCGTCTCTGCGTCAGAATGTGTAGAAAAGACAGCTGGACCGTGTTTTCCTGTGTGTCGAGCGACAAAGGACTCGACTAAGATGGTAGGAGAATGACCAAAACTTTTTAGTCTACTACCGTTCGGATCGAATCAGAAGACACCAATGACTCCCAGGACAGTACTAAGACCAAGGACTAATGTTTAGACTCAATCCTGAGATCTCCGAACAGTCAGATGGTCGAATTCCACGATTCGAAAGAACTTCTGTCTTTAATAACCCATTGGTGTAAACATAGATTTCATGGAGCGTATCATGCTCCCTCGGACGGGATTTATAAAATTTACTTGTCGACTCAATCACGGAGTCATGACGACATGACGTATTGGCCTCTACAGCTAAAAAAACAAATTTAGAGACAACCTTTAAACGAAAGAAAATAATTAGTACTAAAAGGAAATTTTGACCTCTCACAAATTACCCGGAGGTTGGATCTCAAAAAGTTTAGTTTCAATCAAACCGGCAAATACAAAAGTACAGAAATTAGCAACCAGAAATTAATAGAATACTAAAGAGACTTTTATAACCTTATATTTAATGAACTTAAGAAAAGTCACGAGTCATTGTGTAAATCGTGTAAACATATTTTTCGGAGTCATTGGAGAAACACCGTCAGAGGTGTACGAAAAAAGTACTGAGTTTCACAAACCTCCTGTATGTCTTATCGTTTATTCATTCGAAAAAAGAAAAAATTGAGGTTTCCTACTCGTCTTCATGGGTTGGTTCTTTGAGAAAGACGAAGGTGCGGGGTAACGAACAGAGACGTATAAAGGAAGACTACACAGGGCCCAAGAGAAAAGCGTGATGTCAAGACATCTAGTAAAAGACAATATTAAATGGTTTCTAATTTTAGTCCTTAAAACTTTAAGTCTTTCCAATTTCTACACAAGGAGGGTGGGGGTCCCTTTTCCGATCGTACCAGTATGGACTTCTTTCTCTTCCGTCTCTGCTTTGCTTGGAACTGGAACACTCTCCGACGCACAGACGGGCACGAGGGTGGCTGTGCGCGTTTCGGCCACTCAGGGCGGGAGACGGTTCGAGAGGACGACGGGCACGACCTCCGACACCCCGAGGTCTCAGAGAGACGTCGAACAAAAAAGAGTTGTTCGAGAAGTCGCACCCACAGACGAGAGTATAGGGCCAGAGTTGGGACGACAAGTGATTGGTGCAGAAAGGACTTAGAGCCCGAGGAGTGGGTATTCTATTCTCCCCAACACAAGATCCGTGGTCGTAACCTTTACAATGTAAGGTCGTAACCAACTCTAAGTCTTACATGAAAACGGTTCTTCGAAAACACTTACCACTAATCCAAGAGTACAATTAGGATTCTCCGGTCACAGGAGTATCTATTCTGTGCCACGTAACAAGTCCCACGTAAGGGTGGGGAAGGTCCAAACGACTAACGAAGAACCGTGAAAAGAACTGGGGCCCATACACTATGAGAGTGACGGGACGTCGTAGGTCCGTCACCGGAAGGTGGCTCTGTACGACCTACGGGGAACGTGACACCAGGTTCCTACTGGTACAGGGAGGGTGATGGGTCTAGGGGTAAAGTCGTCGACGGAAGTCGGTCCACCGCACCCTTTTGTCATACCGACTCAGCGAAAGAGGAAACCACCCCAGTTACGTCAATTTCGTCATACAGAGTCTTAAGTGACATGAAGTCTTATCGGAGAATACGAACAATTTTGACATCTAAGAACCTGGGGTGAGGTATCTTTAAGACTAAGTTAACTAGACTTTGCCCCAGTCGTAGACTACCTTCACCAGGAACCTGGTATGAAACCCTTCGTGCCGGAGTCTCGTAGACACAGAAAACTTCTTCTAAGAATTGAGTTTGTCCAACCCCTGTAAAGTACGTCCTGTCGTTCTATTGGACCGTTATATTTCCTTCTATCTCGGACACCCATGGTGTGCCTTTCGATAAGTGTCTTTAGACGGGAGACTCAAGTCAGAAGAGTCGTGAGGATAATCGAAGGGAAAACGATGACATTGTTTAACGGTGTTTGAAATCCCAGAACTCTCTTGTACGTCAGTAATAGATTGTCAATAATATGTTAGGTTTCAGGTTTACCCAAAGTGACTCAATTTTTCCACAAACGTCCCGACGCGAGGGAGACCTCCGAGACCCCCTCTTAGGGAAGGAGAAGGTCCAGTAGGTCCCGACGGACGAGGGAGCGAATAGCGAGGAAGGAGGCGGAAGTTGTGGTCGTCGAGACGGAGACTCGAAGGACGAAAGGAGGAAACGAATATTCCCGGGAACCTGGACAGAGTTATTAGGTCTTCTTAGAGGGTCAGAACTCCGGAGATTAAATTAGTGTAAAGGTCTCAGGGGAGACGACACATTTCATTGTATAAACGTCGAAGGTCCCCAATCCTGTCTCTGTAGAAGGCCCCTGACCCCCCTCCCCCTGTAATAAGATGGATGTCTTCGGCAGTACATCAGGAAGTCGGTCGTCGCAACCGTAGTGGACCCTCGAACAATCGTTACGTCCGAGAACCTGGGAGAAGGTGTGAATGTCTTACGTCATCCACAACAGTGAGGTAAGGTCCGCTAAGTATACGTGTAATCACCCTCTTCGAGACACGAGGACAAAAAGGGTCGAAGAAGGCAAAAAGACAGAGACCTGAGTAACTATGTTCGTGTCTTTCGAAGTCTTAAAAAGTGTCGTCGAGTGTACCGTCAAATAACTCTCCTACAATGATTCGTAGAGGACGTACGCTCCGAGACACGATCCTTAGCCCCACTGCCACCAGCCATTTCTCATCAGCACGCCGTCACTCCCTGGTTCTCCTCGGGGTCTCCCTTCGGCTACCACTCACAACCACGGACACTTAAGACACATTCCTTCATAAATGGTTCTCTGGGGTTAAAGGATCATCGAGATAAATCAAATTCCCTTTAACGGAAGTTGGCATTTATTTGGAAAAACTTTTATGCCCTTTTACACCTTATTGCACTATAACACATTGGTCCGCACCCTCTAATTATCGTCCTTGTGTCTGTAGACTGAAATTAACACTAGAAGGTAGAAACTCTCAATGAGGAGTCGTTGCAAAGAATTTTACGACGAAAAAGAAGGGTCCGCCGGTTCTCGTCTTGTCATGGGTCGTCTCGTAGCAACACCTGTACGCCCTCAAAGCTTCACTCGAGGGGAGGGACTAGGTGGCGGCCCCGTAGCTGTAGCTCGGTCACTGGGACCTCCAGCCTCTGATGTAGGACTGAGGCCTTTACACGCACCTCGCGTTCTCGTAGTCACTGGACTAACCGAGAAACTTGTTGCCGGCGGAGATGTCGGTCACGTAGAGGTACAGGGCGATGATGTTCGCCGGCCACGAAGACTAGCTCAAGCTGGGGTGATTCGGAAAGAGAGAGTACAGGGCGCCGCGGAAGATAGTCCTCTAGAGGCCGTTGCTACAGTCGAGGTTCGAGTGGGAGGAGTGCGACGTGAAGGGGGCCGAGGCCTAGGAGACCTCGGGGAGGGGCGTGCGGTGACGGCTCGACAAACTCCTCGACTTCGTCTTGTTCGGCGTCGGTCTGCGGTGGTGGCGGTACCGACACTGGCGGCTAAGGCTCTGAGACGGGCTCCGTCTCTTCATATTGGGTCCAGGGGTCCTGAAGAACAATTTTTACGGTCCCTATTTGCGGTTCTTGACGGTGAGCAACTACTTGGTGCAGTTCTTGTAGCGTCTTAATCGTTCGGACAGGAAGCTGTTCGACCGCTCGTACGACCCCTTGTGCCGGTCACGCGCCGTCGAGATACTGAAGTAAGTGTGAAGGATACGTCTCCAGGACAGGTCTCCCTTCTACTTTTTTACTCGTCACGACGGATAAAAGAATGGGGGACTGACACGAAGACTCGACGAGAACCGGACGGGAGTGTCTAGAAATAATAATCGGGTCATCGAGTAAGAGAACCCTAAGGGTCCCCCAGTCACCATTTCTTGGACGGACAGTCACGTCCTCTGCGTCCAAGGTAGGGGCCCAACCTTTCTAGGGGACCTCTTCCTTTACCGTGAGGTGAGGTCATAAGTACGGGCCCTTTAGGGTACCTGTCTCCTCGGACCACTCGATGTCAGGTACCCCAGTGTTTTCTCAGTCTGTGCTGAGTCGTTGGTTTGTTGTTTCGAGTAAGAGAAGTTAGAAACTTGTCAGCACGACAAAGGACCCAGTCCCCTGGTCTCCGGTTCCGACCCGAGACTCGAAACACAAATCCGTAGTAAAAGTGAGACGTGGTAGGCACGGTCCAGATCATGAAAGGTAGAAATGTACTCCACAACAGTCCTAGTTCCTTCCACAGACGTCCGCGAATATCTTCCGACAAATACTTTGTTCGTCTTTGAAGTCAAAGGAGGGCTCTGATTACTTTACGTGTCAACGTAAGAATGGGAGACAGACTCTCCCTGGAGACCCTGAGACTCTTCCCTCGTAGAGACGGGGGGGAGTGGTCACGAGAGGTGCGAGAGGAGTCGACGCTCGAAGAGGATCGACGGGCGGAGCTCCTATTCGAGTGCCCTGAACGATGACGATTAGCTTCTTTCTGGCGGTGGAGATCTTGTCCGGTCAACCACAAGACTGGCGGACTTCTGCATCGTACATGGTATTGGTATGGACCAAACAAGTTTTGGTCATAAAAATTCTGTATCTTACTTAATGGATAAATGTCTTGACCTAACAGATCTTCCTTGGGATTTTTAAGACAAAGATGTCTATAAATTGGAGGACTCAGGTCGCTAGAGATTCTGGTTTACCGATGAGGTCCTCAGACAATCTACGGGAGGAAGGGTCACAGAGGAGTGGACCCTGGGGGGGTCGTGTCCAGGAGAGGGTCCGGGGAACGGGGGGTGAAAGGACCCCGTCTGACCGGAGGACGCAGAGATACACTCCTGACCTACGTTCGTTTCCTCCCTGGGTGTCAAAAATTCTAAGTTAAAAGGAAGGAACTAAACTTGATGTTCACAACGTTCCTTTACCTTCTAGTTACGTATCTTATATATTTTTAGAATTTCTTTATGTATAAAATTTTTAGGTATTCCTTTTGTTAGAGTAAGGTTTGGAAGAACACTAACTGAAATGAATCGAAGAATGTCTTCATATGTATGTCCTGAAAGTGTCGTAGAAACACGTCAAAAATTTGAAACTATAACTTGGTAATAATTGAATCTATGATAAGTGTATGAATCACTCCTCAGCTAGAAGATGGAGTTCTCGACGACAAGGTCTCGTATTCAAGTGACCGGCGTAGTGTATCCCAGTACAAGACAGTCGTAGTCGACACAAAAACAAACAGTGTCACAGACTTGAGTCTCATCTGTCCCCTGACACACCGTACTTTACCAGAAGTAGAAGTGGTGTCAGAAAGTCCACGGTAGCGAGTCGGCTTAGACAACAGAACTGTAGAACCAAAGAACCATACAACTGTATTTCACACACCTAAAACTTGAGAAATGTTGCCATGGTGTTCTTACTTACTTCCCCATGGCTTAACAATGGTAGTCTGAGACATCTCACTGAACCTCTTCTCTCTTCTCCTGTTCTTTGTCTCTAATCAAATACCATCTTATTTCTAAACCCTATGAGACAGGGTCCCAATTTTTATGTGGGAACTCTTATCTTTCGTTTTACAGTCCGTGTATACAATTGAGAGTGAAAGGAGACGTAAAGAAAGAAATTCGTGAGTCAGTGTCAGTACGTAAAATTCATGTAATTTTATCTACGGTGGAGTCTATCCTTACCAATAATAGTAAAAGGAAGTGAGGTAGGATCGTGAAGACGAACTCTTTACATTAAAGACAAAAAATGGGGCTCATATTAAGGTGGACGGAAAATAACAAGAAAGTAATGTATTTTCCTTTTGGGATTGTCGTGTAAAAAACTCTTCCCAAAGTGAGGTTCAAAAGTTTTTATTCGAGAGAATTTCGATGACAAAATTTATCAGGAGCAATGGACGATGTTGTATCTTCTACCAACATAAATCAACCAACATAAACGTCTCGGCTGCAGGAGACCGAGGGTTTCTGAATGAACGACAACATGGATGATCCTCCTCCCATACCGTAGGGTAAGGTCATAAGAACTGACCTCTTAGGGCACCTTTCTCCTCGGGCCGCTCGACGTCAGGTATCCCGACGTGTCTCAACCTACATTGACGTCGCTAAATCGTACGTGTCACGTATACGGATGACCTGTAGAATTCTCCCCCGCGACCGAGGCTACACAAATTTAATACTTACTACCAAAGAGTACTCGAGATTTTACCAGTAATATTAACTTTGCGAGAATAACGGTGAAGGATAAGGTTGATTTATTTATATAGAATCACAGAGGTCGAGACTTTTGGGAAGTTATATTGGTAGTGCATAAATGAAATGTAGTTGAAAATGTTTAAAAACATCGGATTCTTAGACCGTTTCTTGATCTTTACGTACGTCAACTTTTTAGAAATAGTGAAACAAAAGATCGTCGCAAAATAATCGAAACGGGAAAAAAAAAAGGTTTTAGTGTTTATGGGTTAATACTTGAATACGAATCGAAAAAATTTTGGAAAAAAATTCTTGAGCTCTGGTCGTAATAAGATCAAATGTTCAAAAAACGTGTTTTGAAAGCCATGTACTTTATAACACTCTTTACCAAAAGTCAAAACAGATTTAGTGTCACGGAGAGAACTATGAAAGAGTTTTAATATATATTCTTTAGTAAAAATTATCACCGGTATTTATTATAGGAAAACCGTTAGTCAATGACAAAGAAATTAGACTCCGAATCATATAGATACAGACGCATACAAACCCATGTAGGTCTAGCATCAAAGGGTCGAGTACTCTCCTGACTTTTATTAATAGAGTAAATAGTTGGGAGACTCTGAGTCTTCCAATTCTGATCCAAACCAGCACAACTCTTTTGTTCTCATACCTCAATTATTTACCGGAGGTCGTCCTTTTGGATGTGACTTCACTTACCCCCCCTCCCCCCTCTGTCCGTAATAATCAGAAACGAAAACAAAAAGTTCGTATTAAACTAAAAGAAGACCGAGTCTTTTGAAGAAATCCCTTTAAGGGAAGAGAAAACACAAGTCAACTTGGATCCTTACAGGGGAATTCTTGGTTGTAAAATCCTTTTAAGAAAAGAGTCCGAACTCGGACAATTTTAAATGGGTCCGAAGTTGTACTCAACAGTGAAAAGAAGTAATAAAACGAAAGATCAAACCAAATATCGATAAAGGACAGACTAAGACTCGAAGTCATGAATTAGACGGTAGAAATAGGTATCCAAAAACCACCGGATGTGGGTACACACAAACAAAAACCAAAAAAAAACTAAGTTCCAATATATTCGGTTTTAACCCTACCCTCCATATGGATTGGTAAATATAGTTAAACACTGTCTCAACAAACACATACAAAATTATTTTACACATAAATAAGTCATAAAAGGAGTTGTAAGACACCCGTTTTATTTTCGTTGGTTCACCTCACTGCCTTTCCTTATGTAAGGGTCATGTACTATCAATGGTTACACAACCATGTAAATTAAATTTTAATATCTCTTATAAATTAATCAAAAAGTATGTCTCATTCACTAATTTCGACTTTACGCGAAACTTGGTGACGAAACCGTACACTGAACGAACCAATCGGGTGAAAGATTCCGAGGTCACATAAAAAGAAGACCAATAAAAGGAAACGACGAAAAGTAAAACATCATACACAGGAATCCTCCTCCTTTTTTACTAGGAAGACTTTTATGAGCAAACAACTGTTAAGTTACTTACACAACGTTCGTGTCACGGACTCTGTGGAGTTGAGTTGTTTCTAATTAAGAACGGTGGGCACTGAGTATGTAAAAACAGGGAAATTGTAGTTTCGACTTTCTTCATTTAATAAGAAAACTTTGTTCTTAAATAACATTGGAGAATTTATTCAATAATCAAATGATTAAACGAGTAAACCTATTAAATTAATAAAACTCGAAGGTACCACCGAGTCTACCATTTATTAGGTGGACGGTTACGTCCTCTGGGCCCAAACTAGGGACCCACCTTTTCTAGGGGATCTCTTCCCTTACCGGTGGGTGAGGTCATAAGAACGGACCTTTTTAGGGTACCTGTCTCCTCGGACCGCCCGAAGTCAGGTATCCCAACGTTTCTCAACCTGTGCTGACTCTCTGATTGCCAATAAAACGAAGACGGAATTTTACATCTTGGATTTGGGAGAAATACAAAATCACAGTTAAATAAAAGTTTTACAAACACAGGGTTAATTATGAAACCATCTTATTACTTGGGACCATTTCACTTTCACAATTCAACGAGTCAGTGCAGGTTAGAAACGCTGGGGTACGTGACATTGGGTTGGGTCCGTAGTTTGGGAATCACCATTATATTGAGTCTAAATAATCGTCAACACGAGATAGAGAAAATTGAGTACCGTTTCGGTATTTCAATGTCTATGAATTTTAAAAGAAAATGTCACTGCCTTGACTCCGTGTCTCTCCAATTCATTAAAAAGGGTTTCAGTAGGCTATTTACCACCCTGGTACTAAAGTTGAGTTCGTGAACCTGAAGTCTCAAGTATTACTTTTTGCTCCCGTTTCCTCCCGGGTCACCTCTCACCCTTTGATACAATGATACAAAACACAGAGGAAAGGACTTAGATTATTGTTTATCTCTCTTTCGTCTAACCAAACAAAGGTACGGAGAGTCTCTTCTCACGCGTCTCGTTTACTGCGCTTAACCTTTGTCCAGTTGCTCTTATGACTCGTGGAGAAGAGACGTCTGGACCCATAACAGATCACTGGAGACGACGGGTCCCTAATAGACTAAAAGATCTCAACACTTGGAAAACGACTGACGAATCCTTTTGATAAAACGCACGAATATTTCTTATCTCCAATTGAACGTCTTTCGACTATCGAGATGTCTATTCAGAACAGGTCATTGTAGTGTTTCCAATAACAGACCACCCTGTAATTGGCTAAAACGTAAACAATCATTTAAATAAAGATGCAAGGAAACTGGTCGATGTTTAGAGGTCCAGGAAGTTAAAAGAGAATTGAGTCAGTTATAGATTGACCAAAGGAGTAATTACCCTAACTTAATTTTTTTTTTTTTTGAAACTGAAAACAAAAAGACAAACATACTCTCGGGTACATAAATTGGAAAACTTTTGACATGAAACGTTTACTACAACGTTGTCCTCGAGGGTATATTACTAATTTGGCATAAAGGTCGGAGTAAGTAGGATTTTACTTTGAAACATTTGATCTTTCATGTTTAATTTGGAAGATCACCTGGAGACAAAGAGTAAAATACTTTCGAGTTGACTTATTAGACTCAAGGAAAAGATGCAACATAATAGTCACAATTTCTCTGACTAATTACTTACTCCTTTTTTCTATACATATATATATATATATATATATATATATATATATATATATATATGTGTGTGTGTGTGTGTATGTTATACCGAAGGGACCGTCGAGTCATCATTTCTTAGGTGCAAGTCACGTCCTCTATGTCCAAGATAGACCCACCCCTTCTAGGGGACCTCCTCCTTTACCGTTCGGTGAGATCATAAGAACGGACTCTTTAGGGTACCTATTTCCTCGAACCGCCGGATTCCAGGTACCCTAACGTTTCTCTGTGTTGACTTAGCTGTCGTGCTTGTGCACGTGTGTGTATGTATTATATACATGTATATAAATTCTCGACTTGAAATCTTGATCCTGTAATTATAATTTTGACTTAGCTAATTTATAAATTCTTGGTATCTATGTACAATTCTACGACCGAGTCATCTGGATACAAAAAGTAACAAATGTTTGTGAGTTGACTTAGAAATTAGACTCAAGGAAAAGACACAACATAATAGTAACAATTTTTCCGACTAATTACTTACTCCTTTTTTTAAAGTCTGTAAGGATTCCTAGATAAACGTACTTCTTGAAAAAAGACGTAGTTTGTCACGAGGGACTCCCGGACTCTCTGTTCATTTGTTTTAGTCAACACTAAAGTTTGTTCCCTTAAGGGACCCTAAATACTTTTGTCATTTAGTTGACCCAGACTACTTTACCACTGCACCCAATAAACCCTCCTATAAGTCCCAGTGAAAAGGGTATTACTACTCGAGGTCTTGAAGCCACAGACTCTCTTACGGAAAGTGACTCAATCGCTAAACGAAGGGACACGTTGAAACAAAGACCCTTTCCACTGTGGGTTGTCTTTGAAGTCCTTCTTCTTTCGAGTCATCTGTTTCCCTTCGCACTGGTCTGTCCAAACTAAAACCGTATTCCGCAAATAACGTATTCCGCCTCCTGAGACCCGAGCCACGTCATTGTCAGACACGGTAGTTCCTGTAAGCAGCACGTCATCTCTCTTAAGTTTGTTTCTTGTACTCGGTTCGTCTTATTATTTTTACGGCGATCTCTCCCTATTCACAAGGCCCCCGGTCTCTTTCTACAGTATAGGCTACCATCCCTCGTACCTACCGGAGTCTATCTGTCTTAAACTCTACTCAGCATTTCTTGTCGATCTCAAAGCAGTCTGTCTCTACGTCTGTTACGCGAAGTCAGGTTCAGGTCTCGTGGTCGTTTCCTCGTCTGCCACAAATTTCTTTCTCAGCACTTGTCGTCTCAACCTCGTTCTGTCCCCCGGTATACGTTCAGAGAGTTCACGACCCGAGTTCCTCAAACAGGAATAAAACCATCTTTTTGCATACAAACTCATTCTCTTCCCGCACTGATCCTTCAGACAAAATTCCGAATCCAGACCATCACTCAAACTTTACCTTTCCTTGATTGTAGTTGACTCGCAAGTTTCACGCGGTCTGTAAAACGTATACAACAAGTCGGTGACTCAGCACAGACTGAGAGATTGAGGTACCCGACGTCGTGTGGTCCGAAGAGACAGGAAGTGTACACAATGGGGGTAATTTAGGAGTGTGGAGTTTGATGCCTAAATCTGGACAGAATGTCCATTTCTCTGAATTCTCAGTCCCTAATACTTTCATTTCAGTGTTACTTTCATTTACCGTCTCTACCTTCAGGTTGAGGTTTCGGAGGAAAGAAAGATGGTGTTAAACGACAGAACTTCTTCCCGACCTACACTTTTGTGGTAAAGTCTTCAACATCGTTAAAGTCGTCGTCAAGACCACTACTACTGGTCTTGAGTTTATCGAAACCTTTACCTTTTTCCTGTGTTTACCTTCTTCGTAGTTACCTGTCAGTTGCCTTACACCGTTTCTTTTATAGACGGATCCTTCTCAGATTTATTGTGGATTGGAAATTCGGAATCCTTTACTACTACGACAATTGTCTCGGACCTCTTCCTAGGCTAACACAACCCTTCTAATTTAGGTCAAAACTATCCCAACCGAAACTATATTAGATGTCCGTTTGTCAGAGTCGACTTTTACATCATCTATAGACGAATCTTTACTCTTAACTTCTGTAGTCTATTTACCAATTTCGTTCATACTTTGTCCTGAATTTTTCACGGATTTAAATCCTCCACTCTGTTATCTTCTCTGTCTGATATTTTTCTTCTAAGACTTAGTACGTCGTTGGTCTTAGTTTCCGTCCTCTCTTAAAGTTCCCTTACCGGGTGTCCTAATCCTCACCTTGTCATCCTTACGAATAACGGACCCACACGTCGTCCGTCTCTTGTGACCCGTAGGGCCTACCACCAACGTCCCTCGAGGCCTGCGTGTGGTCTGACTCTCCGGTTTCCTTCGGACCTGTCACACCTACTTCTCCTCTTACCCGTTCATGGTACCGGTTCCGTTAAAACAGACAACCACTAGTCTTCCTTGTTTCGGTTCACTCTCTTCCGTCTACGACCTCTCTCCCGTCTATTAATTACCTAAGGTTCGGGTCACGAACCCTAGGACCCCCACCTCCTTTCTTACTCACCAAAACGAAAAGAAGGAAAGTGTGGATGTCTTTTCGACAAAAGTATGTCTAAACCGAGAAGAATTTTTAGTCGCAAATCTCATGGTACATGGGGGATGAACCTTGCTTTGACCGTTCGGTGTTATTCATTGTTACTCGGGAAAAGGTTTCAGACAAAGTTGCTGTTTACGACGACGAACCGTGACTCCAGACGAACACAAAATTCGACTTTCCCCCCTGTCGGGTCTTGGGGAGACAAACATTGGACCGACCTATCGAGATAATAATAAATTTCGCAGGAAAAGTCGTTAAATCCTTTGGTTTTATGTACGACCGAGTACGACAGACCTTTGACTTTCGGACAACTCGTCGAGAGTACTCGGTTAGGACTCTGAACCATTCCTAAAAATAAAACCAGCAGGACGCGCGGATGACATTGACCCCGCCGACGCAACGATACCACTAAACAAGAGGTTTGTCTCGCGAAACGGAGTTATGGAACTTCGTCGTCTAGTTAGATAAAATGCAACCGAACTAGTACTGTAGTTAAGATCAACTTTGGAGAGGGGACGAGGGGAGTCTAAGCACACGTCCTTAAAATTTAGCTCCGGTTCTCCCGTGATCGATTTTCTTTGTGTAGAGGGCGAAACATTTGGAGCCGGAAGTCATAAGGACGGGGACTCTGACAACCGTCTCAAGAGGCTCCCCCTCCGCCCAACGTCGACCCCCTTCCAAGTAGTGACTTCGTCAATACACCGATTAGCGAGGTCACATATGTGGCCGACGTTCAACACTGAGTGCGAGGTGAGACGGTGACTATCAACCCCCATCACCCGTCCTACGTGTCTTTTGAGCCAACGCAAAAGGCTGAAGAGAATAGTTGGACGTTCAGCCATTCTAGACCGGAAGTTCACACTCTTTCCGTCTGGAAGCGAGGTACTGCACCAGGAGGGTCAGAGGTGGCCATCCCCCGGGGTAACTCAGTGGCCTGCGAAATTCCTACTGACGTGAACTTACCACCACATAGACGGAGATTAAGAACGGGTTGGGACTGTACCCTCCCCCTTTTTTTTTCCTCGACGGACTAAAGGTCGTACTGAGTAATATTTGTTTGCCTCCTGTCTAACTGACGGAGAATAGTCTTTGGCTCATACGCGGGGTCCTGACTCCCACTCAGTACGACCTTCAGGGTTCAGAAAACAACCAGTCTCCCTAACAAAAAGGACGCCTTCGTCACCTAAACCCCGCCTCCGCCCTCGCCCCCATCCCCACAGCCCTTGCTCCACTCCAACGACATCTAAAGAAGTTGTAATAGTCACTGGGGACCTGAGGATCCACTCGAGGTTAAGGGAGTTTTGGTTTTCCCGATGGTTTGACCTTTTGACCGGTATGTGTGTACCTTTGAGTAAACCTCAACTACCTTCACAGGTTTGAGAATGTCCCTACTACAGTGTTGTATGCGCAACGGTCAATGGTAAGTCCTTTATGTCAAATTCATACACTACAAATAACATACATTTAATATGGTGTTTAATAAAAAAATTTCTTTATTTGTGTCAATTGTGAAGCCACCTTAATTTTTTTTTTTTTGGACCGGTTGGGTAAAAATACCACTAAATAAGACTTCGAGAACAATAGGCGGGAGTGAACAGAGTACGTATGGGTAGACACCGAAACACTTTTCACACTCAGCGAGTCAGCACAGGCTGAGAAACACTGAGGTACCTGATATCGAGTGGTCCGAGGAGCCAGGTACCTTACTTACAGAGGTCTGTTCTCATGATCTCACCCAACGGTAAGGGAAGAGGACCCCTAGAAGGCTGGGTCCCTAGTTTGGGTCCAGAGGTCGTGACGTCTAAGAAACGGTAGACTCGGTGGTCCCTTCCTTCGGGGATAACGAAACATAAACCCACGTTTGTGTCTACTTCACACGTGCGGATTGTGACCACACGACTAGGGTGTGAGGATCTCACATAAACCATCCACTCGAAAAAAGAAAGAAAAGAAAATAAAATGACTGTGTACTGACGTCCTTATCCATTTCGTGTCTGGCCGTTGTTTAAACCTCTCCCCATCTACGACCCCTCGTTTCTGTTTTCCTTCCGGGAAGGGACACGGACGGAGGCGGGCGAGGGATCGTCGGAACTCTGATCTCTGTAGACAAATACGGCGCCCACGGAAAGGTAAAGTCGTTTATGTTCAGTCCAGTTCGGTTGTCGTATTGACGTGGGTCAACACGATGCGACTACCCGCCACGGCGTGTGCACTTTACTGAATCGTGAGCCTGGGGTCGTTTGGGTGCTCGTTCAATCAAATCCCCTTTTACTTGTGTATACACGAATCTACCGTTTTTTCTTGGTTCACCGAACCGTCCACCCCGATTAGTTCTTTGTCGGTGTCACTTCCCTCCCCGCCAGGTCTACAAAAATCTACACTAGCTGGAGTTAACCCTTTTATACTTATACTCAAAGACGCACCCGACCGGGTACTCGAAGAAGACTTTTCATACACTATAAAAAGAGGAAAGCCTATTGTGTGGGTACCGCCTGTCCTTTTCACCGAAAAGGTAGGAAGAGGATCTCTCTAAGAGAGCTATTAAGGACGAAGACCGACTATTGGAAAGCCCATTCCAAAATTAATGAAGAAAGCAACAAGGTAGACAGACGACGACAGAAAACCACTGGCTTAAGCTGCCTGTTTTGTTTTACTAAACCTTTTAAACTGACAGTAGACATGTTCTCCCAGTAATTACATCCGCCCGAAACGGAATTAGAGAAGTAGAGAGACAGTGACTTATACACACACACACAATAAAAGACTGAGGGACCGAAGACTTGTGTGAGACTTCCACACAGGGACAGTCCCACCGACTGGAATGCATGTTGTCGTCACACAGGAATTGTAGGTTTCTGTCAGGGTTTAAAGTTGATAGGAAGACTGTATGGAGGGGGTATTTATATAAGTAGGAAAAATCTAACGAAGAACGATATATCTGTACGGAAGTTTTATGGCATCCAAACCAAGGTCTGGTGGAGTTATTTCGTTCATAGTATTATTTCGTTCAGTGTACTTAAACCCCCAAAGGATCGTGTATATTTCCAATACAAATATGACATGACACCAGACAATTCACACGTTATCGTAGTACAGATTTTTTACTATATACATGAAATTAATTTCTTACGAAATAACGACTTTATACGAGTGGTAGTGGACTCGGAAGATATTCAGTACCGTCATTGTAGTTTCTAGTACCTAGTGTCTAGTGGTATTGTTCATAATATTACTTTCTAGATCTTTATAACGGTCTTAATGGTTTTACACTGTGGTTCCGTACTTCACTCGTCTACGACAACCTTTTTACGGTTATCTGTACTAACTGTATCCCAACGGTGTCTGAAACTTATACATTTTTTTTTTTTACGTCATAGACACTTCGTGTCATTTTGTTCCACACGGACATATTTGTCCTAGACATCTTTCCTGCTGAGTGACTTGTTCACAAATGAGAACTTTCGGTCCCAGAAGTTGTAGTAAGAAACCTTTTGTCACGGTCACTTGAGTTATTTTGTGAGTCCTTCGGGGATGATGCACTGTCCGTCATTCTTCTTATGCCGGGTCTCCGACCTCAATGTCCAACAACCCCTAAAAAAAGAAAAAAAAGTCTAGAATTTTCTTAGAACTTTCGTCTCGGTCGAAAACATAAACATTATTACCTTACTGCCATCTCATAATGGATCTAATTTGTGTGTACATGTATATGTGTGTGTATGAGTAACGACCTTCACTGGTTTGGAAGGTTCGTGAAACTATACATGACGCCTCGAGACTCTACGGTACTCGGATCCAATGGTCCCGACATTGTCGTCTGAAACACCGTTTGACGGGTCGTTCCGGAATAAAGTGTAAATTACGGAACATCCTTATTCTATCGCACTCTGCTCAGAGAGGTCGACTGGGACTCTCGAATCGACAGAACTTTTTTCGGTTCCTTGGTTACGGAAGTCAACGACTCCCAGAAGCCCGATAAGGGACCAAAGTGACTCACCATAGTCTCCTACGAAAACTTTACCTTCTCTTGAAAATATTTTTGTTTCTGTTCGGGGTCCATCCAGACAAATTGAATGAGGAATCACGTCAAAATCTACCATGGAGACGTATAGCAAACATCATCCGCGAAGTTTGAAAACTACATACGGAAGTCTGGCTTAGAAGTTAGGCAACAGGTCTGAGGTCGAGGGATACAAAGGAGATCAATTATTAAAACAAAGGAAATAGTATAAGATTGAAAGTAAATTGTATCCAAAAAGAAAGAATAACCTACGGACTATGTGTCTTCACGTATTAAGTAATTATCAGGAGCCAAGTACTTTACGTAGTGATAGCTAGGTACGAAATTAATGAAAAAAGTATTTACGCGGTAGTAAACTAAACTAAACTAAAAAAACCGGTGTGGTACACCGTACACCCTAAAATCAAGGGCCTGGTTCCTAGCTTTGACACGGAGGACGTCACCCTCTCGACCCAAAAATTTTTGTTTTGTTTTGAAAATAAAATTGGTTTTTTCGATCTTGGAACTGTCATTCTAATATTGGACGTAGATTGGTACATCCAGATGGGGGTGAGATAAATGGACGAAGAGGGTTCGGTATCACCTGGGAGCAGGACTTCACACACAAGTCATACGGGAAGAAAAATAGATCAGAGTGACAAAATTTATATGCAATATACATAAGTCTTTTCACATACACAGATAAATACACATACATATAAGGATTAAAATATCTTTTCTGTAGTACGATATACATTAAAAAATCCTCGATACGACAATTCTAAGTGAATAACAACGTACAAGGACAAGAAAGGAAACAAAACCGAGGAGATATTATAAAATAATATACTCGTAGGGTATCAAATAGGTTGGTGGAAGAGTAATGGTCAGTAAACTCAACCAGTTTCTAAGAACTATAACATTTGTCATGAAACTACCAGAGACCGTAATGTCCGTCTAAGAAATGAGAGACTCGGTGGTCCTTTCGGGTCTTTTATATTATTATTCTCATCCGTTTTTTTGATATAGATTAAAATGATCGGTCTCTATAGAAAAGACCGTAAAACTGGACATAGGATCCAACGAAGGAACAGAGATAAATGGATATATAAAGTAAATTTCACCTTAGAAGGGTCTCTCCGATAATATGTGTCAAAAAGAGATACTACTTACAAGAAGGCGTAATAAAGTCACCATGTCTCATAAAGGAACACACCCACCTTAGATGTTATCGGTAGTTTACACGTACTCTCTACGACTGGTTAGGTTCAACGAGAGTGTGTGAGTAGGGTCCGGACCGGAAAAAGTTTGGTCGAGACATAACAACTGGGAAGGTAAAGGTTAATAGGAGTCATCTTCCTTACCACTGTGCGTAGAGAAAATGTGATCCGAAAACACGTGTAGGTACTAGTACAAGAGTCCTTTTTAAGACTGTGTACCCTTAAGGATTAGTTTCCCATTCTTGCACAAAAATGAAAAACTGTATAGGTCGAGAGGTTCCAAAACAGTTAAATATAAGCATAGTCATCCTATACTCTTGGGTCGGAGGGTGTCCGAGAGATTCTTATCGTAACAACACTGAAAATAATTGTCATATGGTTCGAGTTACAGTACAGTGATAAACTTAAACATAAAGAAGTTAATGATAACTCTCCTTTAAAAAAGTAGACAAAAGGAACCGGTACACAAAAAGAGAGAGAGCGGGGTGAGGTGGGTCGTGAAACATACTTAACGGATAACCACAGTAGAGGGGAAAAAACTGGGTTAAAAGAAAGAGAATATATGAACATTCTTAATGTAATAAGCAAAATTTATTTCGTCACACATGTGCAGGTAAGGATTGAGGGCTTGATAGGGAAGGAGGGTAGGAAGGTGGGTCATTGGTATTCAAACAAGAGATTAGACACTCAGACAAAGACAAAACATTTATTCACGTAAACGCAGTATACAATCTAAAGTGCATATTCACTGCAGTATGCCATAATCAGAAAGAGAAAGGCGGAAGTAAATAATACTATTGGAGATCCGGGTAGGTACACCGACGTCTACCGCCATAAAGTAAGAAAAATACCGACTCATTATAAGGCAACGTACTTATACAAGGAGTAGAAATAGGTAAGTAGGCAGCTGTAACAAAGGTACAGACCTGACAACACTTATCACGACGATACTTGTATTCCACGCACACAGAAAAGTTTAAGATCAAAACAGACCCATATACGGGTCCTAACCCCCACGACCCAGTATACTGGCGAGACGTTTTCTACAAAAGAAATGGACGACTACACTTCATCCTGAATGAATATGACACAAATACACATGTAAACCCATACAAAGATACGAAAATTAAGAGAAAGACAACTAACAAGGATATTAGTATATTCAAATTAGTAAAATATTATTTAAAATTAATAAACAACTTGTCTACGAAGGGATAATAATCTGAGACTGTAAAAATAACCGATCGACCGATAGGAGTTTGTAAATAAGAAGGTCTACTTGTAAATTCTGAGAGAACCAGTTCAAAGGGGCTTTCTCAATACAAATCTAAAAAGTAGCCTCAACACAATGTAAGTACAAGAAAACCATTATTACCTGTAGGAATTTTGTTAAAATCCTTTTACCACACGAAATGAAGAGAACACAACTTTAGTAAAAATACAAGAAGTCATCGTAGAGTATCAAACTGAGTATATTTACGACGTGTAGAGAACGGTTCACTCGAGTTTCCATAAACAACAAGAACGTTTGTCATTGATTTCAGAGAAAGGTCGGGGTCGGGGATCTACTCAAAAGAATAAAATGACGAGGTCCAGAATCAACACCGTGCACCCTAGAAACAATGACTCACGTCCTCGAAATCAACACCGTGTGTCTTAGAAAAAAAAAAAAAAAAAAAAAACGACGTTCGTCCGAGAATCAACACCGTACATCCTAGATCAAGGGACGACGACGACGACGACCACGACGACGATTCAGCGAAGTCAACACAGGCTGAGACACACTAGGGTATCTACCTTCGGTTGGTCCGAGGGGGTAGGGACCCTAAGAGGTTCGTCCTCATGACCTCACCCGACGGTAAAGGAAGAGGTCACGTACTTTCACTTTTCACTTTCACTTCGACGAGTCGGTACAGACTGAGAATCACTGGGGTACCTGACGTCGGATGGTCCGAGGCGGTGTCGCCAGTTTGGGGTTGGGGGACTTAACCCGTGTGTCAGAATTGATGACCTGGTAGTCCCTTCAGGGACGGTATTTTTAAAAATAATTGAACCATTGACCGGTAGAATAACTTGACAGTAAATAAAATTCCCAAAAAGTAACTAAGAAAACCGATAACGACCATCGAGTAGTGAAGTAAGGGGATTTTACTATCCAAACAGAGGAAAAGTTACAAATATGGGAAAAAAGATCAAAAACGGAAGACGTTCCTAAGTCCTTAAGTCTGTAGGTACCCTGAGTCCCTTCATTGTATTTACTCGCTTAACCCGGGTCACTCCGGAGACCGTTTACCGTCTCGGGTTCAGAACACATTTCCCTCTTCAAGAATGAGTCGAAGTCGGTAAGAGACGGTAAACTCTTTATCCGGAGTACAACTATCTACCAGTCTACAAAAATTTCTCTATGGTTTCTAGTCCACAAAAATTTTTTCCACTTTAGATATTCGGAAAATTTACAACTATTACTTTAGTTTACAAAATTTGTTGTTGGTTCAGTTTATATCTTATAGACTACCAGTCCAAGTTGGGTCCGAGTCTCATACTGTGTGAAGTCGATCTTGGAGGTCTTAAATTCTTATATAACTCAACCTTATGGTCCGTAAGAACGTAGTAGGATGAAATCATTTTTACGTAAGTAGTAAACTGGTAACATCTGAGGATTAAATAATAAAAAGTGTACTTCGGAGAGAGAGAGAGGTTAAATTGTCCTAATAACATCCTTCTTTCTTTAAACTTAAGACAATCAACTAAGTAAAAAGAAGAAACTACCTACTTACACTACTTAGGTATGTAAAAGATTATAACTCGGTGGGAACGTAAACACTAAACACCTTGATTCGATGTAAATCGGTATAATAAGAAAATAAAATGTCACCATAAGGTGAAAGACAGAATAAATTTCCAATGTTCTATCCTTCCCTTCTCAAAACAAGACAAAACAAAAACGTCGTTTTGAGTGGATAACGGAAATAGGTGGAGGTGGAGTCAGGGATGAACAAAAGAACCCATTTAGTACACGGTGATGAATCGTCCCTCCCTCTCTATAATGAAGATCCCAAACCAAGGACCAGTCCCTTGATTCTAAGGTGTACGGTGATTCGGGTACGTGGCGTTCTCTTCGGCCGAACGGTGTTGATCTCTTTCGGACGTGGGACGTTGTTTCTGGGTCGTGTCGGTTTTTATAATATAGATAGTTTCATCTTCATATTATCAAAAATTCGTGTCAAATGTCGAGAATTTGTGAAATCGTACATCATAAAGATATATGAGGGAAAGATGATGGTCCAATCCAATGGTCCCAATCCAACCAAACATTTTAATAAATTCTGTGAATATTTCAAAAAATACAAGACCTTTGTTGAGCTAGGATATCTTTAAGAAGGAAATTTTTCACAATCTTTTTCACTTTTACAATCAACGAGTCAACACAGGCTGAGAAACACTGGGGGTGTCTGATATCGGATGGTCCGAAGAGACGGGTCCCCTAAGACGGTGAGGGTTGGGGTAGGTTTAGTAGACTCAAGTGTAGAGTCGTTTCAGCACCTCTCAATAGTCGAAGAAGAAATAAGTTGAAAAACGGAGGAACTTAAAAAACTGGAGTAGAACTCACCTAAAATAACAGAATAAAACCAATCATAAAACAATCGTATTTAAATTTATTTTGTACGAAAATCGAAATTAGAAGAAAGTACAGAAACAAAGAGTAAGAAAAACATTAAGATCCTAATAAATGATCAAAAAGAAAAAAAGAATACATTGGGACGGTCTCCTAACAGAGAAAATAACCAGAGAATTTTCTCAATCAAGAAACTAAATAGAATGGTTAGGATAACAAAAAGAAAAAAGGTTAAACGAATACAGACGAAAATAGAAAGTAAGAAAGGAAGATGACAGAAATCTAAATAATCAAAAATAGAATCAACAAAATCAATTAACGAGAAAAAAAAAAAAGTAAAAATAAATTATCATTTTAGTGAATTGGAAATAGAAAAGAGGTCACTCATCGGTCGTTCGACCTACGTGACACTCTTACAATATCACTCCTCACTCCCGGACCTGTATCCTTTCTAGTTTTTGCATAAAGAGACAATCCCTAGACTGATACCTAGGTTTGGTGATCAACGAGTCTACTACGATGATATATGTAGTAGAGAAAAGATGAAAACGAAGGACGACTTACGATTGATCTCCCGGTACCACCAGAGACCAACGATCTCTGACTTACAAACAACTATAACAACAACAAGTCAACGATTCAGTACAGGTTGAGAAACGCTGGGGTACCCGATGTCCTGTGGTCCGAAGGGACAGGGACTGACAGAGGACCTCAAACGAGTCTAAGTACAGGTAACCCAATCACTACGGTAGGTTGGTAGAGAGACAGTAGGGGAAGAGGAGGACGGGAGTTAGAAAGGGTCGTAGTCCCAGAAAAGGTTACTCAACCGAGAAACGGAGTCCACCGGTTTCATGACCTCGAAGTCGTAGTCACGAAGGTTACCTATAAGTCCCAACTAAAGGAAATCCTAACTGACCAAACTAGAGGAACGACGGTTTCCTGAGAGTTCTCAGAATAGGTTATGGTGTCAAGTTTTCGTAGTCAAGAAGTAACGAGTCGGAAGGAATACCAGGTTGAGAGTGTAGGTATGTACTGATGACTTAGTACATACTTACTAAGTGTATACACTAAGTTTCTTAGTGTCAAAACTGATATACCTGGAAACAGGCGTTTCACTACAGAGACGAAAAACTATACGACAGATCCAATCAGTATCGAAAAAAGGTTCCTCATTCGTAAAAAATTAAAGTACAGACGTCAGTGGTAGACGTCACTAAAATCTCGAGTCCTTTTATTTCAGACAGTGTCAAAGGTAATAAAGGGGTAGATAAACGGTACTTCACTACCCTGACCTACGGTACTAGAAGCAAGAAATTTACAACTCACAATATGGTCGAAAAAGTGCGAGAAGAAAATGAAAATAGTTCTTCGAGGAATCAAGGAGAAGTGAAAGACGGTATTCACACCACAGTAGACGCATAGATTCCAATAACTATAAAGAGGACCGTTAGGACTAAGGTCCAGCACTCAGTGGGTCGGACCGTAAAGTGTACTCCATGAGGCATATATTAAATTTATTCGTCCCACCGTTATATATCGGAACTGTATATTGACTTAAAATATAGGGGAATTTTAGTATCAAACGTTGTTGGAGGTGACACTACCATAATCCTCCACCCCGGAAACCCTCCACTAAACAGTACTCCCACCTCGGGAGTACTTACCTTAATCACGGGAATGTCTCTCTGGGGTGTCTCAAGGGAGTGACAAAGGTAGTGTAATCCTTTATTACTTTACTGTTAGACACTTTGTTCTTCATCCAGGAGTGTCTGTGTCTTGGACGGTCGTGAAAATGAACCCGAAGGGTCGGAAGTCCTAATACTCGTTGTTAAAAAAAAAATGAATGATCGGTGGGTCAGACGGTTGTTTATACGGTTTTCTAAACCTTTTGAGTCGTCACCGGTGTCCTGAACAGTCAGAAGTAACGTTAGGGTTTCTTTCCGTTACGGTTTTTTACAAGTTTGATGACGTGTTAACGTAAGTAAAGTCTACGATCGTTTCATTACGAGTTTTAAGAAGTTCGGTCCGAAGTTGTCATGTACTTGGTTCTTTAGGGTCTACAAGTTCGACTTAAATCTTTCCCGTCTCCTTGGTCTCTAGTTTAACGGTTGTAGACGACCTAGTATCTTGTCCGTTCTCTTAAGGTCTTTTTGTAGATGAATACGAAGTCACTGATACGATTTCGGAAACTCTCACACCTAGTGTTGTTTGACACCTTTTAAGAAGTTCTCTACCCTTATGGTCTGGCGGAATGGACGGAGGACTCTTTGGACATACGTCCAGTCCTTCGTTGTCAATCTTGACCTGTACCTTGTTGTCTGACCAACGTTTAACCCTTTCATTATATAGTTCCGACATATAACAGTGGACGAATAAATTGAAGATACGTCTCATGTAGTACGTTTTACGACCCGACCTACTTTGTGTTCGACCTTAGTTCTAACGGTCCTCTTTATAGTTATTGGAGTCTATACGTATACTATAGTGGGATTACCGTCTTTTCATTTCTCCTTGATTTCTCGGAGAACTACTTTCCCTTTCTCCTCTCACTTTTTCAACCGAATTTTGAGTGATAAATTTCTTGTTTCTAGTACCGTAGGTCAGGTAGTGAAGTTCCGTTTATCTATCCCTTTATTACCTTTGACTGTCTAAAATAAAAGGACCCGAGGTTTTAGTGACGTCTACCACTAACGTCTGTGCTTTAATTTTCTGTGAACGAGGAACATTCCTTTCGATACTGGTAGGATCTGTCGTATAATTTTTCGTCTCTGTAATGGAACGGTTGTTTCCAGGTATATCAGTTTCGATATCAAAAGGGCCAACAGTACATACCTACACTCTCAACCTGATATTCCTTCCGACTCGTGGCTTCCTAACTACGAAAACTTGACACTACGACCTCTTCTGAGAACTCTCAGGGAACCTGTCGTTCCTCCAGTTTAATCCCTTAGGATTTCCTTTAGTTAGGGTTTATAAGTAACCTTCCTTACTACGACTTCGATTTCGACTTCGAGGTTATGAAACCGGTGGGCTACGTTTCTCGACTGAGTAATCCTTTCTGGGACTACGACCCTTTCTAAATTCCGTCCGCCTCTTCCCCTACTGTCTCCTACTCTGCCAACCTACCGTAGTGACTGAGACCTGTACTCAAACTCGTTCGAGGCCCTCTACCACTTCCTGTCCCTTCGGACCACACGACGTTAGGTACCACAGTGTTTCTCAGTCTGTGTTGACTCGTTGACTTGTTGTTCGGTGGGTCAGACATTATAAGACAATTTCGACGGACTTGTCTGATGACTTCCCGACCTGAGACAGAAAGGTAGTCACTATGACATTCACACTGTGAAGTTTGAAATTGGGTGATCTTAAGTTCCGGAAAGACTTAGTCAAAACAGAATAAGTGCCCCGGGATTCCGGATTCACCGTCAGTAAACCTTAACGTAGTCGGTCAGATACTTACGATGTCGTCCCGAACTGTCTGTTGACGCACACTGTCCCTCTAAAGGATAGGAAGGGGTAAAGGTTGGAATTGGAACTTCGTAAGAGTTGAGGACTGAGACGTTCCGAGTGTGTTCCTGAGTAACTTCTCGTAATTTTATTTCTATTTTCCCTCGGCTATACCTTTCGACTAACTTTTATATCTAGTAGCAACTGTCATATCCAAACTCCTATCTCTATGTCACCCTTCACTTAGTAAAAATGTCCGAGTGGTTCAGTTAAGACGGACATTATAGAACTTTTCCGAGTCCAAGTTCCGTGGGACCTTACAGTTGTCTCTTGTTGTTACCTGATACCAATCCTATGGACTGGAACTGGGGACTAATGGTTCACCTTGAACCATGTACACACGTACGATTCAGTGAGACGAAAAAACACTACAAAACCTGACATCGGGTAGTCCGAGGAGACAGGTACCTTAAAAGGTCCGTTCTTACGATTTCACCCCACGATAAAGGAGGAAGTCCTCTAGAAGGACTGGGTTCTTAACTTGGATACAGAGAATACAGAGGACGTAACTGTCCGTCCAAGAAATAGTGATCGCCGTGGACCCTTCGGGTCTTTGAACCATGTCCTGCTACATTTAAAGGTGACCAGACAATGTCCACCACTAGTTGTATCTCCTGTATATTTTAACCCCCCACACTCTTAACCCCAGGGACTTCCTTTCACTTTCAGTGAGTCAGCACAGACTGAGAAACACTGGGGTACCTGATATGTCAAGTACCTTAAAAGGTCCGGTCTTATGACCTTACCCATCGGAAAGGGAAGAGATCCCCTAGAAGGGTCGGGCCCCTAACTTGGGTCCAGAGGGTGTGACGTCCACCTAAGAAATGGTCGACTCGGTGTCCCCTTCGGGTTCTTACGACCTTACCCAACGGATAAGAAAGAGGTCACCTAGAAGGGTTGGGTCCTTAACTTGGTCCCAAAGGACGTAACGTCCACCTAAGAAATGGTTGACTCGATACTCCCTTCGACTAGGGACGGTTTGGGGTTAACGGTCTGGTGATTTACGTCTAGAAGTGAACATTAGTTAAGTGACGTCTCGGAGTCAGGATCGTAAAGTGGGGATTTTATTGTGGGGATTATTATTGTTTGTAAATGACTCGGAAGGGGTACACGATCTATAATACGAATCGAAAAAGAATTGTCGAAAGAACCCCATCTTAAACGTATGGTATCCTAAAAAAAATAAAAAGTCAATAAATAAAAACTGACGTGACCCAGAAACAGCGACGTGCACTCGAGAGAGATCAAAGTCACTCCGCCCCGAGGAGAGATCGACGCCACACGTCCGAAGAGTAACACCACCGAAGAGAACAACACCTCGTGTCCGAGGTCCACGTGTCCAAAGTCGTCAACGTCGCACACCCGAGTCGTCGACGTAGTGCGTCCGAGGCATTAACACCGAGAGTCCGAATCAACGAGATGTTGTGCACCTTAGAAGGGTCGGGTCCTTAGCTTGGACATAGGGGACGTGACCGTCTACCTAAGAATAGGGGACATGGAGGTCCCTTCAGGGTGTGGCATTATAACTGGGTAACATTCACATGTTAATTTACTAAAAGTCTTTTATGTATTTTGACACGTTAGCAATAGTGTTAGGTCAAAATCCGCCAGGGTAGGGAACGGTTTCGAGAGAGTTTGGACACAAGTCGGTCAGGGGTGAGGGTGTGAGCCCGGGTCCGTTGGAGTCCTGAAGGAAAGAGATGTTTAGAGAGAAAAGACGTGTAAAATACCTTTAGCTTAGTATGTTATGTGTCAGAAAACGTCAACCGAAGAAAATGAATTCACTTCAGCGAGTCAGCACAGGCTGAGAAACGCTGGGGTACCTGACATCGGGTGGTCCGAGGAGGCAGGTACCCTAAGAGGTCCGTTCTCATGACCTTACCCAACGGTAAAGAAAGAGGTCCCCTAGAAGGGCTGGGTCCTAGTTTGGGTCCGGAGGGCGTAATCTCCGTCTGCGAAATTGGAGACTCGGTGCAAAAACTCCAAACAAACGCACCATCGTGTAGAGTCGTGCGTAGAAGGAGCTGAAATGTTACCTCGATGTAGGGTTATTTGGGTGACATTTGACTTAAATAGTATGTGTCTTTCAAGTAAATTATGTGACTTAGATGATTGTTAGTACGGTTCGGATGGAATTTGCACGAGTCTTGTGTATAAGTAGTTGTCGACCCGTTTTATCAGACTGTGGTTCGGATAAAATATCACTTCATCCATTTCATATCCTATCAACTGATCGAGTACATTATATCACTTGTGATCATTAACGGGGTATCTTCGACGGTCCTGACTGAACGTGTCACAATCGTGTTCCGGACAAATACAGAACAGTACATTCACTGAGGATCACTTGACTAACGACACCGGACGCCGACAAATAGGACACAACACAAGAACCGAGACACTGGATATGGTCCACCTCATACCTACTTTTTCTATTTATAGGACATCACGAGATCTCAAGTCCTTCCGGAGAGCGAGAGTCGGGGATTGCTTTGGGACACTCAACTATCAAAAGGGTGAACACGTTACCCCAATTACCACTCAGACCTCAATCCTCCGAATCGGACGTAGCCCGTTAGTTCTCCTACCGTGTCCACCAGAACATGGAGCAACGGACGGGGGTGGGGGTCTAGGGTACGAGAAAGGATTTGTCTTAGTAATTCTGACCTTTACCTAATACCATGAATTTGGTTTGTCAGCAGGGGACGGGGATTTGACAGGAGGGTTCATCTTCCTTTGTCCTGACCAAAATACATAAATGATCAAAATACGCAAACTTAAAGACAATTCCGTAATTGGTCCCACTAAACTAATTTTAAAATTGACGGTATAATTTTAAAAATCGAAAACAAAACACTCCTCCCCCCTATTCCTTATATTTACTCATTTAGACACGAAATAAGAATTCAAAAACAAAAAACAAAAACAAAAAAAACAAAACAAAAAAAAGTTCTTTGTAGTGTTCGAATGACCCTCGAGTGTCAAGTCAACCCGTACAGATTCAAATGAACCACTTTAACCTTTTTCAAAAGTTTATGTCATCGACTCGGTTTCCGAAGAGTCCACCGAGTCACCATTTCTTAGACGGACGGTTCCGTCCTCTGGACCCAAGCTGGGGACCCATCCCTTCTAGGGGACCTCTTCCTTTACTGTTGGGTGGGGTCATAAGGACGGAGCTCTTAAGGTACCTGTCTCCTCGGACCGTCCGATGTCTGGTACGTCAGAGGCTCAGTCTGTGCTGAATCACTGACTCGTGCGGTGGTATGACTTTCACTTGTCAGCCTACCAACAGCCCCACTTCTTGCTAACACTCACATAAACAACAAGTGGAGACGTCAGTGTACCAACTGGTCTTCGATACCAGTTCGTAGTATGACATTTTAAGTTTCGTATTAAAGATTTCTTTCGTATAGTGAATATGTGGTGACATTTTGACTTTTTAGTATTCAGTTTGTAGTGCAACCCTAATAAACATAAAACAAGGAAAATATAACGACTTATCGTAACGTAACGTACCTATGTGGTGCACGACACATACTGTAAAGTAACAAGGTTGAAGAACCGATAACACTATATTTTATTACGACGACACTTGTAAGTGTATGTTCATAAACACACCTCTATACAAAAGTAAAGAAACTCCTTCTATTTCTCAACTCAACGACCCAACATGTCATTCGAATACAAATTTAAAAATTCTTTGACAGTCTGACAAAAGGTTTCGTCGCCGTGGTAAAAAGTAAGGGTGGTCGTCGTATACTCCGAAGATCAAAGACGTGTAGAAAAGATTGTGAACGAAAACAGACAGAAAATTAAATATCGGTAAGAACATGCACATGTCTCCATAGAATTACCTCGAAGTAAAACAATATAGATTAGGAGGGTGGTTGGGACATAATCCTAACCGCTCCAATACGAACCATTCTTTGTCAGGAGTTTGAAGTAACCGAGTCCTGTTGTTTCCACATAAAGAGGAAGGACAATGTACAAGTCACCACTAAACTTCACCTTCCTCCCCACGGAAGTAGTCTCTGGGAGTCCTTGGGTCTGGTGACCTTTGCGTACTTCAATTTTTTGTTTGACGTCCAGTTAAGATAAAGATTAAGTTATAGATAAGGGAGACCATCACTCTTCAGCGAAAGTAAGGACAAAACGATTGGTCGTTTAATGTACCAGCACTAATTGAAGTTTGCCCTACTTTTCATATTATTATTAAAATAATACACAAATCTCCACTTCACTAAACTATTCTTAACTACACGTAGGTCATTCGTAGATAACATATCGTGTACCTGAAGACTTTTTTTTTTTTTAACTGCACGTCCCTGAACGGACCACCAGGTCACCAATTCTGAGGTTCTAAGGTTACGTCCCTTACACCCAAACTAGTGACCAACCCCTTGATTCTAGGGTATACGACACGTCACACCGTTTTTTTTTTTTATCTTAACTATGTGTCAAACACAGAATTGAAGTACGGAAAGATCATCGGACCCAGGGACTCCCAGAAACTATTTGATACCTGTCTCCAAGCACTGTAACATGTCCTCTGTCCCTCGTTCTGGTAGGGGTTCTTTTTCTTTACGTTTTTTCGCTTTATCGACAGACTTCTCCGGAATGTTTATCGACACTTCTCTGTTCTCAGCTTTCCGTTTCCTCTTTTCCTTTCAATATGGGTAAACTTACGTCTCAAGGTTTCTTATCGTCCCTCTCTATTCTTTAGGAAGGAGTCACTAGTTACGTTTCTTTTCTCCTTTTGTTATCTTACTCCTTCTAATCTCTAGAGAAGTTCTTTTAATCTCTATGGTTCCCTTGTAAAGTACGTTTCTGCCCGAGCTATTTCCTGTCTTTACCATACCTGGATTGTCTTCGTCTTCTATAATTCTTCTCCACCGTTCTTATGTGTCTTCTTGACATGTTTTTTCTAGAAGTGTTGGGCCTATTAGTGTTACCACACTAGTGAGTAGATCTCGGTCTGTAGGACCTTACACTTCAGTCCACCCGGAATCCTTCGTAGTGATGCTTGTTTCGATCACCTCCACTACCTTAAGGTCAACTCGACGAAGTTTAGGACTTTCTACTACGACACTTTCACGACGTGAGTTATACAGTCGTATAAACCTTTTGAGTCGTCACCGGTGTCCTGACCTTTTCCAGTCACAAGTAAGGTTAGGGTTTCTTTCCGTTACAGTTTCTTACGAGTTGGATGGCGTGCCAACGTGAGTAGAGTGTGCGATCATTTCATTACGAGTTTTAAGAGGTTCGGTCCGAAGTCGTTATACACTTGACACTTGAAGATCTACAAGTTCGACCAAAATCTTTTCCGTCTCCTTGGTCTCTAGTTTAACGGTTGTAGGCGACCTAGCAGCTTTCCTCCTCTTCCTCTGTTGTCTCCTACTCTACCAACCCACCGTAGTGGCTGTGTTACCTGTACCCAAACCCACCTGAGGTCCCCAACCACTACCTGTCCCTCCGGACAGCACGACACCAAGTACCCCAACGTTTCTCGACCTGTGCTGACTCATTGACTTGACTTGACTTGATCTCCACTTCTCCTCAACCTTATAAACGCTTATTTATTGAAAGTATTTATGAATTTCCTTCTACGATGTAGTGGTAACATGTGTAATCCATTGGTTTTGAGTCAAACCAACCTCCTACGTATCGATTATTAACTTGGTTCCTTAGACTGAGGGTTCGGACACAAGACTTGATAACACGACTTCAAAAGAAGATCTATCATAATTACTATTTATCAGAAAACTCTGCAGAGACCGAAGGGATCACCGAATCTGCCATTTCTTAAACTTACGTTACGTCCTCTGGACCCAAGTTGGGAACCCAACCCTTCTAGGGGACCTCTTCCCTTACTGTTGGGTAAGGTCATAAGAACGGACCTCTTTAAGTTACATATCTCCTGGGATCACCCGATGTCGGGTGGGATACCAACGTTTTCTCAACCTGGGGTGACTCGTCCATGAATGTGTAAAATCACTTGTCCCGTATTCCCGTCCTTTGAGGGACTTCCGTTGAGGGTCGGTACGCCCCTCCCGTCGACACTCCAAGATCCCTGAGCGATCCTCGTGTCGAGGGTCTAGTGTGGAGTAAACCTTAGACCGAGACGACCGACGGATACGTAGGAACATTCCACGAGGAGGTTCGGGGTCCCGGGAGGACCCATTCACTCCGATTGAGAGTCCTCCTAAGTGACGTGTCCCGTCGATCCTAAATTAGTCTTTCGTACGTTTTTCGTGAGTGAGCCCCTGGACCTTGAATACTCAGAACCACTGACACAATTATTATGGTTATAGTAGTATTAGTGGTAGTTTCGTAAGTCGTCTACCTTTATCCTTTGAGAGGTCTAAACCACGAATCCTTAAACGACAACAAACTTAGTGTCAGTAAAAAAAAATTAAATTAACTCGATATCAACTAAATGTTATGCCACAATCAAAATACATGTCGTTTCACTGAGTCTATACACATAATATACATATATATATAAGAAAAAGTCTAATAAAAGCCAATATCCAATAATATTCTATAACTTATATCAAGGGACACGACATGTCATCCGGGGACAACAAATAACTTACTAACTACTGAAGTTAGTGCTCTAACTTCAATAGGAACCTATTGGAAGGGATGCCTTCGGGACGAAGACAGTCGTACCCAGGTCCCAGTAAATATTCAACTCCTTCCTCTTCCCTTGAGTTCTTCTACTACTTATTCTATTCTTATCCTACTTACCTTCTTGTCCTATTTTTATTCGGTCACTCCTTGTCTTCTCCGTCAACAAAGAACCTCCCGTCTTGATCGAATCGTTATTCTTGTACCAAGACGGAAAAAGTGACCGAGACCCTGGGACTCACCGAGTGAATTGGATGGACCGGAAGACAGATCTCTTGAATCCCTCACTCTTGGACTTCCGTTGAAACCAGAATTGGAGAAGAACAGGGAAATGTGAAAGTCACCCAATTCAGGAATAGAACCGTACCCTACAGTCAAATCCGCCCTTGGCTCTAGAAGGAAAGTGAACATCAACAAAAAAAAAATTCAAATACTAAGGACTCAGTGTTTAATCAGAGTAAAGGTTTTAGAGTAGGTGAATAATTATTATGGATTTTGATAGTAATTTCTACTCGGAGAAAAAGGAGAAGAAGGTAGACGTTGGGAGTAGTACCCGACGACCGGAAACCCCTTCTCTCTTGATCTGTGAGTGGTAGAAGGGGGTGGTTTGTGTCTGTTCCCCATCTTCTCCCCTGTACATCCTGTTTCCACCCCCCCCCCTTCCATATCTGTCTGAAGCCTCCACAGCACCCAAACCACGGTCTACTGGTGTTATTTCGTTTATAGTGTTATTTCGCTCAGGGTCCTTTAACAACCAAAGGGTTACTAATAATTTCAATACAAATGTGAGGTGACATTCAGATAATCCCCGAAAGGACCACCGAGTCTGTCATTTCTTAGACGGACGTTACGTCCTCTATTTCTGAGACGGACGTTACGTCCTCTACACCCAAGTTAGAGACGTAGTCTTCTAGTAGTCCTCCTACTAGGGTGAGGTCATAAGAACGGACCTGTTAGGGTACCTTTCTCCTCGGACTGCCCGAATGTCAGGTAGTCCAACGTTTCTCAGTCTGTGTATCAGATAATTCACACGTTATTGGAGTACGCTTCTCAACTGAGTAACCTTTTCTGAGACTACGACCCTCCCTAACCCCCGTCCTCCTTTTTCCCTGCTGTCTCCTACTTTCCCGACCTACCGTAGTGGCTGAGTTACCTGTACTCAGACTCACTTGAGACCCTCAACCACTACCTGTCCCTCCGGACCGCACGACGCTAAGTACCCCAGCGTTTCTCAGCCTGTACTGACTCGCTGACTTGACTTGACTTGACTTGTAATACAGATTATTTATACATATGTTTTAAATGTATGTATATATTAAAAATTTATGAAAAAACGGTTTTTACGATTGGTAGTAAACTCAGTATCAGAAAAACGACCACCTCGTAAATTTCATAGTACTTTTAATGGTACTACACTGTTTTTGTGTCTCACTTGTTTGACAACCTTTTTAAAGCGGTTATCTGAACAAGTTGTATCAAGTCAAGTCAGTGAGTCAGGTAGCTCAGGCACTACGGTAGGTCGGTAGNGGTAGTAAACTCAGTATCAGAAAAACGACCACCTCGTAAATTTCATAGTACTTTTAATGGTACTACACTGTTTTTGTGTCTCACTTGTTTGACAACCTTTTTAAAGCGGTTATCTGAACAAGTTGTATCAAGTCAAGTCAGTGAGTCAGGTAACTCAGGCACTACGGTAGGTCGGTAGAGTAGGAGACAGCAGGGGAAGAGGAGGACGGGGATTAGGGAGGGTCGTAGTCTCAGAAAAGGTTACTCAGTTGTGAAGCGTACTCCACCGGTTTCATGACCTCGAAGTCGAAATCATAGTAAGGAAGGTTTCTTCAGGGTCCCGACTAGAAGTCCTACCTGACCAGCCTAGAGGCACGTCAGGTTCCCTGAGAGTTCAGAAGAGGTTGTGGTGTCAAGTTTTCGTCGTTAAGAAACCACGAGTGTAGGTATGTACTGGTGTCCTTTTTGGTATCGGAACTGATCTGCCTGGAATCAACCGTTTCATTACAGAGACGAAAACTTATACGATAGATCCAACCAGTATTGAAAAGAAGGTTCCTCATTCGCAGAAAATTAAAGTACCGACGTCAGTGGTAGACGACACTAAAACCTCGGGGGTTTTTATTTCAGACTGTGACAAAGGTGACAAAGGGGTAGATAAAGGGTAAAGTGTCCCAACGGTATTTGGAAGTTAGATAAAAAAAAAAATTACGTCATAGACACTTCATAGTATATTGTTTCGTACGGACATGAATGAAACCGAAAATCTTAGTTTTCTATTGTAATAGAGGAGACCCAAACGAGTTCATGGTGTGTCCCAGTGCCGGTCTAGTACCAGTACCCATACCTTCTCAAGGGTCGCACCCAATTATGTTGAGTATGGTGGTTCGGCGACGTGGTCTTAGACCACTAAGTAGAGGTCGGAGAGGACTCCTCCTGACCAACGGGAAGAGTGGGTCGGACTCTGTTTTAGGTAGTCAGTCGAGCGAGTACACTTCAGGTGACTGTCAGTAATCCTTTCGGAGGGAGAGAAGAACCGAAAGATCGGGAGAAAGTAGGACACCTAACGAGTCCCTCAGTGTTGGTGGAGGGATCTATGTTCCCGGCGGGTCGTTTGAGACGCATCTTGGAGCTCTTCGACGAGAGCGCTCTGGACTCCGCGTCCTTGTCCAATTGGAGGGGGGGAGGTTGGGGGGTTTGAAGACGCCCACACAAGTAATCCTCCACTTACGGTCGTACCCTAAGCCGGGAGGGTGAGTTCTTTTTTAGTAGGATTTTAAGAGAGAAGTACGCATAACTAAGAAAAAATAGGAGAAACACCCAATCCCTAAACTCTTTAGTCTCCCTAATCTTAACACTCGGATTAAACTTTCATGACACTTTTAGATGTAGGAGCAGACCCCTGAGGGCAACGTTAAAGGATAGATAAACTAGAGCTACAGAGAGACATCGAAAGATGAATCGGTAAGAAAATGTATATTTCACCTCTATAACAGACAGGAATGGGACACCCCCAAAAAATCCTCCATGCTACTGTATTGGCTACGCACACTTCACGATTCGTGTCACGTCCCGTGTACCTTGAGTCTATATACGACTATAATAAGGCAGGCTTAGGGATCGTGAATTAGACTCCTATACTGTGTATCCTTCGAAAGTTATTTACAATTACTTACTAAAGATTTATCGATTGACATAACGTTTCGTTTTATTTTTATTCCCGATTCATTCACATATTCGAGGCATAGTACCGTTGGTTCACTCCGTCATCCATTAACACTTCCTGTGGATCCTCCTTCGGAGTCATCCTTTCGTCATAAACCCTAAAGTCATTCGTCTTTTACCCCGGTAACTCGTACGCACATCAGAGTACTTCTCGGGTTTACGGTCTTTCCCCTCACGTCCTACTCGAGAATGAATACTTACCCCGACCCCCCAATGAAACGGGTTTGCTACAAAAGAATACCCGGTCGGACAGAATCACTCCCTAGAAAGTTCTTCATTATCTTTTAGTTGAGACTGCCCGAAGTGGTCGTTTCCCTTTCGTACCGAGTACTTTCACGTTTCAACTCCTCATCCAAGGCCGCAGTCCAGATCGACCTAGTTCCAAGTGTCCTATAGTCGTCCTAGACAAGAAGTCGAACCGAGAACGAGTCACGACAAAGGTAAGAGTCGTTCCGAGGGGGTCTTCACCGTCCTACCGGTACCCTGGAGGACTCCGATGGAAGGGGAGGTCTCCCTTTACGTCGAATAGACGTAGGATTGTAAGGGCCGTCTTCAGGACTCTAAGCGACAGTAACCGGACAGGGCCCAGGGGACAACTACCCCACAATACCCGAACCCGGACGTGGTCCGTACACGCCGTTATTTACCAATGAGGTTCCCGAGTCGAAGATGACATCCTCTGGTCCGAGACCTCGATTGGACGGACTGAAGGATAGAGTAAAGGGTCGACACACTGGACCTTGTCCCAGGTATTAGAGACCCACGAAGGAAAGTAGCCATTTCAACTTTATTAGTACTCCTATCCCAAAAACCTTTCTAACGTACTCGAAAAAAAGTTTTTTTTAACAAACCGATGTAGTCCAGAATCAACTCCGTACACTCTAGAAACTACGGAGTACTCCCTAGAAAGTAGTACCACGTGTCTAAGAGATCAAGACCGCACGTCCGAGTCAGTAACACCGTGAGCCCGAATCAACGGGGTACGGTACACCCTGGAATCAAAGGACTGGTCCCCAACTTGGGAGTAGGGGACGTAACGTTCCGTCTAAGAATTGACGACTTGGTGGTCCCTTCAGGGATGTACCCAAAAGTGTTTTTTCACATTGTGTCTTATTATAGAACTTCTGGACCGGTTTACGACTTGGGTACCACGCACGTACGATTCAGTGTAGTCAGTATAGGTTGAGAAACGTTGGGATACATGACATCGGGCGGTCCGAGGAGACAGGTACCCTAAGAGGTCCGTTCTTATCGCCTCACCCAACGGTACGGGAGGAGGTCCCCTGGAAGGACTGGGTCCCTAGCTTGGACGTAGAGAATACAGAGGGCATAACCGTCCGCCCAACAAATGGTGATCACGGTGGACACTTAGATGACATCGAGAACAACAATGATATCACTGAACTGAAACACCGGAGTAACGAACTATAGATAAGTGTCAATAAGGTCTTCAAAGGTGGGGGTGTCCAGAGAGTCCCTCTTCACTAAGGGAAAGTTCGTATGCGAGTCACGCTGAGGTTCGTCTCGAGGTGGTCCGGACCTTGTGTACGAAGGGTGGTACTTCGACCGGTACGAATTTCTTCCAGAAAAATTAAGTGTCGACTTCCAGACTTTGGGATCAGTAGGGGCATGAACCGTCTTATCCTCTTTAGTTCTTCTTTAGAATCGTGAACCAGGGAAGGGAATTCCTCAAACGTTAGATTAGAATTTCTCGTCTTGTGAGACAGTTTATGTCGGATGTGGTCCTAGGTAAGGGTCTCCCTGGACGGTTAGACGGGTCGGTCCCACAAATAGCTTGCTGTAGGAAGGAGTCCCCGAGGAAGAGTCAATATTACCGTTACTCGCTAATCTTTTCCACTACTCCTCCTGTCTTTGTCCCGGTTAAGGGTTCCAGACTGCGTGGACAACAGGGGGGGGGGTGGGGCGGAATTTGATACGAATGTTTCTTTTTCCCGTTGGGAAGGGGTGTATCATGGTCGTCCCATTGGACTCTTGTAGGTAAATCGCGCAGACAGGGACACTTTTCCTGGAAAGTCACTGTGGCTCGACTCACATAGGGCGAGATAAATATCCGTGACAAACAAATTAAGCTCAGGGCAGAGATTCTTATTTATTACTTGAGTAGGACCCCCGGTCGGTCTCGGATGTTGAGACACTGCTTGGACATTTAGGGAAAGAGAAAGGAAGACCAAGACCTTCCCCAAGAGATTGAGTCTCCACTCGGTGAAGGCAAGCGACCCGACCCCACCCGACCTCTGGGTCCACACGAGCCTTCAACCCGAACTACCACGAAAAAGTAGTACCAAAACCCCCTCCAAAAACTACAAACTAAAACCCAACCACTAGCTTCTTGGCTAGAACTTGGAGAGAGGAGGAGTTTCCTCCCTGGGATTGGACTATAAACGTGGGGACCAACGAATTTGAAGTCTGTGTTTCTCTGGGTAAACCTGAGTCTAGGGAGTCATTCCTTCTACACCGGCACCTCTTTCTCCTGGGAAAAGGTATGGGAGGGCTGGACCATCGTCCCGGACCCCGGTCTGACAGATTGTTCCATATCATGGTAGGGACCACACACACACACACACAAAAAAGTCCCACACACTACTCTTGGTTCTCGGTATTACGTGAACTTGAACTTCATACATTGGGGACTTCCGCCATATCCGGTCAGGTTATCTCGTAGAGTTCTTTTTTAATAAACCAAACGTTAGGGGGACAGGGGTACGACTCGACGACCAAATCGTTGAGGATCTTGGTCTGGGTGACTCAAACTTCCCTTACTGGAGTTACCATAGAAACCCAGATTACGTCCTGTAACTGTGGATTTAAAAGTTACAGGTCATTGTAGCGTCTTATTGTAGGACGGAAAGGTCCTGAAATAGAATTCTTCCATTGGTTCGAAAAGTCCCTTCACCGGTAAGTACACGAAGAAGAGGGTCATAGACAATTAGGTGAAGAGGCACGGTCTACGATAAGATCCGTGTCCTCTACGGAACTACTCCTTCTGTTCCATCAGTACTCTACTGTTCCAGACTAAATGGGACTTTTTTAAGCCGTAGACGAGGGAAGGTTGACTCAGTCAGACTGACACTCTATAGAAGGGTCGTCCGGGACTCGAGGTAAGTAAACAGGTAGGGAGGTAAGTCTTTCAGGTCCCCTCCGTATCAGATGTACAATCCGTGTCGATCTTACGGATCCATATCATCACTCGAGCTCTAGCGAGGGACGGGAATTCTACAAACCTCAGCTCACCCCTTCTACCTATAATTAGTTTAATAATGACTTTATACTTAAAAAGTAATAATAATATTTACAACCACTCAAGATATCTCGTCCTTAGGGGTTGGGGACCATGGCCAGACACCGGGTAATTCTTGGACCGGTGTGTCGTCCTGTATTCACCACCCGCTCACTCACTTTAAAGTAAAAATGAATGTCAGTGAGGGATAGTGAGTGGAGGACAGACTGAGGTGGAGGACAGACCTCTTCCGTTACCGTGGGGTGAGATCATGAGAACGGACCTTTTAGGGTACCTGCCTCCTCGGACCATCCGACGTCAGGTACCCCAGCGATTCTCAGTCTGTACTGACTCGCTGAAGTGAAAGTGAAAAGTGAAAGTACGTAACCTCTTCCTTTACCGTTGGGTGCGGTTACAAGAACGGACCTCGTAGAGTCCCTACCCCCTCGGACCACCCGACGGCAGATACCCCAGTGTGTCTCAGCCTGTGTCGACTTCGCTGAATCGTCGTCGTCGTCGTCGGTGGAGGACAGTTTAGTCACCACCGTAATCTAAGAGTTTCCTCGTGTTTGGGATGACACTTGACGCGTCCACTCCCTAGTTCCGACGTGTGAGGAATACTCTTAGATTACGAACTACTGGATTCCATCTCGTTTCTGTTATTACGGCCGGGGCCCTCACTGACGGTGGTAGAGGGTAGTAGGGGTCTACCCTGGCAAATCAACGAGTCCCGAGGGTGACTAAGACGTAATACTACTTAATACATTGATCAAGTAATATATAGTGTTACATCACTATTATCTTTATTTCCTGTACCGTTTGCATTACGCGAACTTAGTAGGACTTTGGTGGGGGAGAAGAGGTCAGACACCTTCTTAACAGAAGGTGTTTTGACCAGAGACGACGGTTTTTTCAACCCCTGGTGACGATATTCCACTTTAAGTCCCACGGGACTCGGTTCAAGTCTCGGATTCTCTCCTTAGCTGAGACTCCCAACCACTCGTCACTTAATCGTTACTGATTCTTAGGAACTCAACGGGGTCTACCACTCAACAGACACCTCATCACTTTGTTACTACAGATAGACACCCTTCACACAGAAGCTCAAAGGTAATCGACGAGACCCAGTAGGTGTGGCAGTGGACCGACAGGACTCCTGACAGTGTCCGGTCATCCAGAGCCAATGGAATCCCTCTCAAACACAGGTGCCTCTCGTACCCCTAAGGAAAACTCCGTAGTCGAACGATTTTAAAACTGTACTGAATACCCAGACGGTACCTGTCCCACTTTGAAAAAAGAATACTCTGCAAGAAGAGTGAGACAGAGTAACCCAGTTCCTCATTTCTCAAAGTACCAAAATAAACACTTACCATCCATCAGACCGGTGATATGAATCTCTAGACCTAACCTTCTACCGGTGTGTAGGGGGAGACGTCAAAATACGGAAGTTTACAAGTGTATGAGACCGAAACCTTCACCTTAAAGTGTCTTTAAGACGAGTGTCTTCGTCGACCGTGAGAGACCTAATTAAAACCACGTTGAAACTCACTTAGGAAAGTCGTCATACGAGAAATAAACTTTTCATCATATATAATAGAGAAAATACGGCTCGCAAAACCATCCTTGGTTTAAATTTTTCGGAAAACTACTCCCAATTTCTCCTCTCATTTTTTCGACCGAATTTTAAGTTGTACGTTTTTTGATTGTAGACCGTAGGTCAGAGTAACGAAGTACCGTTTATCTACCCCCCTTTCACCTTTACCACCGGCTAAAATAAAAGAACTCGAGGTTTTAGTGACGTCTACCATTGACGTCGGTATTATAATTCTAAGAACGAGGAATCTTCTTTTCGATACTGTTTGGATCTGTCATATAATTTTCCGTCTCTGTAGTGAAACGGTTGTTTCCAGACATATCAGTTTCGATATCAAAAAGGTCATCAGTACATCCCTACACTCTCAACCTGGTATTTCTTCCGACTTGTGACTTCTTGACTACGAAAGTTTGACACCACGACCTCTTCTGAGAACTCTCGGGGGACTTTAGTTGGGACTTATGAGTAACCTTCCTGACTACGACTTTGACTTCCAGGTTATGAAACCGGTGGACTACGCTTCTCGACTTTTCTGGGACTACGACCCTTTCTAACGCCCGACCTCTTCCCCCATTGTCTGCTACTCTACCAACCTAACAGTAGTGGCTACGTTACCTGTACTGAAACTCGTTTGAGGTCCTCTATCACTTCCTGTCCCTTCGGACCACACGAAGTCAGGTAGCCCAACGTTTCTCAACTTGGACTGACTCGTTGACTTTCACTTTCACTTTCAGTGAGTCAGTACAGGTTGAGAAACGCTGGGGTACCTGACAGGTACCTTAAGAGGTCCGGTCTTGTGACCTGACCCATCGGAAAGGGAAGAGGTCCCCTACAAGGGTTGGGTCCCTGACTTGGGTCCAGAGGACGTAACATCCGTGTAAGAATTGGTCGACTCGATGGTCCCTTCGGGTTCTTATGACCTCACCCATCGGTCAGGGAAGAGGTCACCTAGAAGGACTGGGTCATTGACTTGACCTCAGAGGACGAAATGTCCGTCTAAGAACTGGTTGACTCGATAGTCCCTTCGGGGACTCACTGACTTGTTACTGTATTTCAATTTCGGTTCTTTTTTTATATTCTTACACGGAAATGGAGATTTTCAAAGGTTCCCAAGTCTTTTTCTTGAAAGTAAGTGACCAGGGTTTTACAAATAACTCGTGAATATGACACGGTCTGTATCTTGGTCCTTCCGTATACATAGTTGTCCTGGTCATGTCGGGCGTCTCGAACGTTGATCACTCCCTCTCTCGATGAGTTTGGTAGTCCCTGTCCTCTTAAAGTCTATCAAAATATACGATCCGACCCGTCTCTTCTGGAGAGTCTTTAACACTGTAAACTCGTCTTCGACTTACTACTCTTGTAGTGATACTTGTTTCGATCACCTCCACTACCTTAAGGTCAACCCGATAAAGTTTAGGACTTTCTGCTACGATACTTTCACGACGTGAGTTATACGATCGTTTAAACCTTTTAAGTCGTCACCGGTGTCCTGACCTTTTCCAGTCAAAAGTAAGGTCAGGGTTTCTTTCCGTTACGGTTTCTTACGAGTTTGATGGCGTGTTACAGTGAGTGGAGTNAAGGTCAACTCGATAAAGTTTAGGACTTTCTGCTACGATACTTTCACGACGTGAGTTATACGATCGTTTAAACCTTTTAAGTCGTCACCGGTGTCCTGACCTTTTCCAGTCAAAAGTAAGGTCAGGGTTTCTTTCCGTTACGGTTTCTTACGAGTTTGATGGCGTGTTACCGTGAGTGGAGTGTACGATCATGTCATTACGAGTTTTAAGAGGTTCGGTCCGAAGTCGTTATGCACTTGGCACTTGAAGGACTACAAGTTCGACCAAAATCTTTTCCGTCTCCTTGGTCTCTAGTTTAACGGTTGTAGATGACCTAGTACCTTTTTCGTTCTCTCAAGGTCTTTTTGTAGATAAAGACGAAATAACTGATACGGTTTCGGAAACTGACACACCTAGTGTTATTTGACATCTTTTAAGACTTTCTGTACCCTTATGGTCTGGTGGACTGGACGGAGAACTCTTTAGACATAAGTCCAGTCCTTCGTCGTCAATCTTGTTCCTGTACTTTGTTGTCTGACCAAGGTTTATCCTTTTCCTCATGTAGTTCCGACATATAACAGTGGGACGAATAAATTGAATGTACGTCTCATGTAGTACTCTTTGCGACCTGACCTTCTTTGTGTTCGACCTTAGTTCTAACGACCCTCTTTATAGTTATTGGAGTCTATACGTCTACTGTGGTGGGAATACCGTCTTTCACTTCTCCTTGATTTTTCGGAGAACTACTTTCACTTTCTCCTCTCACTGTTTCAAACGAATTTCCAGTTGTAAGTCTTTTGCTTCTAGTACCGTAGGCCAGGGTAGTGAAGTACCCTTCATCTACCCCTTTGTCACCTTTGTCACAGTCTGAAATAAAACCCCCCGAGGTTTTAGTGACGTCTACCACTGACGTCGGTACTTTAATTTTCTGCGAATGAGGAACCTTCTTTTCAATACTGGTTGGATCTATTGTATAAGGTTTAATCTCTCTAATGAAACGGCTGATTCCAGGCAGATCAGTTCCGATACCAAAAAGGTCATCAGTACATACCNAAACCCCCCGAGGTTTTAGTGACGTCTACCACTGACGTCGGTACTTTAATTTTCTGCGAATGAGGAACCTTCTTTTCAATACTGGTTGGATCTATTGTATAAGGTTTAATCTCTCTAATGAAACGACTGATTCCAGGCAGATCAGTTCCGATACCAAAAAGGTCATCAGTACATACCTACACTCTCAACCTGACACTTCTTCCGACTCGCGGCTTCTTAACTACCGAAACTTGACACCACAACCTCTTCTGAGAACTCTCAGGGAACCTGACGTTCCTCTAGGTTGGTCAGGTAAGACTTCCTCTAGTCGGGACCCTAAAGAAACCTTCCTTACTACGATTTCGACTTTGAGGTCATGAAACCGGTGGAGTACGCTTCTCAACTGAGTAACCTTTTCTGAGACTACGACCCTCCCTAACCGCCGTCCTCCTCTTCCCCTGCTGTCTCCTACTCTACCGACCTACCGTAGTGACTGAGCTACTTGTACTTAGACTCACCTGAGGTCCTCAACCACTACCTGTCCCTCCGGACCCCATGACACTAAGTACCCCAACGTTTCTCAGTCTGTGCTGACTCACTGACTTGACTTGACTTGACTTACTACTCTACCTCGGTTGACACTTTTCATAATTCCCTTCTCGTAAGATTGACCTCTCTTTCCTGTTTATCGTTTCGAGACACCGTGTTTTGTCTAACCAAACAAATTCCTCCTTATCCTTGACTTACACAGATCCCTGACGGGACCACCAGGTCACCAATTCTAAGGAGCGAGGGTTACGTCCACCGGGTCGAAAGTAGGGACCAGTCCTTTGATCTAAGGTATACGACGTTGATTTCTAGGGTAGTGTCGGTTTATTTATTTATAAAAATTCTTTTCTTCAAAGACACCGACTTGCACATAGTACCCCCACTCACCATCCATTCGGCCCACGTTTCACACTTAAAATCAAACTTAAGTCTCCTTCGTAAACCATCCATTTACCTACCGTAAAGTCAGACATGGATACAATGGATGGACCCCTTCTAAAGACAACGGAGTCACTTTAAAACTTTCACTGTCTGGAACTTCAGAATCTTGAGTCTTGGTGTGTCTTTGGGTATCTACCTTTGTCTTCTCCAATTACAACCGGACAAAGACCTATTTTCGTCAGTGGGGATTAGAGTCTCCGAAAGGACCCGTCCTTTCCTACTTTCATGTTTCACTTATTTGGTACTTTGTCAGAGGACGAACAACAAGTCGTAGGTAAGGTAGTGGTTTTCCCCAGTCACGGACTTTGGAGGAAACCCTTTAACAACGAAGGGACAAGAACCGTTAGACCAAAACAGAGTTAGATTAGTCACAAAAGAACTGTAGGGTGGAGCCGTGGGTTCCCTAACTACGCCCCTACCCGTGTCTTGGGTCAGTCTCGGTTACTTTGTGTCCTTCTGGAAAGTACCTGGGACGACCGTTTTTCTTAAGGGAGAGAGAAGGAATCGTCGCGGTCAGATGCCTATACTCCAGATCTTGGCGACGTTGGTAAAAACTGGTACGTCCTTCTAAGACCTTGACGATCTCGTCCCACGGACTTCTCCTTCGGTCGTGGTGTCTTCCGTCTCGGTTCTCCTCTTCTTCTTCAGGAGCACTACCGTAGTTCAGGGACCTAGTTCGGAGTGGACTTCGGATTGGGTTACGACCAGAAAAATCACCGGAGTCGGTTAATTTACAAGAAATAATATATTGGGTTAAATTTGTTCCTAAAGATACAGAACGTTGTATTTCCCGGGTAGATATTCCTTTGGAATCTTATCCATGGGATGTCACGGTTCCCGGAGGAGACGTGGGGTTCGGAGATCCTCCTTCACTCGGACAAGGTCTTGGGTTTATTTTCCAGAGAGGAGGGTGAAGAGATAAAGTCCCAAAGGTACGGAGGACAGTGGTATCGTGACACTGAGAGAACCTCTCCGCGTCTTTGTCTCCTCCTCTTCCCCGGACAAAGGTCCGACACAACGGTGCACATCACCGACCCCTACCACCCCCCACCCCCGACCCGTCGCTCCACCGAGGTGCGAACTGTAAAGTCCTATATCTATTCTCCCATTTTTATTTGGGGGTTCGCGGACATCGTCGCGAGCGAAGAGAACGAAGTGTCGAGAATAGAGAGAGACGAAACCCCTGTCATTCCAAGGAAAGTCCAGTGGCGTGTCGAACGGAGGGAGGTCGGGACCTGTCCTTCCTCCTCTACACCCACCAACGAAATATGGACAGGTGTGGACGGGTAGGTGGAGACCCTCCAGTCCACTGGGGGAGGAAGGACATCGGGACGAACAACAGAACGTTTATGAGAAAGTGCGGAAACGGAAGCAAACTACGAGGTCATCGACCCACCCTGNCCCCGGCCGTCCCTCCCTCGCCGCCCGGTCCCAGAGGTAAAAGGACTACTCTTTTCATCCCTCCCACCCTTACTACTTCACAGGCTCAGTGGGTCGGTTACTCAGGTTTACACAAGACTAGATTTGGGTCCCGAAGACGCACAGGTAGCCACCAGTCTCTGTTTTTCTTAAACTGAGGGAAAGACGTCGAGGTCGGGAGGGACGTGTCGGCACCTCCGACCCATGTTCTCCCCCTCGTAAGTGTAGTGGACATTGAATTCGTGCTTCGTCGCAAGACACGACGGACAACCGCGGCGGGGAAACCAAGGGAGGGGTAGTGCGTCAGAGTCCCACCAAAACAGATAGGGTCACTCTTTTGACAAATGATACTTCCCCACCGACCCTGATCTCTCATGACAAAATCTAATAAAAAAATTAACGTTATATCGAATAAATGTTACAGTATAAGAAAAAACGACAATGTGTATATGTCCATAGGTGAGAAAAAATCTAAGACAAGGGTATATCTAGTAATGTCTCATAACTTATCTCAAGGGACACTATATGACATCCAGGAATAATCAATAGACAAAATAAAACCGTGACACACATACAGTTAGAGTTCGAGGGTTAAATTCCTTATTCGAAAATTTTTTATAAATAAATTAAATTGAAAAACCGACCCGACCTAGAAACAACGGCGTGTGTCCCGAAGAGATTAACGTCGTTCACCCGTGATGAGAGATCAACGTCTCCTCTCACCCGAAGAGAACACCTCCTCGAGTCCGAGATCTCCCGCACCCGAAGTCGTCTACACAGCGTGTCCGAATCGATGAGGTGCCGTACGCCCTATATGGACCCGGTCCCTAGTTTGGGTACAAGGGACGTAACCGTCCGACTAAGGGTTGGTGACCTGCTGGTGGCTTCAGGACTCCTTGTTCGAAACTAGTGTATGATTCCACGCTCCTCCGAAGGACTTGAAGTTAGAAGAGTAGATATTTTACTATTTTTATAAATATGTGTGGTTCTGACAATGTTCCTAATTTGTTCCGTAGCGTACGTTCTGTGAGTGTGCTACTAAACTTTAAACCTCGAGGTATCATGTTACTGTCGGAAAGGACACGACTGTAAACACATCTCACTGTTACGGTGAGTGGGTGCAGGTATCTTGTACGGGAAACTCAGGAAAAAGAGAGCCACCGGTTCCTAAACGTACTCGGTAAAGCAGTCAATTCTGAGGGTACCAACGTTCACTGGCTTTGATGCGAGGACTGACCTACTGGACTTTCTCCTTAAACAACCGAGACTCCCCTCGATGTTTCCGCCGGTTCCCATCTCCGATCGAAGTCCGTGTCGACCTAGGTCCCTACCTTCGCTATGGTAGTCCTAGTCCAAAGAGCGAGAGGGTCAGAGAGTCGAAGCAAGGGAGTGACAACCGAGGGAGGGAAGAAGAACACCGTCTTTACCGACATCTTCGAGGACCGAGTAGAAGAATCTTAGTTCCGGTCGTCCTTTCTCGGTCGGGGTTGTTTTTAAGGGTCGTTTTTAGAGATACGTAGAGAGACGGGAAGGGACTTGGTAATACCAGTCTCCTTACTCAACGGGTCTCCCTCTGTTCGGGCCTACCGGAGGGTCGGGACCTCGGCCCCACCGAGACGAGGTGAGTTTCGGGTCCAGGCTCTCCTCTCTCGTCACCACAGGTCTCCCCTTAGTGTATGGACCACTGACCGTTAACGGGCGTAAACTGTCGGACCATAGGGTTTCGTCTGCAACTACTCACCTCAAGAAATTAGAATACCTTGTCTTGTTTGATGTCGACCCGACGTTTTGGTCCGCCTGACGGAGGTTGGTTTTGACTCTCGAGAGTGGACTCCGAGGGAGTCCCGGTCGACGACTGGCTGACCTGGTCGACTGGAGTTTGTCCTAGGAAAGGGACTCGACGTCGGATGGCTGGCGTTTAGGTCGTAGGGCCTACCCTCTGTCTGTTGGACCCCCGGCCAGGTTTTCGGAGGTAGTAATTTGGACAAGGTGGAGGTGACACTAAATGGTGGACAAATAGAAAGAAGATTTTTCCTTGGTCGGTAGTTACGTTTCGAGGGGACTACCGTGGGGGTTTTATTTGTACGACGCCTCGTTGTGACAATGAGTTAACCTCGGTCAACGAGAGTGCGCGAGGTTCAAACTCCAAACGACAATTTTCCTTCCAATCGCTCACAGTCTTTCCGCAATTCCTGGGTGGGTCGTGGTCGAGCTCTGAACCACTTTAATTCTGTTAATTTTGTTTAATCTTTCCCTTATTGAAGGGTGATCCATTAAGGTACCACAAATAGCGAAACCTTCACAATAAGCACAAGGAACGACTGTGTACCTTTTAAGAGTAACGGTCCCTTACCCGGTCCGGAGGACGAAACAGATTATAAGTCACGACCAGTTAGACATTGGGGTTTCCGTGAGAGCTTGAAAGGGGAGAGGGCCGAGGAGGCGTTCGGACGTCGTCACTACCTTTTCTTCTCCTATCCTCTCATGCTTACTAAAAAACTTTTTTTATTGAAACCATTAATACATACGTAAAGGTTACCCTCTAAGACCCTTAATAAGGATTTTCCGACCTTTCTTAAAGAAGAAAACTAGAGCCAAGACTCGGTCTCTTTTAGTTTAATTCTTTCTTTTGGTTGTCTCTTAAGAGTCACCCCTCCGTCCTCGACTTCGTCCCGACAAGGATGCCAGGACCCCTTTTCTTTTACCTTTCTTTTCAGGGGCTGTGGAAGCACAGTGCTACAACTTCGGATCTTCCTCCCCGCCGACCTCCTCAGACTACTTTCGACCCTCCTCCCGTTCCGACACAGGGGTGTGGGAGGACGCTCCGAAGGAAGGGAAGGGAACTCCCCGGCCTCTTACAAGGGGGCCAAGGACACCGAAAAGGGTGGCGTGTGCACCGGTGGTCGGAGGGAGGCTGTCGGGACTGAAGGTCTCCTGGGGTTGAGTCTCGGCAGTGCTGTATTGGTCGGTCGGACCCGCACACTTGTCAAGGAAATATATATATAAATTTTTTTTTTTTTTAGGAGGGAATCTCCGTGGCCCTCTTTACCAGGACGGTGAAGGGATTTAGAAGACACCAACGATACGTCGGGCGGAGGCGGGGCAAGGTGAAGGGAGACGAGGCGCGGCGACAGAGAGGGGTGGGAGGCGGGGGTGTGGTCGAGAAGGGACGGAAGGACGGCCCCGAGGCCTTAGTCTCCTGTCGGGGACTTGCGGAGGGTCGAGGCTCCCGGCGCCGTCGCGCCGACGTGCGTCGGAGGGACGGACGAGCCGGCGAGCGCGAGAATGCCGGAGCGCCCTTTCTGGGAGCGACCTGGGAAGGGAAGAAGGAAGGAAGGAAAGGAAGGAAGGAAAGAAAGGAACAGAAGGAGGGAGGGAGGCAAGGGGGAAGGAGGAAGGTGGTTATTGTGGTTTGTGAATTTAAACAGTCCCAGGGACCTCCTCGACTGACACCCTCGACCGCGAGTGCCCTTCGGGATCCTCCGACAGTCGACTGGGACACACGTCGAGTAGGTAGGCAGTCGCCACCACGAGACCATGGGGAGGGTCCCGGGCGACCTCCGAAGGGAGATGGGGATGTACACCCATTACCGATATCCAAAAGGACTTCTACAGTGTCCTCGTAGGCTTCTCCTTCAACCGTCGGTGGAGAGGTTTATAGGGAAGGGGTAGAGAGAAGGGAACTTCCGGAAGAGATGGACTCAGGAGAGAGAGACTAGGAGAAGACTGTCGGACAGAGGGAGGAGGTCGAGGACGAGAGAAGGGAGAAGAGAGGGTGTAGTAGGGAGGGGGTGAAGGGAGAGGGGAACGACCAAAAACGGACACACCAAATAACGGGACGTTGAAACACGGAAGTTTCAACGTTCTTCAAAGTGTGTGACGAAGGGTGCGAGTATAACGGTGGTGGGTAGTCTTTTACCAGTAGGTCAATAGACCTGGGTTGGACCCCCACACACACAAACCCACACACGTACAAGTTTTATCGTGAGGTCATAGTAAATCCCTAACTAATTTCCTATTTCTTTCTGTGTATTTACCATCGGGAGTCAAAATTATTTAGTCACCAAAGGAGACTACCCCTCACACCCTCCCAACACTAAAACTCCTTCCCCGTACGTGTCTCCACTCCCATCTCGTCTCGGTGAGATCCCACTGGGTAGGACCAAACGGGTTCTGACTCCCCAGGGTCCTAGGTCTTGAAAGTCTTGATTTTAGTCCTTTTCGACCCGTCTACCCCTGTTGAACCGGTGGAATCCGACACAACATAGACGTTACGAAACAGAAAATTCCCACCCACCAGGCATGCACCCTGAAACGGTATAAAAGACATGGAAAATTACAGAAAAAAATTAACATTTTTCTCTCTCTTTTAGTAGAGAGGACTCTCTACACAGACCCTCGTAGATTCTCTCACACTGACTAACATACCCCCTCTAGTCCTTTTTAACCCTCCTGTACGATAAACTCCGTTTCGAACTTTATTTTTCCCTCTGGAGGAGACCGTGAATGACGAAGCAGACCTTACGGAAGAAAAGAGAGACTTATGGGACGACTCAACATCCGAGGTCCTCTCGTCCCCAACCGACATTACCCATCAAAATAAGTTGAATTGACCCAGTACCCCTCGGGTCTGTAAGCCAGTTTGTGCTAGGATTCCACACAGACACGACCACTAAGGCCTATTTCAATTGTAACCTTAGTCCTCTGACTTATTTCGTCTAACTGAAGAGGTTAAACCTCCTCCCCGGAGTGTTAGGTAACCTCTGAATTTATCTTTTATTAACTCATTCTTTCTTAAGGGAGAGACGGACTGACAGAACTTCGACCCAACAGTCAGAAGACGGAAGTTTGAACCTGAACTTGAACACGGTAACCGAGAAGACCCAGAGGTCAAACGACTGACGGTCAGACCTTGAAGAACTTGAGTAAGTGTTAACGTACGTCCTCTGGGGCCACACTAAGGACCCAGTCCTTCTAGGCGACCTCCTTCCTATCCGATGGGTGAGGTCATAAGAACCCGAAGGGAACACCGAATCGACCATTTCTTAGACGGACGTTACACCCTCTGGACCCAAACTAAGGACCCAACCCTTCTAGGGGACCTCTTTCCGATCACTGAGGTTATAAGACCGGACTTCTTAAGGTGCCTGACATATCTGGTACCCCAGTGTTTCTTAGCCTGTGCTGACTCACTGAAATTTTTTCTATTATTACCTACTCGGTCAAGGAGTATGATTCAAGGATAGACAGGTGGGTAGATAGATAGACAGACAGAATAATCAAGAGAGGGTTAAAAACGACCTCTTGACTCTGACTATGTGACCTAGAATAATAGAGAGATAGGGGCCATGGAACGGGTCTAGGAGGTATGCATTGTCTACGAGTCATATATAGACGGTTTACTTCTATTTCTTCATGTTTATCACTTTTGATGTCCCCCCGTCTCAATACAACCAACAACCAACCAGACAACGAGTCTGAGAAACGTTGGGGTACCTGACGTCGTGCGGGCCAAAGGGTCAGGACAAGACAACCATGGGCCGAACACACCACTCGTCTCTTTAACCCCGCCGGTCACACGAACCCCCATCCCGAGTCTCCTCCCTCCTTTACCTTCTCACTCGTCCTTTCGTCTGTCTTCAGTACGGTAGATCACGGGGGGTGGGAGTCGGGTGTGGTGTTCGGAAACGGACCTCTGATCTGTCCGTTGGGTCCTCGTACGTCCATGGTCCGTCCACTACATTATTCCTTCCTACGACCTACGACCGACACTCTGTTATCTCACCACCTCTGACACGGGGTTCCTTGTAGACGGATCCCTCCGTGACACGAGTCGAGATCGGTTGACATGAATACGTCCTTATACTGTGCCACAGAGTTCTTTTCAACCTTTTCGATCGAAAAGTACCCTTTGAATGTTCAAAAAGTTTTGGAGTTATATCCGGTTCGTTTTTGGGTAGACCCTCGGGGTCAGACACCTGTCTCGGTTCGTTCCAAAAATTCCGTCCAGACACTGTGTCGTTCCCCGAAGGGACCACCGAGTCTACCGTTTCTTAGACGGATGTTACGTCCCCGCGACCCAAGTTAAGTACCCAGTCCTTCTAGGGGACCTCTCCCCTTACCGTTGGGTAAGGTCACAAGAACGGACCCTTTAGGGTATCTGTCTCCTCGGACCACCCGATGTCAGACACCCCAACGTTTCTCAACCGGTACTGACTCGTTGATTGTAAAGACACTGTGTCGGGGTAAGCCCAACATCCACCTACCAAAACCGTCATCTCATATTCTCCCCGTCCTCCTTCCGGACACCGACACCCACCGTTCGACATTGAGGGTTCTCGGGGAGCCTCTTCACTTCCCGAAACACCGTCGGGTCCTCGGACTGGAGACCTCCCGGGAGTAGATCGTCCCTCTCATCGGGTCAACCTGGGGTCTCGTTACTAGCCCTCACCCTTCCTGCTTGACAGTGAAAAGGGAACAAAGGGTTTCGGTGGGCAGTGTAAGGTAGAACCGACCACTGGTATCCAATTATTCCCGGCCAGTGACCTGTCTACACCAGGGTTTCCTAGTACCCTCTCGACGTCGTTACGTCGTAAAAGGTCCGATTCAGCACTGGGGTCGTTCAGTGTCACCCCCATTGACGTCCAGTTAGCCTTCACCTCATTCGTCCCGGACACGTGACTAAACACACCTACTGTAAGCCCCGTCCCTCTCACTGGTCCGACAGGTACGACCGGTCCTGTGACGGGCGGTACGGGGAGAATGGGGCAGTGGGACGGTGGGACGAGGGGAAAGGGAAGTCGGTGTCTAGTGTCTACCACAACTCTGGGTCCATGTCTCCGACGTTGACAGACGTTTGGTTGGTCGACTCAGGGTCTCGTTAGTTTCCGTACCGGGACACGGTCCAGAGACCGACCCTACCTGTAAACCTCCGTCTTCGAAGTTCGAGTCTCGAGACTCTTGTGCGAAGGGTCCAACACAAGTCACCGACCTGAGTGGAGGTGTCTTCGGTAAGGGGTCGTCGAGGATACTTTTTGGTCTCACTGGCCGGTCGGTCAAGTCGAGGGTCGTGTCGGGTCTAGGGAGGACGGACGGACCGGGAGGCCGGAGGAAACACTCCGGGACGACAGGGACGACTCTACCGTCCCAAATGGACGGTTCCCGGACCTGGTTCCGTAAGTTGGTAGGTCGGAGGTTCTACCCGACTACCTCGGGTGGGCCGACATGTCCCCTTCCAAGGTCTGTTGGTGGGTGTGTGTGGAAGTAGGGGAGGAAGTCGGGGGGTCCCTAATCGGGACAGGACACTCGGAGACCCTTACCTACTTGTTGTCGACCCCCTTGTTGTCACTGGACCCCTCTTACTGTGTCGGTCGAATAAATATGTACAGAAGTAAAAATTCTCGTCACTTCGCTTTGAAAATTTCACCACTCGTTCTCTCTTTCCTTCGGACCGAGAGTTTCAACCAAGGTAAGTCACTAAAAACTGACTGTCACTAGTGTGTGGCACGTTTCCTCACTTCCTCCCTTGTGTACCCTCCACTCACCCCGAGTCTACCCTCGGAACCGGTCTCGTCCCCCGTCGGTCCATGGAACACGTCCGAAGACACAAGGTAGACGTGGTCAAAGCTCCTCATCCACCATAAAAAGGGTAACTAGTCAACCTCTCCATTTCGAGTCTCTCCAGTTTATTAAACGTATTCCAGTTCTGGGATGACCACCGTCTCCTCTGTGAGTTTGTCCCTGACTGACCGACGTCTCGAGGTCGAGAAACGACGTTTTTATGGTTGGTTTTACGAGGTCCCTACCTTGGGACAAACTGACGTAAAAAATTTTCACAGATGGTTCACACCCGGGTCGAGAGAAGCCAAGTCCGGACACGAGTGGATCAGGTCCCGAGGACTCTGGTCGGAGGGTGGAGTGACGTAGTCTGCATGTATCAGTTGAAGGTTTTACGACCTCTTACAGATACTTTCAAAAAATGTTTCCTAAATTCGTTTGTTCGTATACATGTTACCCTATAAGCCAAGTCAAGTCAGTGAGTCAGCACAGACTGAGAAACACTGGGATACCTGACGTCGTACAGTCCGGAGGGACAGGTAGTGGCTGAGGACCTCAAATGAGTTTGAGTACAGGTGACTCAGTCACTACGGTAGGTTGACAGCGTAGGAGACAGTAGGGGAGAGGAGGCCGGGAGTTAGAAAGGGTCGTAGTCCTAGAAAAGGTTACTCAGTCAAGAAGCGTAGTCCACCAGTCTCATAACCTCAAAGTCGAAGTCGTAGTCAGGAAGGTTACTTATAAGTCCTGACTAAAGAAAATCCTACCTGACCAAACTAGAGAAACGTCAGGTTTCCGGAGAGTCGACAATTGTTCTGACTTACTTTATTGCGGTAATCGTCATTACACTGGATCTCTAACAGTAGGGCTGACTTCATTCAATCTCCTCTTTATACATACTGTAGGAAATATACACCTTATATTTTTCTTTACTATATTTACTTGAAAGTTTTGTCTTTCTCTGAGCGTCTGAATCTATTACTTAAATACCAACGATCCCCCTCCCCACTCCCCTTCTCCGTCAATCCCTCTATTCCTACTTGTACATGTGTAACGATATAATTTTACCTATTGGTTTTTCTTGGATGACACATCGTGTACCTGAGACGAGTTACAATGCACCGTCGGACCTACCCTCCCCTCAAATCTCCTCTTACCTGTGGGCAGATGTATGCCGACTTAGGGAAGTGACAAGTGGACTTTGAGAGTGTTGTGTTAATTGATACGACGATTCAGTGAAGTCAGCACAGGTTGAGACACGCTGGGGTATCTACCGTCGGGTGGTCCGAGGGGGTAGGGACCCTAGGAGGTCCGTTCTTGTGACCTCACCCAACGGTAAAGGAAGAGGTTACGTACTTTCACTTTTCACTTTCACTTCAGTGAGTCAGCACAGACTGAGAATCACTGGGGCACCTACCGTCGGATGGTCTGAGGAGGCAGGTCCCTAAAAGGTCCTTTCTCATGACCTCACCCCACGGTAACGGAAGAGACTGTTAATTGATATGGGGTTGTATTTTGTTTTTCAAATTTTTTGTTTGGTTGTTTTTTTTTCCATATACCTAGTTATAGTCTTTGTGGGTTAACGGTTCGAATTCTATAGTTACAATGCTTATCTCATCTTCGTGGGACGTATAGGGAGTAGGTGATTGACAGGGAGGGACCGTCACTGATGGCAGGACTTAAACACACAAAGAGTAAGTGTATGTGCAGAAATACAAAAGAGACGTGAACATGTACAAGGACTTTCTTCTCACACCAAACGTGTACAGACATAAAAGTGTTTATTTACTTTAGTACAATACATAGGTAGACGTTGAACGAAAAACATTAGTCGAAATAACTATGGTATGTGAGTAAATACTCCATGTCAAGTTACATAGGTACATGTTTACAAATCATATAAGTATTCGACACACAGATAGTGGTCTCAGTTGAATTCAATGTTGTCTTGTGACGGTGGGGGAATTGGTACTGGGGGATAGAGGGGTAGGGGGAGTCTGGAACCGTTGGTGATTAGGGGACAGAGATATATAAACAGGAAAGACCTGTAAGGTATCCACCTTAGAGACCGGAAAACACAGAAAGAAAGGGAATCGGACTGCAAAAGTTCCAAGTAAGGTACAGCATCGCACGTAGTCAAAAGGTCACATACCTATACGGTGTAAAATATTAAAAAAAAAGTAGATAGTCGTCTACCTGTAAACCCACAAAAGGTGGTAAACCCACTGGTAATACTTATTAAAACGATACCTGTAAGTACGTATTTAAAAACACCCCTGCAGAAAAGTAAAGAAAAGATACATAACCTAACCGGGTTTGAAAGTAAGTCCAAAAACGAAGTATTTTTTTTTGTTTATTTGAAAGACCAGTTAGGTTACGGGTCCTCATCTTAACAACTCGGTACACCATCGAGATACGGATTGAAAACCTCTTTGACGGTTCGACAAGAGTTTTTCACCGACTTAGTAAAACATAAGGGTCACCGCCACGTGTTTGCAAGGTTAAAGAGACAGAGGAGTGGTTGTGGACAGTAACGGACAGAAATTAATATCAGCAGGATCACCTACACTTGACCATAGAGTGCCATGAAAACTGAACGTAAAGGGACCATCGATTACTACAACACCTAGAAAAGTACACAAATAGCCGGTAAGTAAATGGAAGAAACCTCTTTACACACGAGTCTAGGAAACGGGTAAAACATTGACCCGACAGAAAATTAATAATTCAACATTAAGAGGCAATATATGAGATCTATGTTCAGAGAATAATCTATATACTAAACGTTTTCAAAAGAGTGTAAGACACCTAACAGAAGTGAAAGAACTATAACAGAAACTTTGTGTTTTCAAACAGTAAAACTACTTCAGGTCAAATAGTTGCAACAGAAACCAACATTATGGACTCTTAGGTAACGGATAAGGTTCCGGTACTTCTAAATGGGACAAAAAAGATACTCAAAATATCGCAATCGAGAATATAAATCCAGAAACTAGATGAAAATAATCAAGGACAAATAACACACTTAACCCGAAGGGATTACCGAGTTTACCGTTTCTGAAACGCACGTTACATCCTCTGGACCCAAGTTAGGGACCCAGCCCTTCTAGGGAACCTCTTTCCTTATCGATGGGTGAGGTCAGAAGAATGGACCTCTTAAGGTACCTGTCTCCTCGAACTACCCGATGTCAGGTACCCCAACGTTTCTCAGTCTGTGTCAACTCGATGATTGTGGAAGTGAAAACTCCGGTCCCTTGGTCGTTCCTAGTTGACTCTCAGTAGTCGGCAGTCATGAGCCGATACCCATGTGACCGAACACTTTTGTCCAGACGCACCCCGTAGTTTTCACAGGTAGTGTCAAAGAAATAAATGATTGTGCAAATGAAAGTACCATACTCAATTCCCAGATTGAAGTAAGAAAGCGTACACCGATAGGTCAACAGAGTGTGACAAACAACTTAGGTCAACAGATCCGAGGGAACATTTTGTTAGTTAACTGTCACTTACCGAAATAAAAACCTAAGAGTCAAAATAAGACAACCAAATATACAGATAATACTATGGCCAAGGTGTGCAAGACCTAAGGATTATTCGAAACATTATTCAAAATTTTAGTCCTTCACACTCAGAAGGTTGAAACAAGAAAAAAAAAAAAGGTTCTAACAAAAATGAGAAGACCTAGGGAACTTAAAGGTATACGTAAAATCCTAGTTAAACAGTTAAAGTATCCGGGAATCGACTATAAAACTATTCCTAACGAAACTTAAACATCTAGTTAAACTCCTCATGACGGTGGGACTGTCATACTTTAGAAGTCAGATACTTGTACCCCGCAGAAAATTAAACAAATCAAGAAGAAATTAAAGAAAGATGTCATATATCCTCGAAAAGTCAAGTTTTCAGAATAAGAAACCAATTTTAATAAAGATTCGTAAATAAGAAAATACGATAATGTTTATTTTGACAAAAGAATTAAGTAAGAGTTAAACGAGTAACAGTCACATATCTTCCTTACATTGACGAATAACGTATAACGAGAAAATAGGAGGTTGGGACAACTTGAACAAATTATTGAGCCTTGTCAAAACAACCACCTAAGCAATCCGAGAAGATACGTGTTCTAACACAGTAGAACGTTTATATCAAGATGAAGCGGGAAAGGGTAGACCTACGGAAAAAAGGACTTTTAACCCACGGACTTATTAACAGGACCGATCTTAAAAGTCATGTTACAACTCATCTTAACCGTTCTCGTCTTTAGGAACAGAAGAAGAACTAGAATCCTCCTTCGTAAGTCGGAAAGTGGCAATTCACACCACAATCGAGACCCAAGAAGGTGTCTGTGGGAAATTGACCGACTCCTTTAAGGGAAGTTATAGATCAAACAACTTACAAACATAACACTTCGTACACTAAACGAAAAAAGAGAGTTGTAACACTCTAAATAGGCATACAGTGACATTAAACATTACATATGTAAACGATGTCTAAAATATCCCCTCTCTCTCCTCTTCCGATTCAACGTATAGTGAATAGAGGAAATTATTTCAGAACGAATAGAGAGAGTGTGGTAAGGGGATCGTGGAGACGATGATGAGAGAGGGGTGTCCGTTTGAGAGAGGACCGAGTAGGTAAACGAGTGTTTTGCCGAAAGTCGTTTTGTCTTTAAGAGGAGAGAGAGTAGGTAGATCCCTGTTCATATCCTTCACACCTTCAGGTATCTTCTTAAGGAAGTAAGACGAACTACTGTCTTTTTTATTTAGTAGTTTCCGAAGGACTTCCCCTACGGAAACTTGGACATAATCTTCTACGTATCATATAACGGTCCCTACCCTCCGTATATAAACTCGTTTCCACAGGGTGCAACAATGGACTGTAATTTACTTTGACTTGCAACAGGTATTGTTCCGGGTTCATCAAATCTGAGCTGAAAATAGTGTTTCTAGAAGATGAGTGTATCATTGACGTACCCAATCCAGATATCTGAGTGATACCAAAGACTAGAGATCTCAATGGGAGAGGTTATACCGTGGGCGATCGTTGTACATTGATAAATTTACATTCAATTAATTTTAATTTATCATAATTTTTAAGTCAAGGAACCTCCCTGCAAGTTCTCCCTTCCCTGTATACATATGGATACCGACTAAGTACAACTACCTATATACTGTCTTTGGTTGTGTTATAAGTTTTCATTAATAGAAGGTTAATTTTATTTATTTAAAAATTTCAAGTCAAGGAGTAAGCATGATCTAGGTAAAGTTCACTAGTCATCGGTGTGTCTCAAGCACCGATCGTCATACCTTGTAAAGTTAGTAGTAAAGTCTTTCCAGATAACCCGTCGTAACGAGATCGGGACGTCCTTCCTTTCTGTCTTACTTTCTACCGACTCCTCACACTCGGTCTGCACACTTAGGACCCACATTCCTTTTCCGTCGAGCCGTACCTCCAATCAACCGAGTCACGGTCAAGACCGAGACGGTGAGGATTAAGAACCCTTTCTAGCGAAGGGGAGCGACCAATAGAGTAACGGTTCTTTTACTTAGACAACCCGTTACATTAGGATCCTCGGGTAGGTCACTAAATGTCTAAGATACCGACGAATCGTCCTTTCCTGATATACTTCGGTAAAGAAGGTCTACACCTCTTTTCTCGGAACTGAGTCTCTCTTGCCTCGACCAAGGCCCCGATCGGTCGACCTGGTAGCCCGCTTAGTAAATTGGAGAGACTTGGGATAAAAGCGTAGACATTTCCCCCCTCCCCGTCAATAACCCCCCTACTTGACTCTCTTACATTTCCTTTCGTGAATCTCTTTTCTGATCCCTATTGTCCGACGGTGCTCCAGTGTATTTCACCCTCTCACTGTCATTTGTTTCGATTTACTCAAATAAACGACGTCCTAAGGAAATTATACGACTACACGTGACACTTAGAGATTCGTCAAACGTTTCACTATACTGGGGTCTTAAGGTAAAACACAAAATTAAGAGAATTCCTTACAAGTGTCCGTAACCAATACTAATGTGCCTTGTGTGAACCCTTAACGGTAAACGTCTCTACCTCGGCGTCGAACATGACTGCCGGCAGTGGGTCTCACCAGGGACTTGTCGTCTACTGGAGTCCTTGTTACCCTTTGTAGTCCCAACCTACTGTAGTATCTAACGGACCCAACCCCCGTCCGTCGGTGTTTCCTTTGGTCGTTTCCCTTTCTTCTCCCGTCTAGACCCCCTCCACGTCTCACCGTGTCTCTTCGGCACCAATGACTTACAATCTACGTCTGCTGTTCGGTCCTTGACTGGGACTACAAAGGTGCACGTAGTAGAGGGTAGGAGTCTCGTCAAGACTCTCCACCCACCACAGTACGGGTGAAGTATGAATGAAAAATAAAAAAACCGCCATAACCTAGAATCAACGACGTACGTTTGAGAAACAACCCCGTACACCCTAGATCAAGGGGTTAGTCTCTAGATTGGATCCGGGGGACGTAACCTTCGTATCTCAGAATCGGTGACCTGGTGGTCCCTTCAGGGGGGTAAAGTATGTACTCCTTTGTCTCCGAGTCTCTCCCCGGCCCAGACCTTAGTTTAGTGAGTATTAAAACATAGGACTACAGATAAGAGACTCACACTTTATAAGGGAAGGAAACAATTCAAAGGTCTCCTTAACGAAAAGAAAATATTGTTTTTGTTTGGGGTAGGGAGGGGGTTGTTTTTGTTAAATGTGTCCAAAGTTGAACATCAATCATGTACTCTCTCGACCTTCAATGTGGTTCCCGACGGACTCGTGTTTCGGGGGAGGGGATTGGAAAGACGGAGACCCTTGGATTTTACACTACTGGGACCTCGCAATTAGAACATCCCTTACCCCCGGGCTAGACGGACGTCAAATATTTGGATCAAGACAGTAGTAGACCGAAAAAGGAATATCGACTCACTCGAGAAAATTTACCTTACTCGAATTAGGTACTAGGAGGGGGTCAGAGAGGTTGGAAGTCTCGACTAAGTTCTCCGGAGTTTTCGTTTCGATGTCAGTCGGAAAGTAGGAACGGTGGAGGGTGAGGAGTGAGGGGACCCTTAGCGGTCGTGAATGGTCTGGTCACATTTCGGACTCTAAAGTCCTTGACGAAAATTCTCAGACTGTTGTGGGTACAAGCCTCGGGAGATTCACTTAGGGTCTCTGTGTCCGACAAGCCTACATTCGGACCCGAGAGGCGTTCCTGAACCTCCGTCCCGAAGGTACTTACCTTACACAACCACCTAACACGTCAGAGGTAGAACCCCTGGGTTATATCTAGTTAAAAACACTAGTTTTCGTCAACATGGTTAATAAAAAAAAGAGTCTAGATCCCAGAATTCCCTTGACTTGGAATCGGACACACTACTAGTTCGGGTTTGTCGTTTGTGTTTGGGAGTACAGTACAGTGGTCGCGAAACGGTAAATTTTTGTCCTACCGTCCAACCCCCCACGAAATGTTTCTCTTTTCTTCCCTTTTGTAACATTTAGGACATAGGAACCCTGGCGAAACCGACTTGAACTTTTGTCCGCAGAAGTAAACGTCAATTAATCTAATTGAGTCAACGCTAATGTCTACCTTAGGGAACGAGGCCGTTGTAGGTAACAACCGACCTGTACACAATATGAGAACGGAAATTTGTATTGGTGTACATACTGTATAAAACAAAAGAGAACCGGTAACCCGACCTTTTGATAATTCTGTTGTAGACGAAACGAAAGGTTAACTTAGTCCCCGTTTCTCGTCCGGAGAGATCACAGGAACTCTAATACGGACCCCTTAGGTCAATGTCGGCGGTTGGTGAAAGGGTGAGGATTCTTAGGTTAGACCTTGCACTCAAAAGATGACCTTCGAGTCGAGACTTAGTCAGTTTTTGGTTTGTCGGAAGACTGGAACCGAGCCCATACACTTCAGGTGGGACCATGTAGGGTACACAAAGGTTAAGTGATAATATTGGGAACAGGAACAAAATAAACAAACAAACAAATCACCAAGAGTTGGGTTAAACTTTAACAAAACAAAAGGCACCGGAACAAAAAGAGGGGTCACTCCTAAAAGGGTCGGGATATATAGAAGAGTGTGTAGGGAGAAGGAGACCCCGGTTCTTGTGAATCGACCGTTGAACTATTTATAAACAAGTTATTCCGTACCATAAGGGGTTAGGTCCACCTCTTACTTCATTCTCACTTCGCAAACCACTCTTTCAGTAACGGAAGGGTTGTAGTGTCATGGAGACTATCATAGTCCCTAGGTTCAAACCATAACCACGTTGATCCACTACTTATCTAAGTCCCCTAATCTAGACTATTTGTCTCAAGGACTTCACACCTACCTCCAAGTATTGTAACATGTCCTCCGTCACTGATCTGGGTAGGTTTCTTTTTCTTTACGTTCTTCCGTTTCACCAACAGACTCCTCCGGAATATTTATCGACTCTTTCCTTTTCTTCGCTTTCCGTTCTCTCTTTCCCTTTCTATATGGGTTGACTTACGTTTCAAGGTCTCTTATCGTCCCTCTCTATTCTTTCGGAAGAATTCACTTGTTTCGTTCCTCTATCTTCATTTGTTATCTTACCCTTTCCGATCTCTAGAGAAGTTCTTTTAACCTCTATAGTTTCCTTGTAAAGTACGTTCCTACCCGTGTTAATTCTTTTTCTTGTCATTCCTGGATTTCTTCGTCTTTTCTAATTCTTCTCCACCGTTCTTGTGTGTCGTCTTGACATGTTTTTTCCAGAATTACTGGGTCTATTGGTGTTACCACACCAGCGAGTGGATCTCGGTCTGTAGGATCTCACACTCTAGTTCACCCGAAATCCTTCGTAATAACGTTTGTTTCGATCACCTCCACTACCTTAAGGTCGACTCGATAAAGTTTAGGATTTTCTACTGAGATACTTTCAGGACGTGAGTTATACAGTTGTTTAAACCTTTTGAGTTGTCACTGGTGTCCTGACCTTTTCCAGTCAAAAATAAGGTTAGGGTCTCTTCCTGTTACGGTTTCTTACAAGTTTGAAGATATGTCGAAACGAGTAAAGTGTATGATCGTTCCAATACGAGTTTTAGGAAGATCGATCCGAAGTCGTCATACACTCAGTTCTTGAAGGTCTACATTTTTACCCCGAATCGTTTTCGTCTCCTTGTTCTTAGTTTAACGGTCGTAAGTAACCTAGTAACTCTTTCGTTCCCCTTAAGGTCTTTTTGTAGATGAAGACGAATTAACTGATGTGATTTCGAAAACTGACACACATAGTGTTGTTTGACCTTTTAAGAACTTCTCTACCCTTAAGGTCCGGTGGAATGGACAGAGGGTTCTTTACACATACGTCCAGTTCTTCGTTGTCAATCTTGGAATGTACCTTGTTGACTGATCAAGTTTTAACCCTTTCCTTATACTGTTCCGACACATAGTAGTGGGACAAATAAATTGAATATACCCCACATGTAGTACACTTTACGGTCCGACCTACTTAGTGTTCAACCTTAGTTCTAAAGTCCTCTTTATGGTTGGAGTCTATACGTCTACTATGGTTAGATTACCGTCTTTCGTTTCTCCTTAATTTTTCGGAGAACTTCTGCCACTTTCTCCTCTTACTTTTTCGACCGAGTTTCGATTTGTAAGTTTTACGAGTCTGGTATCGTAGACCAGGGTAGTGAAGTACCGTTTACCTCTTTTCACCTTCGGCACTGTCTAAAAGAAAAGAACCCGAGGTTTTAGTGACGACTGTCACTGACGTCGGTACTTTAATTTTCTGTCAACGAGGAACCTTCCTTTCGATGCTGTTTGGATCTGTCGAATAATTTTTCGTCTTTATAGTGAAACGACTGTCTCCATATCAGTTTGATACCAAAAAGGTCATCACTACATACCGACACTCGACCTGGTGTTTCTTCCGACTTACGTCTTCTTAACTATGAGAGTTTGACACCACAACCTCTTCTGAGAACTCTTATGGCACCCGTTGTTTCTCTAGTTTGGTCGGTCAGAATTTCCTTTAGTTGGGACTTATAAGTAACCTTCCTGACTACGACGTCGACTTCGAGGTCATGAAACCGGTGGACTACGTTTCTCGACTGAGTGACCTTTTCTGGGACCACGACCCTTCCTGACTCCCGTCCTCCTCTTCCCCCGCTGTCTCCTACTCTACAAACCAACCATAGTGGCTGAGCTACTTGTACTTGAACTCGTTTGAGGTCCTCTATCACTTTCTGTATCTTCCAACCGTACGACGTCAGGTATTTCTCAACCTGTACTGAGTCGCTGACTTGTTGTTCGTTGCTATCGTAGAAAATATGAACGAGAGGGGGAGGAGTGGGTATTTGGTGGGGAAGAGGAATGATAGGGGAGAGCAACAAAAGAAAAACGACGTGGTGCCCTGTATACCCTAGAATCAAGGAATTGGTCACTACCTTTGGTACGGGGGCCGTAACCTTTTCACCCCAGAATTGATGACTTGACGATCCCTTCGGGGGCAGAAAAGAAAAAATTGTCTTATAGAGACCCGAATCTTGATTCCTGTCGACGGTTCTGGTTGATCCTAAATTACTGAAACAAACCAAAAGACTTACGTAGTAAAAAAAGTTTATCATCAGCACCGGGAGGTAAACACCACCCCCATCTTTCTAAGGAATTTTTTTCAAATTCAAGTTCACATAACAAAATCCGTTTTTTACATTTTCACGTCCACCTTACTTCGGTTTTAAAACTTCTACCATGGACACACTAACTGTAAACCCTTACTTACTTTTGAACTTACAGACTTTCGTCGGACCCACGTGTAAGTAGGGACCCTTATCGACGAAGCTCGAGACAAAACGGTCACAGAACACTTTCCGTTAAGTCGTTTTTCGTGAGATAAAAGGAGAGAAGGGATTATATTAAATCCAGACACGGGAATTTGGGGTGGAGGATTGAAGGAGGGGAAGAAGAAAAGGATTCCGACGGAAATAACAGGTCTTTCTCTGGTCCTTTCTACCCCCTGGACCCTGTTGTAATCCGGACTACCCCCTGTTGTGATCGGTGAGTCCTGGCACCCTTCTTTATGGATCTCGATATTAGAACGTGCGTACGATTCAACGAAGTCAACACAGGTTGAGACGCTAGGATACCTAACATCGGACGGTCTGAGGAGGTAGGTACCCTAAGAGGTCCGTTATGACCTCACCCAACGGTACGGGAGGAGGTTCCCTAGAAGGGTTGGGTCCCTAGTTTGACCACAGAGGACGCCGACGACGTAACGGTCACCTAAGAAATGGTGACTCGGTGACTCCTTAGGGTCTCGATAGTAGAATCGACTTCGGATTTCATGAGAACGGACCTTTTAGGGTACCTACCTCCTCGGACCTTCCGACGTCAGGTACCCCAGCGACTCCCAGTCTGTGCTGACTCGCTGAAGTGAAAGTGAAAAGTGAAAGTACGTAACCTCTTCCGTTACCGTGGGGTGAGGTCATTAGAACGGACCTCTTAGGGTCCCTGCCTCCTCGGACCACCCGACGGCAGATACCCCAGCGTGTCTCAGCCTGTGCTGACTTCACTGAATCGTCGTCGTCGCTTGACGTTTGTTTAACAAGGGAAAAGACCTTCCTTCCAGCGGTAGTCAGTAGTTTTAAGTCCCAGGATTTACACGGGATTCTTCCAGAGTCTCCAGGATCTCAAAGGTGGTCCTTACTTAACACCGACACCTCAAGACTGGGAACCAAAAGACGGTGTGTGTGGACCAGTCAATTATTACGTCGTTCAATTATTAATTTCACTCCCAATACGCTAGGAATTTCTACGTCTGAAAGAACAAGGGCAGAAGGGAACTTCTTACGGCAGTGGTAGTTTTAACCGACCTAGAGGGTCTGCAGAGACACGAATGGATACACTATTCATGTCCCTTGTCATCCCAGACGAAGAAACAGACACGGGTGTGGTTTTAACCTCGAATACGCATGTCCCGGATTCAGATAGCCCAAGTAGAGGACGGAAGTCTTAGAAAGTATAAATTTAATCAGGTATAAAGATGGGGAGGGGAGAGAATAGAAGGGTCATAGAGAAAAATCGTTGTTCCTAGTCTTACCCATCTAGGTCACGAGACAAATATTCAATCCTTCGTTCTTCAGACCTTACCGACACACTAAAATTCGTACAATGAATTGAAGAGACTGAGTGTCCTCACAACAATTTAAATCTAGCTTATTTCCTTGTCTACATTCTCGAGACACACTTCAATCTTCTAAATATTCTACTTTTTCCAGACAACTCTCTCATTCTAAAGTTTAGTGGAAGTACTGGTTATCGTCAATCTTCGGGGACCTAATTCCGAGGAGGGTCCATCTTTATTCTACCCCTTGAATGTCACAAACGTCGTAAAAATTACTAAAACGAAAAGATTTCTACCCAGGGTAAATGTAAAAAGTTTCGTATCATTTATGAGAGACAACCATTGATAGGTACTACCAAAACTCACTAACAAAAGTGGTGAGAAAAATATACACATTTAGTGGGAGAAGGTAAGGGTCAGGTACACTCAGTTTACCAGAACTGTCCGAGGTCTACACCAGTACACTGAGTCTTAACCGGTTAATCTAGTAGTACATGGGGGAGGGTCCCATAACCGAGTCCATCCTCATACCGTAAGTCTACCCGGTTACTCTACGTTGTCAAAGTGTTCTTAAAGACTCTACGGGGTTACGAGGAAAGGGTATTTAGTTTGGGACCGAAGTATACCCCGACTTCGACGATTTCTGGAGCACAGTCGTCCTTCTCTCTTAAACAGACGCCTACCTGTCGAACTTCACCTTGTTCTCTACCTCTGTCTCAACACTGAAATTATAAACTCAGGAACCTAAATAGAGACCCGAAAGATAAAACAAGGTAACTAGATATAAAGACAGAAACACGGTCACGGTATGACAGAACTACTCACACCGAAACATCATCTCGGACTTCAGTCCGTTCAACTAAGGAGGTCAAGGTAAGAAGAAAGAGTTCTAACGAAACCGATAAGCTCCAAAAAACATAAAGGTATGCTTAGAACTTTAATAAACAAGATCAAGACACTTTTTATACCGACCATCGAATTATCCCTAACACAACTTAAACATTTAACGAAACCCATCATATGAGTAAAAGTGATATAACTAAGAAGGCTAGGTACTTGTACCATATAAAGAGGTAGATAATCACAGGAGAAACTAAAGAAAGTGGTCACAAAATATCAAAAGATACATATCCAGAAATCAAAGAAATCCATCTATATAAGGATTCATAAAATAAGAAAGGCAACGTTACCACTTACCTTAACAAAGGAATTAAAGAAAAAGATGAAAGAGTAATAATCACATATCCTTACGTTCCCTAAAGACACACAACTAAAATATAGGACGTTGAAATGA